>ML804393.1:287645-312156 GCA_009831015.1 Picea engelmannii
AGCCTCATTGTAATCATCTTCTTGCGAATGCGAGTAGCCGTCACATCTCTTCTTAGAGATAAGCTGCCACCATTCTATCGAGTCTTTCACTCTGTATTTTACAGTCTCTGTACATTTATTTCATTAATAGAAATCATGTATTACTGTATATCTGTGTTTATGGTTGCATCTCTAATATATTTCTATTATATTATTGAATATATGCAATATCTCTGTGCATTTCTTTATTATATCTCCGATCTCATTTCGTGCCGAAAATAATCCGGATCAGTGGTATCAGAGCAGGCTGCTCTTGATTGTTTTTTTCAGTGCATGTCCCCGACGAGGTTTGAGTATAGAAAATTGGGTCTCGAGCTTGTCTCTCTTGAAGACAATCTCTCTCGCACACACAAGAAACCCTCAATGGCAGAAGAAAAGAAAAACAACGGAGCAGATGATCCTATCAGTCTATTGCTTGAGCAAGATCTCACGCGACAGAGGGATGAAATGATGGAGAATTTTTCCCACATCCTTCAACACCTGCCGATAGCAACAGGTGCATCTTCATCAAATGACCACTTTGGAGGCACCTTCCCTTTCAAGGTACAATTTAATTTTGATATTCCTATATTTGAAGGACAGATAGATGCAAAAGCCCTAGACAAATGGTTAAATCTGCTAGAAGGTTATTTCTCTGTTCAAAAATTTTCCGACAAAGAAAAGATCACCTTCGCACTCATTAAATCTCTCCCCCATGTCAAACGTTGGTGGGAAACTTATTGGGAGCAGAGTTCCATAGAGGAGTTTGAAATATATGGGGTCGATCCCACTTGGGATTTTTTTGTGGATGCGGTAAAGGAACAATATTACCCTATTGGCAACTATGAGGACCAATACATGAGATGGACCACACTGCGTCAAGAGAGGGGCGAAACAGTTCCAGAGTTCACCAATACCTTCCATACCTTGCGCACCAAGATGGGTATCAAAGACTCCGAACGACATTTGGTTCTGAAATACCGTGGGGCTCTACACATATACATCCAAACTAAAATGGATTTTCTGGACATCTCATCACTCAGTGCTGCCTATCAATATGCTGTTAAAATTGAGCATAAATTTAAGCACTAGAACAAACGAGAATTTGGTTATGCAAATCACCAACAACCAAAGTATCACAAAGATGGCCCTAAAACAGTCTCCCGAAAACCAGTCCAAGCAACAGGAAAAGAAGGGTCACAGGAAGACAAAGAAGGACACCGGAAAATGGTGTGAGTTCCACAAAAGCCCTTGGCACAACACCGATGAATGTCTCTCAAAACAGTCATTGGTGGTCGAGATCAAAGACAAAGAGATGAACCCTGATTCATAATATGATTATGAAAATAATGGTAAAGGACAAATCATTGACACATACCCCACTGCTATTGTCGCGACTACAACAATTCAACCAGAAGAACCAACAGATCCTGAAGAGGGGGAGCACCTTTTTCATTCACAGATGTGGGTGAAGGGGACCTCGCTACATTTTATTGTTGATAGCAGAAGCCAGAAGAACCTCATCTCAGCAAAGGTCATTAAACAGTTGGTATTGCCGACAACACCACACCCGCAGCCATACAACATCAGGTGGCTTCACCAAGGATGAGATCTTCGTGTCAGCCAACAATGTCGATTGTCATACGACATCCAACCCTTCAAGGATGAGGTATTATGTGATGTTTCCCCACTAGATGTCTGTGATGTTCTCTTGGGCCAACCATATATGTGGAGACTCCATGCTGTTTATGAGTCTTGACCCCATAGTGTCATTTTTACTTTGGGGGGTCATCTCTATAGAATACCAGAGGTATTTTTGACTATTGTTCCACTTAAAAAGTGCCGCAAGGTAGTATCTCATACTGTAAAATTTAGCTGCTTCACAATCTGTTCAAAAGGGGAACAGAAGGACACTAAAACCACTGCAGCCTCGCCCCAAGCACTTTCTATCAAACATAAGCAGGTCGACAAGGTTGCAGCAAAGAGCAAAGATTCCTTCTACACACCATCCCCTCATGTAGCTCGATTTGTTGAACAACCTCAATCTCAACAGGTTTGTGACAAACTTCCACAAATTGAGCAGTGCTACGTCTCCAGCAAGGCAAGCAACTCACCAAGATGCAGATTCAACAAACGCTTTTCCCTCTCCCCCGGGAATTCAATGAAATGGAGACCATTGCTTCCTAAGGAGGGAGGATTGATCCAGGTGGATATTGGTGGCCACCCACCTTTTTTGACCGGCTCAAAACAATTTTCTGGCAATTTTGGCAATTTACTATTTTTAGCAATTTTTAACTTCTAGGGCCATTTTGAGGGCCCAAATGAAGGATTTTCGAGATCGAAGTTCTCAATGATAGCCAAAGGCATGATTGAGCCCCCAAAATGAATCTCCTTGATGATACCTTTCCAACAAGATATCACACGCCTAAAACGAATATCGTATGCAAAAGTTACGACCTGGGGAAGTTGGTGTACTCACTTACCCAAATGGGGCCCACATGAATTTTGGCACTTCATCTCCTAGGGTTAGGTTTTTGGATGTCTAGGAATTTTGGCATTCCTGTTTATTGTAAAAAGGCCTTCAGAGCCTCATTGTAATCATCTTCTTGCGAATGCGAGTATCCGTCACATCTCTTCTCAGAGATAAGCTGCCACCATTCTATCGAGTCTTTCACTTTGTATTTTACAGTCTCTGTAAATTTATTTCATTAATAGAAATCGTGTATTACTGTATATCTGTGTTTATGGTTGCATCTCTGATATATTTCTATTATATTATTGAATATATGCGATATCTTTGTGCATTTCTTTATTATATCTCCGATCTCATTTCGTGCCGAAAATAATCCAGATCAAAATACCTCCCACAGCTACCATAATATCAACAAGTGGGACCCTATGATATCCTCAAGCTACATTTGACCATTGGAGATGCTCTGGCTCATTCCATCACATAACAAGAATTGGAAAATATTAGATTAAAAATGAGGATAAGTGAATTGGAGGACGCTTTAAGTCCTAGACCACTATTTGCTGAACCATTTTCTATTATGGTTTAAGAAATAGTTCCACAAGACAGAATAGGTACATCCTCTAGTGTCAGAAAGGTTTCAAAATTGTTAGGTGGTATCATAATGTGTGTTTCCGAAAACACAAATGCGGGTCAACACAATTTTGGAAGCATGGGAACTAGGCACCGACCTAAGGAATTTGTCACAAAGGATTTCTTCTCTTACTGATTTTCTACAACAAGATTTGGAAAATGATGGGTATTTTATAAAAATGCTCCAAGTACATTTGTAGCACAAGTGTCAGACTTAAATGAATTCATAAGGAATCAACATGATTTACCCTAAAAAAATAGAATGAAACAAATAAAAGATGGTTGGCTCGCAAGGATAAATATTCTTCGAGAATTAATTGAAAGTTGTAAAAGGATTGAACGAAAAATAAGTTATTCATTTTTAAAATCACTTGGTGTAGTGTTGGGCGCACACCCATTTTTGAATAAAGGCTAATTTTGGAGAACAAAGCACAAAAAAAGGAAAAGACAACTGGCAGGAAAAGCAACACGTGCAAGGAAAACACGCATGCAGAGGAGGAAAAAATGCGAGGCACACATGCAAGAAGACCTAACCATGCTAGGGTTAGGGTTTTGGTAAGAAGATGTAATGATTGATAATCCAAAAACATGGATAAATAGGCACCTAGGAGGTCTAGGTTGAAGAGAGGAGTTGGTTAGTGTGTTGATTGGTCATTGTTACTATGCTGTTTTCCGATCTATGTTGTAAGATGTTGAGCTGAGGAGAGAAAATAAGGTAGATCTTGAGGGTTATATCACATGAGGATGATCCTAGTGTGATCTAGTCCACCTCATTGTAGATCTCGACCTGTTTGATGGAGAGTTGTAATGCGCGAGGCACTGTAGTTTGGGAAACATAATAATAAATGAGTAGAGCAGCTGAATCTTTGTGGACGTGGCCCAAGAGGGGTGAACCATGGTAGATCATGTGTTATGTGATTGAATTTTGTGTATCTCCTTTGATGTTAATGATTATATGTTAGAAGCATGTATGAATGACTTAGTTAGATCTATTAATTTACATGCATGAGTAAGAATGACAGATTAATCAAGATAAGATGAATGTTAGATTAAACAAATGAAGAGAACATAGGTTAATTCTAGATCCCCACTCATTCTCAGGCTGCAAGCACCTGAGCGTTGCACCCATAAGAACTATCTCGGGTGAGACTGCGCAATGCATCTTGTGCATTGTGTTGCCTTCTAGTTTACCAGGAGGGCTAATAGTTTTAGGAGGGTTTTGTTGGAAACCATAGTAGATATGAACCTGGGTTATCCCCATAATGGTAGAAAGAGTGTAGGTAAATCAACATGTAGTTAAAGAACTCGAGGGCCCATCATTAATTTGAGAATCCACATTGTTAACCAAGGAACAATTAGAATTTGAGTTAAACATACTCAAGATTTCATTGGGTAGTGATTTTGGCAATCTCAATAACTTTCTAGAAGAAGAAATTAAACAATGGTTGGTTAACTTTGTTAATGATAATGAGGATCATTTGGCATCAATACAAGAATTACGCTCCTAGTGAAAGAAAATAAAGGATGAGATATTTTCACTTCGTGTAAAACAAGATATAACAATCCCATCGTTAAAATAATTTATTGAAAATTGGCTCAAGAATTCACTCAAAAAATAACTAATCCTCCATAACTACCAAGATGTAGTTGCATCGACAAGGGTTAAGTTCTAGCTATAGTTATTAAGATATTTCAAAGGAGAGGGGTGATGAATCTATCCATCAAACTCTATTTTCATTTTTCTGAGTACACTTTTTCAAAGATTTTCCCTTTTTCATCTCAATCCGTGATCATCTAGATTTATGTGTTTATTGTTTACTTGTAAAGCCGATCACTGATTGTTTTTATTGCTTCTTCTAGGTTACCTCATGTTATGATCCAATGCCTTAAAAATGATATTAAATCAAGAAATTATAGTCCACTTCAAGGGGGAACCCTCCTTTACAATATATCCACTTCAAAACACAATATGAGTTGAGATAAGATGATCCTAATGCTAGATATCCTTAATGAAAGGATTACAATTATGATGAAAGGGTGCAATGAAGGGTTCTAGCCGACCTACTAGAAATGTAATAATTCAATATCTGGGGCTTAATAAGGGGTTTTATACATAACATGGGTTTTGTCTAGGGATTAACATGCCCCTCCCCTTCAAACAAGTGTTGTCCTCAATACTTGACTAACCACATATGCTTCTTCATGAAGAAATAATCTTCCCATGTCACCTCTTCCACTAGTAGGTTCTTCCATTTGACGAGGTACTCTATAATTGCTCGATTTCTCAGCTGCTTAATTCTTGTTTCAAGGAATGCTTTTGGCTGTAGTATGATTTTCCCTTCTTCATTGATCTCTGGTAAAATAGTTTGGATTGATATCTTGTTGCTGATGACCTTATTTGAGAAAGAAACATGGAAGACTTGATGTACACATGAATATGGAGGCAACTCCAGTTTGTAATCCATACTTCCAATCCTTAGAAAAACCTTATAGGGGACATAATATTTGGGTTCTAATTTATTGTCCTTCTTTTGTTGCTTGAGGGACATTTTTTTGTATGGTTGTAGCCTTAGAAATTCCCAGTCCCCCACTTCAAATTTCCTTTCACTGCGATGCTCATCTGCTTGTTGTTTCATCCTATTTTGTGCCATAACCAAGTTGTCCTTCAATAGTTTGAGGACCTCTTTTTGGTTCCCTATGTGGTTCTCCATTGCTTGAACCTTTGTATTCCTTTTCAAGGGTGATGTGATGGATAGAGGATGGTATCCATAAAGTGCCATAAATGGGGAAATTTTTTATGAAGTATGGAAGGATGAGGACATGTTAAACCCTAGAAAAATCCCCATGTTACATATAAAACCCCTTATTAAGCCCAAGATATTAAATTATTACATTTCTATTAGGTCGGATAGAACCCTTCATTTCATCCTTCCATCATAATTGTAACCCTTTGTCTCCTATATATATATCAAGGATCTCTAGTATTGTGATAATCTTATCTCAACTCATATTGTGTTCTGAAATGGATAAATTGCAAAGGAGGGTCCCCCCTTGAAGTGGATTGTAATTTCTTGATTTCTTATCATTTTTAAGGCATTGGATCACAACATTTCATATCAAAACACTAATCCTAAGGTTTTTCTTCCTCAATACAGTCATTTTGGAATTTTTTCTATAACTTTTTCTCAGAGCCACTTCAGAAGGATAAAACAAAGGTTATTCAGAGAAGATAACAAGGTCTCTGGGGTAAAAATTTCATCTTCTGGAGCATCATAATTTTGGAGATACATGCTGTGGAAGATAGGGTATATGACTAGTCCTATTGACTAGTCTCAAACAAGTGTTTTGGGTAAAACATGCATAAATTATTCACATAAGATCCAAATTTTGTGAGATTAGTTGCATTGGAAAGAAGACGACATGTAGTATTTCTGATACAATTTTCAGAATCAGATATCAAATATTGTGTGCGTGAAACGCTGTACAAGTTCGCTCTCCTGGAAAGGCCAAAAATCAAAAGGTGTGGGGAAGTTACCACAAATTCCACTTGGCACATCCAATTTTTCTCATACCCATGGAATTGAAGAGAGAAAATATCAAAGGATTATAGGTCACAATTTCAGACTCAAAAGGGATGAAATTGCAGAGATACAAAAGAAGGAAGGTCAGCTAGAAGGACATACTACAAATCAAGGTTTTCAAAGGTATGTCACTTAAAACTATCATACATTTTTATTGGGATGTCCAATTTGTTGTTGATTGCAGCTTCATGAGACATTCTTTAGGTCGTTCTCCTCTGGACTGAGTTGAGACGATATGTGAGAGAGCCCATGTGATGGGTGTGTCATACTCCTCTGGAGTGAGTTGATATGATGTATGGTCTCTTTTCGTGCTCCCTTGGACTGAGTTGAGATGACTTGAGATGGTCTCCTGTCAGACTCCTATGGAATTAGTTGAGTCAACTTAAGATGGCTCTCCAGATGGTAATCCTATGGACTTAGTTGAGTTGATCTATTGAGAGTGACATCCCTGTGGCTAAGCACAGGTGGACGTGTCCCTAGTGGCTGAGCACTAGAGGATGTGTGGATCCCTTGCTATATTGTCTAAGAGTAAGATTTACTGTGTAACCCTAATTGTGCAAAGGGTACAAGTCGCCCCCACCATGTAAAGATAATTAATATTGTGTAAAGATTAATTATATCATTAAGTTATAGAATTTGGCCCTATTGTTCCAATAGACACACCTATTGTTGTGCTAGGTTTTGTATAAATAAGAGATAGATCCCCATTGTGGATCATCTCTCTCACTCACACAAAACACATGGTCTGAAATTGTGAGCTGTAATTTAGGGCACACTTTTCTAGGTTCCATCTTTATCAGTCATAGAAGAACCCTCTTGTGTTCTCTAGGGCTTCTGGTGCAGAGGATCTTCTCTTGGAAATTATAACAAATGATTGCTGGGTTTTTCCCTTGATTGAGAAGGGTTTTCCCAAGATAAATTCTGGTGTCTTTTGTGCATGGTTATTCTTCTTGTGATCTTGGTTTATTGTAGCTAGTGTATTGTACTGATGCATTGTTATGTCTGTAGCTTATGATAAAATTGAAAATAAAATACATGCATTTGAGCTAATCATAAAAAATTCAACATGGTATCAGAGTAGTGTTATTGAAGATGACCCATTGCACATTAATAAATGTAGTCCGTGGAAGTTTTGGGGCTGCTAGAACCCTGCTGCTACTGCAAGGAAAGGGCTGAACCCCTTCTTAAACCCTATGATGAAGTTTTAAGGTTGGTCACATTCCTTTCAAACTTGGGCGAGCTTTGTTGAGGGTCTTAAAAGAGACCACGACATGGAGAAACCTCTCCAGGGATGCCGCAACTAGAAGGAGTCCTAACCGCAGATCTAACAACAACCAGGAGTAACCCTACTAGGGATGGCACATAAAGAAATAAACACAATTTAAAATGACCCTCTTCTAAGATAAATTGCAGGTGTCTTTGGCATGTTCTTTTTGTGACAGGTTGAAGGACTGTAAGGTAAATTTTGAGATGAATTACAGGCCGAGTCTATGGTATTTTTCTGAGGTATATTCCATAAAAATTATAACTAATTTTCTGAGGCTACAAGGCATAATTTTTGAGGCTATAAGGCTGAGGTTTAAGTCTATTTTTTCTTGGCATATTGAGGCCTGTTTTGAGGTCAAATATGAAAGAAATTCTAGGCCTGCTCTAAGGTGAAACAAGAGCAGATATGAGGTTGTGTTAAAAGGAAGATATGAATCTAGGTTAAAGGTAGAATATGAAGTAAATCTAAGAGTGAACTTCAACATATATGGGCAACAAATATATGAGGTTTGTCTAAGTGAGTTAGAGGCCAGATTTAAGGCTGTCCTGATGCATATATAAGTCTGTTTTAAAGGCGAGTTCTAGATATTTCCAAAGGCAAATTGCAGAGGAAATATGGGAGAATACTAAAACCAATTTGTGTGGTGCATTCCAACGAAGATTCTAGTCCATCTCAAGGCAAGTTACATAGCATCTTGGGAGAATTCTTCAGAGCTATTTGAGGGAAAATTTTGGAGCCACCTTTTGTATAAACCAAACAAATATTAAGGAACAACTAGGTCAAACTTGATATTCATCTTGAGCACAAGTGTCCAGGCTTGCATGAAGTATGATAGCCAAGTTCAAAATCTGAGTTTGAAAACATTTTCGTTTTGAATTAAAATTTCTGAAACTTGTCTCAAGAATAATCCTTGACATGAATTTTTGAGTTTGTGTTATAAGTGCATCTTATTCAAGCTCTAGTGGACATCAAGGAGAATAGACTTGCAACTAGTGATCTACAATGTTTCAAGCGCTTGTCACTATGCGAATCATTGTCCTTGGTGGAAGAAAGGAAATCAACTTTAGCCACCTTAAAATAAGTCAAGGAATGCAAGCAAGAACAACAAGGAGTTATCCTCTATCTTAGTCTTCTCAGAAACACCAAAAGAAAGAATTGAGCATGATTGTATACTAAGGTAAGTTTTGTACTACTTTCCTTAATTGATTTCATCATTACTTTGTAGTAGCTTTCTTTTGATGATGAAGGGTATTATCCTTGGTATGGGATCCCTCATGACTTGGACCATGATCCCTAGTATGTGAGTCCAATTTTTTCTTAGTTGGTTATTATCCTAGTACATGAGGCCATTTTGGTTGTTATCCCTATGAGAGGCCATCTTGGTTATTATCCTAGTATGAGAGGCCAAATTTCTTATTTCATTATTGAAGGGCCATGATCCTTGGTACGAGAGTCCAATTTTTTCTTGGTTGGTTATCATCCTAGTACATGAGGCCATTTTGATTGTTATCCCTATGGAAGATCATCTTGGTTATTATCCTAGTATGGGAGACCAACAAAGTATTGTGGAGGCAGTAGAGGAACTGAGAAGACATGGGATGTCTCCAGGATAGAAACACAAGAAATGAATATGTTTATCTTTCATACTTCAGAGGGAGTCAATCTAGAGAGAAGAAAGAAGAGACAATACCTTTTCCCCCTTTAGTAGTTTAGAGGGAGACAATTGTTGATCTAGTTGATCTCGTAGCTCTAGTTAATGTTCCCAGAGACATTGCAGTAGGCCAAAAGAGGCCTGGTTTGGCTTGATAGACTCTGGAGGAGGCAGAGGGACATGAAACTCCTCATGATACATTCCAAGAGAGACAGAGACCACATAGATTTTTGATGTATGTTTCAGCTATGGACCACATCATTGATACTGAACCTTCTTGTCATGGAGAAGTAGTAGGTCAACAGGTTTGGCAAGATGCCATGACCGAAGAGTATCAGTCCATCATGAAGAATGATGCGTGGGATATTGTTTCGAGACCGGAAGGGAAGTCCGTAGTGACTTCCAAGTGGATCTATAAGATCAAACATGCAAATGATGGAAGTGTCAAGAAGTACAAAGTGATATTTGTTGCTAGATGATTCTCTCAGGTGGAGGGAATAGATTATGAGGAGAAATTTTCTCCTGTTGCCCGATACACTTCCATCCATACGATTATTTCCCTAGCTGCATCCATGGGTTGGAGACTACATCAGATGGATGTAAAGACAACCTTTCTCAATGGTGATATTGAGGAAGAAGTTTACATCGAGAAACCATATGGATTTGTGATACATGAGAAGGAGTCTCATGTCTACAGGTTGAAGAAAGCCATGTATGGACTAAAGCAGACACCTCATCAGTGGTATGAGAAGATTGATGGATACTTGATGACTTTGGTATTAATCAAGAGTGTTGTTGATCCCAACCTATACTATCACATTATTGGTGACTAGTGCCTGATTTTGGTCCTATATGTTGATGACTTATTCCTCACCGGTTCATAAAGCCTCATTATTGAATGCAAGCGTGCATTGGATTTTGAATTCGAGATGAAGGACCTTGGTATGATGCACTACTTATTGGGAATAGAAGTGTGGTAGAGGATTGATGATATTTTCCCGAGTCAAGGTAAATATATAGTTGAGATATTGAAGAAATTCAAGATGACAAACTGTAGATCCATGCCTACATCGATGGTGATGAATTTGAAGAAAATGAATGAGGCTTCTTCTAATTCAGGCGAGATTGATCCACATATTTACATACAACTGATTGTATACTTGATGTATTTGGTTAACACTAGACCTGATATATGTTATGCAGTGAGTATACTCATCCAATTTATGAGTTAGCCGAGACATACACGCTGGATAGCAGCGAAGCATGTGTTGAGATATCTACAAGGCACAATTGGTTATGGCATGAGATATGACTTCGGTGTAGACATGATATTGCAGGGATATGCCGACAAAGATTGGGAAGGGAGCACAATGGATTGGAAGAGCACATCCGGTTGTTGTTTTACTTTGGGGTCTGCCAAGGTTTCTTGGTGTAGCAGGAAACAAACTTCTTTGGATTTTAGTACTGCATAAGAAGAGTACATTGCATTATGTGTGGTATTCCACGAAGTAGTGTGTATTTTCAAGCTCCTTGTAGACTTATTTAGTCATGAGATGGATTCCACCATTATCCATTGCGATAACCAGAGATGTGTGAAGCTCTCTGAGAATTCTGTGTTTCACGATAAATCAAAACACATTGAGATCAAATACCATTACATCAGAGATATGGTGCAGAGGAAATCAAGAAATGTGCAATACCTTTCTACACACAAAAAAGTTGCATATGTATTCACCAAACCGCTTGCCAGGACAAAGTTTGAGTACTTCCGTGAGAGACTTGGCCTGGTGGAGAATGCCTCCCTAGTTGAGAGGGAGTGTTGTTGATTGCAGCTTCATGAGTCATTCTCTAGGTCGTTCTCCTATGGACTGAGTTGAGACGATATGTGAGAGAGCCCATGTGATGGATGTGTCATACTCCTCTAGACTGAGTTGATATGACGTGTGGTCTCTTATCGTGCTCCTCTGGACTGAGTTGAGATGACTTGAGATGGCCTCCTGTCAGAATCTTATGGACTTAGTTGAGTCGAATTGATATGGATCTCCAGATGGTACTCTTATGGAATTAGTTGAGTTGATCTGTTGAGAGTGACATCCCTGTGGATGAGCACAGGTGTACGTGTCCCTAGTGGCTGAGAACTAGAGGATGTGTGGATCCCTTGCTATATTGTCTAAGAGTAAGATTTACTATGTAACGATAATTGTGTAAAGGATACAAGTTGGCCCCACCATGTAAAGATAATTAATATTGTGTAAAGATTAATTATATTATTAAGTTATATAATTCGGCCCTATTGTGCCAATAGACACACCTATTATTGTGATAGGTTTTGTATAAATAAGAGATAGATCCCCATTATGGATAATCTCTCTCACTCACAAAAAACGCATGGTCTAAAATTGTGATTTGTAATTTAGGGCGCACTTTTCTAGGTGCCATCTTTCTTATTCATAGAAGCACCCTCTTGTGTGCAATAGGGTTTCTGGTGTGGATGATCTTCTCTTGGAAAATATAGCAAATGATTGCTTGGTTTTTCCCTTGATTGGGAAGGGTTTTCCCAGGATAAATTCTAGTGTCTTTTGTGCATGGTTATTCTTCTTGTGATCTTGGTTTACTACAACTAGTGTATTGTATTGCTGCATTGTTATGGCTGTTGCTTATGATAAAATTGAAAATAAACTACATGCATTTGAGCTAATCATAAAAAATTCAACACGATTGAGCTGATTCAAAATCCGTTGGAAAGATAAAACATACAAGATGATATTGGAACAAGGATCATAACTGTTTGGAAATTTATCCTTGATACAATGAGGTTGGAAGTTAAGGATTGGGGTTAGACCTCAATTAAGAATCAATGACAATACCTAAGTTTAGTGGATATGAAGATAAATATGAAATCAGTTCCATGGAATGGTTGAGGATGGTAAAGGAAGATCATATGAGTATTGGTATAAGTCCTTGTGGGGCATATTTTTATTTTTTGGATGGAGCTCATAAGTGGTGGAGAATCCTTGATGAAGATACTGGACTCCACTCCACATGGGAATAATTTGAAAAACTCTTCTAAGATAAATGGATCAGGGATACAAAAATGGAGGAATTGTATAGAATTCAAGATGAATTAAAAGATGTTAAGTACTTAAATATATCTACAAATATAATCACCACAAATACTGAATACACAATATATCCACATAGCAATATAGAAGAAACCACTCTTTATTATATCAAAGCCCTTGAGGTAGGGAAACACCATACAATGGATCCTATTATGGAAGGGATCCTCTCTTGTTCACTTGCCTCTTCGAGGGGGCTTCCTCCTATTGAGATACAACTCACAATACAATATTTCTCTTCATGTCCCATTACATTGCTTGAACCCCTTTATATAGTGTTACCATCACCTAAGAACATTCTAGAGGAGGAATATTCTAGAAGTAGAACCTTCTAAGAAGTCCTCTTACATTTATTATATCTAACTACCCATTTATTATATCTAAATACCATAGTGGACCTTATTTAATAATATAGTGGACCTAGTCCACCTTACATTGAATGGCCTCCACTATTATCACTATGGGCCCTCCCACTACCTCTCTAGCTACCTAACAAAAGAAGAAACCAAAGAAATTAAGAAGAAGAGTGAGGAGCTAGATACAATCGCTTAATGAATCACTCATTAAGGAGGTTAAGAACTCAAAGCAAGAAAATAGTAGTAAATTGAAGTGGGAAAATGACGAGTCAATGGAAGATTTGAAAAATAAATATTAAGAGATATGTAGATTACAAAACCATAATAAAAAAATATTGGATGAGGTTAAAAGATTGAAAGAAGAAAAGAAGAATTATCAAAATCAAGAAGAAATGAGGATCTTGGATGAAGAATCTACCAAAAGAATTGAAGAGGAAATCTTCAAGAAGGTTAATGAATCCCTAAATACTGATGAGGTAAAATTATAAATGCAATCCAAAATTGAATAAGGGCGTCATAATTTGATAGATGGGGTCAGATTGCAGATTCAAAAGGAGAAAGAAGGCAATATTCAAGAAGGCCACCATAAGATACTTGAAGAAGTTGAACTCCATCTAGAGGATGTACATGCCAAATATGATGGTATTATCTCCAAGGCTAGAACAACCAAAGAGTAAGCAAGGAAGATAGAGGATTCCATTGTCTCTGAAAATAATATACAGGAAATGCACATGCAAAATGAAGAAAAACCATCAAAAGTGGAACCATATTGACACCCTCATTACCAAGAAACATTTCAATGAAGACAAGAAGGTCGATATCAACATTCCCAAGGAAGAAGATGGAATACTTGTCAATATTCATGGATCAAGGCATCACCAAACTACTCTTCAACAAGATATTATTAGAGACCAACAATCACTACAAATTGGATAAGCTTCAACAAAAATACATGGAATCAATGGAAATAAAATTATGTAACAACTAGCCACCAAGGATTACGACTAAAAAAAAATAATTTTGGATGGATAGATTACCAACAATGGAATGGCGAAAGCAGGAACATAAGAAAATCATATTACTAGGTTTCATCACATGTGAAGCCTTTAATTGCAAAGCTTTGAGAACAAAGATTTTTGAAGGAGGGTACTATGTTATGACCCAAGGGGAGCATATATGGGGCTAAATGTATATGATATGACCCTAAGGGGGCCATATATGGGCCTAAATGCACATGTAATGTGTAAATATATATGTAATAAGGTCGGCCTAATGGTAAAGGGGCCTCATGTGCAAGTGTGAATAGGTATATATAAAGATCATGTATTCATTATTGAGAGGGGATTTGTGAAGTATAAAAGGTATTTGGTTAATTGGAGGGGGTTCCCCTATTCTTTAAGGAGTTATTGTGTAACTTATCTATCTAGGAGTTGTGCTCCACACTCACATTCAGTACATGGTGTGTACTTCTGCTTTGTTACGATATTTTTAAGCATTTGTTTCATTACACCTCAACTACTATATATGGTCCATGGGAGCCCCATCCCAGTCCACTAGGACAAACACATTTCGATTTTTTTGTTTAAGTATCATGGATATTATGCTGTGCTTTTTGTACACACATTTTATTTGAACTTGGACAACCAATTTGTAATATCCTTTTAAATATTTTCACAGAGAGCTATTTGTGGAACTTATAACTTTTGTGATTTCTGACTTTTATTAAAGCATGAGATATTGAGTATGTGTTTCCATGTCATCTTCATGAGTTTAATTGTTTAAAATCATTTAAAGCCCTTTGTTTTTGGACCTTCATTTTACTTTCTGTCCGACATGACTTGTTTCAAATTATTTTCTCTTACTCTATGAATGGATTTGATGGAATGGATGTAGTTATCATGTATATTTCAATTTAAGTTATTATTATACTATGGTTTTATCAGTCAATATGATGTTATTGTTTTATCGCTTGGTCCATTCTTAGGTGTTGATGATATGAATGTGTAAATTTCTTCCTTTGAATAAGTGAATTTAAAAATGCGAGTGAGAAAGAGGAGTAGCACCTCTATAAAAACGAAGAGGGTATCTTAAAGAATTTTACAAGAATACCCTACAAGATTGACTCTTGTCCTTATCGAGAAAAGATATCAACACAACTATAGTGTTTCAAATTAAGGCCATATCTGTGAGCTAATTGTAATTCAATTGATTTTGGGCTTATGCACATAAATCAACTCCTACGTTTGTTAATTTGTCTTTTTGTAAGAGAATAAGAGATGAGTAGGGATTGATAAGGGTGGATGAACAATGCTAATAAGGGTAGAAACATATCTAAATACAATACAACAAACATGCAATTATTTCATCCTTGACATACTCTTTTTACTCAATGAGAGAATCATCAAGAAATCCTTTTTAAAAATGATTTGACTATAGTTGTAGGTGATTCTCCAATAGAACTTAAGGAAATTATGGGATTATAGCAGGAGAGGAAGAGAAAAAGAATAGGGGGACGAGGGATAAATGAAAGGTGATAAGGAAGAGGGAGAGGAGGAAGAGGGAGAAGAAAAATTAGATAAGTGGGGAAGAAAAACAAGAGGGGAAGAGGGAGTGGAAGAGAAGAGGAAGGATAGGAGAGGAGAGGAGAGGAGGGGGGAAGAAAAAGAGGAGGTAAAGAGGGGAAGAGGAAGAGGGAGAAGGAGTAGAAGGAGAGGAAGAGGAAGGAGAGGAGGCAAAGAAAGGGGGGAAGAGGGAGAGAATTGGGGGAATAGGAAGGAAAACCCAAAACCCGAATCCTTTCTTCAAAACTCACATCACATTTTATTTTAAGTCTGTCAATTAAAAAAAAGTAGGGGTGAATGAAAAAAAAAATACTTGTGAATCTAAGAGATTCAACATGCCCCAAAACATCCCTTGTTTTCTCTTGTTGAGTGACCCCACAAATATCCCTTGTTTTTTTCTTGTTGAGTGACCCCACAATTTCCTTTTAGCTCCAGGAATATTTGACCCACATCCTCATGTGAAAATGAAATGGGGGGACCCCTACCCCCCTTTTCAACTTATATTTGAAATTGATAGTAAAAGAGATACAAATATTATTTTTGCATCATTTTTTTTGGGATGATTGCATTGACCTTGTGTTGCCCTTGTGTCAACTATTATGACATTGAGATAAAGAACATATTATTGTGCATCATCTAAGTGTCACTAACATGTCGCCACCACATTATTCCATGTTGTCATAATACGATTCTAGTGTTTTACCATCATACAATATGATGCTAAAACAAAAATGTGTTGCCTCTGCATCATCAATATAAATTTTTAATTAATAATAATAATAGTAATAATTTAAAAATTATTATTATTATAATTAAAGATCCCATACCATGAGACATGCTCTTTATTAATAGTTCTTATAATACAAAAAAATATAATAATTATAATTATTAATAATTTATTATTAAAAATCTCCTACAATGAAACATGCTCTTTGTATAAAATATTTGGCTCAGGTCAAAGGTTTAACACACCAACCTTTAGAGGTGAGTCTTCTCGCATAAGACATGCTTTAAGGATATAAACTTATGCCTTAGGAATATGCACTACATGTAAGACATGATAGGACATGGTGTGTAGTAGCAACATAAGGTCTTAGGTTATACACACTACTTTCATGGTTCATTAGCCATGAAAAGGCCCTAGGCCACAACATATGCATTCTATCATGAAGCCTTCGCAATCCAAACACGTTTCCTAGACTATGGCATTATTTATTATTGAATAAACATGAATAACAAAATATAATAGCTAATCAATGCTACTAGCACCTTTATCACTAGAGCCCAAGTTCCTTTTACTTGGACCACATGCCTGCTAATGCTTCACCTATAGTCTTTGGCTTTACTATGCCTCAACAAAATCTTTGAGAAGTTTTGACCCAACTTAAAGACAAACGTGTCTTTAGGGCCAAGGGACTCTGAATAAGGGAACAACAACATAAATCCAAAGATTTTCTCCTCTTGCAATTTCTCCAACATATCCTTGCAAATGGACTCTTGCCCTTTTTCCCAATCAAAGACTCATATTTATACCCAAGGAATGAAGTTAAGGTAGTTGGGGGAAAATGTTAGGGATTTTACAGGTGTAGGGGTCCCGTATTTTTTGCTCAATAGTGCACATTAAATACCTTTTAATTATTTTTTTTTTCCTTTTTACAAAGGTCTCTGCATGTTTCCTTAAGGAAAACAATGGGTAGCTTGTGAGATGCACTAGAACAACTCATGGGCATGTCATAATCTTGGGAGCAATCAAACTGTGGAGAGATGACAACTTGCTACAATGCATTTGGGAAAAGGTGGCCCAAATACAACTATACCATCACCTCAAAATCATGAGTATATAAAGGAAAGGAAATTAGTAAATGCAATAGTCTAAACGTTCAATGAAATGACTCTTTTCTGGTCATTTAGAATAACGAGAGGAAAAATTAGAATTTTTACCTTAAATGCAACATAGATCATTTTCGATTAATGGAATCACATATATCAAATGTTAATATTGCATAATCTAATTGCAATGAGGATATTCAAGGGTGCTGAATCCATTTATGCATTGAAAACAATAATTTCATCCATTCAAAATAACAACCTTAACAAAACTTACATAGCCAAATTCAATGATAACAAACTAAAAAAATCAAAATCATAAAATGTTGAACCAACTTCTCAGTAAATTAAATATTACTTACTTTATAAACATATTTTCATTTTATTAAATATATGTTGATTATTATATAAAATTTTATATTGATTAAATTTTGAATTTTATTCATTCATATAAGGACATCCATGACTCCAATAATCTTGAACATAAGCTTTTTCCTACTATGAAAAAAAAAATACTCATAAAACTATTAAACCACAATCTAAGCATTCTTATATTTTTCTTTATACACCTCAATAGTAAATAGGAAAAGGATTGGATGGCTCAGCTATGAAGAATTAAGTTATCATTTCCTGCTGTTGTTTTTGTCTTCTAGTTTTAAAAAATTTCATCTTCCATTGTAATGAAAGTATAATATATATATTAGCCTTGTGATTGTGATAGTTAGATTTGATAGAGTTTTTGATATTTTTTGATATTTGCATTTCTCACAGACTTTATCATGACATAAATGTTCCAATAGATTGATAGATGGGATGTATATGTGATTGTAAAAGTCATCTCTTATGTAGATGGGATGTATATGTGATTGTAAAAATCATCTCTTATGACTACATAACATTCAAGCTTTTGAAAAATTTCATTAGATTCTAATCTGAATAACAATGAAACTGCTTTTTTTTTTAAGAAAAAAAAATTAAATATTACTTATTTTATAAACTTATTTTCATTTTATTAAACACATGTTGATTATTATATAAAATTTTATATTGATTAAATTTTTATTTTATTCATTCATATACAAACATTCATAACTTCAATAATCTTGCCATCCATCCATAACTCCAGTAATCTTACAATCTTATTCCTACTATGAAAAACAAAATACTCATAAAACTATTAAACCACAATCTAAGCATTCTTGTATTTTTTATAAAACTATTAAACCACAATCTAAGCATTCTTATATTTTTCTTATACACCTCCATCCATAACTCCAGTAATCTTACAATCTTATTCCTACTATGAAAAACAAAATACTCATAAAACTGTTAAACCACAATCTAAACATTCTTATATTTTTTATAAAACGATTAAACCACAATCTAAGCATTCTTATATTTTTCTTATACACCTCAATGTCAAAGGCATTCTTATTATTTTTCTTTATACACCTCAATGTCAATGTAAGCAATTATATATCCTTGTGTTTTAAGATATTTGCTTTTGAGTAATGGGTCCCACATAGATATGTAGATGTATAATGAACTCCAGTGCAACAGAACTCAAATAACTTTATAGATTTTAATTTGATAATTAAGTTTTATGTTCGTTGGAATTTGAATTTAAAAATACCCATTATAACCACAATTCTAACAGTTATCCACAAAGTCCTCATTATTGTTTCCTATAAAAAGATGTGGATGTGAAGCCATTATTAATCAAACTGTGAATGGAAGCCATTATCAATCAAACAACTATATTGAAATATTTGCTTTTTAGTGGATTAACTGTGGATGTGGATGGAAGCCATTATCAATCAAACAACTATATTGAAATATCTGCTTTTTAGTGGAGTGGATGTGGGTGGATAATGGATTCCAACGCTGCACGACACAAACAGACAAAATAACCCTTGCAGTTTTCAATCCTGATTCATTTTTCTCCTCGTGATGTCATTTCGAATTTGAATTTGTGTTGGGGCGCGTAGGTACCTTAACTTTGGGATAAGAGCCAGGGCTGGTTGAATCTCCACCCTTAATTTCTAAATCGGACGGGACAAATTGAACATGGCGGAAAATGTCGGCTTCACAGGCTGTCCAATGACCGTTACTGGCAATTCTGCAGCACATATGTCTATGGCTATGCTGGTATTATTATGTTGTTTGTAAGAATTCTGGCGGTCTCCCTCCCTGGCCCATATCTATCCGTTGGAAAAATGAGTGTGGGAGTCTGGGACACTACTGGGACTGATTGATACCTTCCATATGACTCACATGCCCAGTCTCTAAGATTCTCAGATTCTCCTTCTGACTTGGGCCACCATGACCATTACACTTTCCAAATCTCAAACCCATCCATGACTCACCTGCTCAGGGTCTAAGATTCTCTCTCTGACTTGGGCTGCCATGACCCATTGTACACACATTCCAAATCTCGAACCCACCCAGTCATTTGTATCTGTTTAATTTTCTCATCAATCTTTTTCACAAAACCCACTCCATTTCATTGTAAATCCTAAGTTAATTGTGATAAACTCCAGCCCAACAGACATTGCCATCAATTTACCATATATTTTCCCATATCATTCATTCATTCATTAATCCATTGCCTCCGCAGCCCTTTTCTCCTTCAGAAGCCTCATATATCAGTCCCTTAACTTTCAAAATGATGCACTGTATGATATATGTAGCTACATGTATCTCAGACCAAGTGAAACAGTCTCCCAAGTATATAAATCTCACTTGCAGAGCATTCCTGTGTATTACTTCTCATAGCTGTTATGCGTCCATGCACTCAAATCCCTTTGTTATCCGCAACTCTGTTTGATCATAGCAACCCTCGTTTGAATAAAAGGGTTGTTTGCATCTGCTCTGTACTTTTCTCAGCCATGTCACAATTTACTTATTGTTTTCTAACAGTTAGAGTGGGTTCTTGATCTATCACAGCTTTTAAAGAAAATCAGTTGGGCTCGTTGTAAGGTTTTTACTGCCATAATCAGCCGTGGCTTTTTGTCCAAAACCATGAGAGGTTCTCTTCTGCTCTGTTTTCTCCTGTTTTTCAGCATTTTTTCCAATGCCCAAAACACCGTCTTTGATTTCTCGACATTTTCCTTCAGAAACCTAACGCTTCTGGGGGATGCATACATCAGAAACGGTGCAATAGGCCTCACAAGAGATTTACAGGTCCCTAACTCAAGTGCAGGAAGGGCTCTGTACAATCGGCCAGTGCAACTCCTGGACTCAAAAACAAACACTTCAGTTTCATTCACCACAAGCTTCTCCTTCTCCATTACGAATGTGAACCCGGCTTCATTCGGAGAAGGCCTAGCCTTCATTATCGCATCTGATAACCAGACTGTCGGAAGCTCTGGATCTGTTTTGGGCCTTATCAACGCTACAGAATCCGATCAGAAGAAGACCATAGCAGTGGAGTTCGATACATTTCTTGATGTGCAATTCCATGATCTGAATGACAACCATATTGGTTTGGATATCGGCAATCTCACCTCCTTCAAAGCAGCCGATGTAGGGAACCTACAGATGAATCTGAAGAGTGGGGACCTCATTACGTCATGGATTGAGTTCAACAACACGGAGAAAATGCTCCATGTATGGTTGAGTTACGCCAGCGATAAGCCTGCTAAGCCTCTGATGTCTGTAAGTATTGATCTTTCAAAATATTTTAATGAATATATGTACATTGGCTTCTCTGCTTCAACGGGAGGAAGCACAGAGCTTCATACAATTGTAGAATGGAGTTACCAGAGCTTTGGGTTATATTCCCCTGCAGTTCCTCCAGCCCCCAAGAATAGAACAGTTCCTAACTTGGCGGGTCCCTTCAGGGGTACACAAGGAGGATGCCATAAACATCCATGTTTCAGAACAAAACCCATTGTTTGGATTGCCATTGGGTCTTCAGTCTGTTTTGCATTGGTCTTAGGTTTTATTGCATGGTTTTCATACCGAAAATGGAGACAAATGAGGCCCTCAGATTCATTCAAGTCTCATATGGTACATACTCCCCGGAAATTTACTTATAAGGATCTCAGCATTGCCACCAAGGGATTCAGCACAAACAGAATAGTGGGTCATGGTGCATTTGGGATTGTTTACAAGGGAGTTCTTCCACGGTCTGGTGAAGTGGTTGCAGTGAAGAGATCTACTCATGATAACCAAGGGAAGAGAGAGTTTCTTGCAGAGCTGTCTATTATAGGACGCCTTAGACATAGAAATCTGGTTCATTTGCAAGGATGGTGCTATGAGAAAGGGGAGTTCTTGCTTGTCTATGAGTTCATGCCCAATAGTAGTCTTGATAAGCTCCTTTTTCAGGAAGGTGAAGGACCTATTCTTTCATGGGGGCTTAGATACAAAATTGTGATGGGAGTAGCCTCTGCCTTGTCCTATTTGCACGGGGAATGGGAGCAGCAGGTGATTCACAGGGATGTAAAGGCAAGCAATATTTTGTTGGATGCAAGTTTCAATGCCAGACTAGGAGACTTTGGGTTGGCACGCCTTATGGATCACAATAAGAGTCCAGATGCTACACTTACAGCAGGAACCATGGGATACCTTGCGCCTGAGTATCTTCAAACTGGAAAAGCCTCCATGAAAACTGATGTGTTCAGCTTTGGGGTGTTGGTTTTGGAAGTAGCATGTGGGAGAAGAGCCATCGAGAAGGATGTGCCATCGGGTAACAATAATCTTGTTGACTGGGTCTGGAGTTTACATAGCCAAGGCAAGGTTTTGGAGTCTGCAGATGCAAGCTTGGAGGGGGAATTTGACGAAGAAGAGATGAGTAGGATGTTACTTTTAGGTCTCTCATGTTCACATCCTGATTCTATAGCAAGGCCTACCATGAGAAAGGTGATGCAGATTTTAGGTGTAGAAGCCCCACTTCCCTGTGTTCCTACTTTCAAACCCAGCATGTCATTTACTTCCAGCTTGATTCTAAATCTTCAGGACTTTGTTTCAGAATCAGGAAAGAGCCAGAGTTCTAGCCCTTCTTCCACCAGTTTCAGGGACCATTCTACCTGATTCTCTCTACCCCTTAAATTGCTGGGCTGCTCTCTCCAGCCTGATGGTCTATTTCCTTTTACATTGGTCTTACTCTTAATATTCATGACTACTTCCATGGGGATTTCTCACTCTGTGAAGGAGAACAAGGATTGTAAATATTCTTGTTTTCAGTGATTGATTTTGATTTTCCCGACTAAACTCGGCTCAAATGTAACTCGACACTTTTCATAGTGGCCTGGAAGGTCTAATTAAGCCACTTACCAATAGAGAAGCATCAGGAGATTTCCCATTGCAATCACAATCTCAAACGAACTTTATTTCTGTAATGATTTCCTACTATTTCAATAGGTTTTTCATGGACATAGGTGCCCCTCTACTATACAGTGGAAATAGGTGCCTCTCTACTATACAGTGGCTGTAAATGTGTATTGGAAGTTGAGATCGAAGTTCATTAGTAAGTGTACTTTGTTTATTCTGTTAACTTCGAAGTTTTCTTGCAAAAGGATCTCTAATGCTTTACATGGCATATAGTTGTCTGCAAGATTGTAATAGAAAATATGTATTGCATTCCAGAACAAAAAATATTACTATATTCTTTTGTCCGTATAATGAAAAAAAAAAATGGAGGAAGACATGCAAATGTACAATGGAGATTTCGTGTTATTGCCTCCTTGATGTGAATATTCAACTCCCCTTGAAAAATATCAAGTGAATAAAATTAACTTAATTTCGTGAATAAATCTCACTTAACTTTTTTACAAATGCTTTTTATCACCCTCTATCTCGTATCGATGTGCACATTATACAAACAAAAAGTATAAAATAATATACCTATTCACTTCCTAGTGGGATGGAGGTAGTCTAAAAGTTTTAAGTTTTTACTATTTTTTTGGGTATTTTTTTCTACACTGATTCCATTCAAAAATTGGTTAGAAAAATAGTGAAATGACAGATTTCAGTGGTTCAACATACATATTCTAGGTGTCTTGGGATTTTTATGCATTCAGAAATAAGATTTGAGCACTGTAAAATTGTAATTTTGCTAACTAGTAATTTTGCCAAAAGTAGTAGCTGGAAAAAATAAAAAAAACTAAGGTTATTTTATTTTATTTTTCCAACCCCCTACACTAGGAATATTTGCCATTCCAACTATTTTTCTAATTTTTTTACCCTTAAAAAAAATGCCCCCAAAAAATAAAAACTTAAAATATTTAGACTATGTCCAAATTTATTATTTGGCTTTGGAGCTGAGAGTCAAATACTCAAATTATTTGTATCTATATAAATTATGTGTATGAATTGAGATGTGTTATAACTACAAGTTCTAAAAAAAATATATATATTCATTCATGTTAAATGTAAGTCATTAATGAAATACATTCATTCCTACACCTCAAATTTCCTTGGAAAATCCAAGGAATTGAGAGTGAGTAAGCTTACAAATTAATCACCTTTTAGAATGATCCTCCCCCCAAGAAAAAAGAGCGTAGAACCTGTAAGCTATGCTATAAATTTGAAGTTTCATATCACTTATAACACCCTAAAACTCACTTAAAGAAAAACAATTAAAAATGATAAGATTTTATAACAACTAAAAAACTATGATATGATTCTAAGCTAAATACATAAAAGACCATGTTATCCATCACTTTCAAGCAATATGATAAAAAATATAAGAACAATGATCCAACTCATTACTTACATAGGTAATGAGAATATAAAAATACAAAATCAACTTACAATTTTAATATTTATTTTTCCATTTAGGGATTTTTGTGAAATAAATTCAAGATACAAAATCAATTCACAATTTTAATATTTGTTTTTCCATTATAGATTCTTATGAAATAAATTCTTGAGGGAGGATTCAACACCAAATGAAATAAGAGCAATGATCCAACTCATTTCTTACATAGTTAAGAGAATATAAAGATACAAAATCAACTCACTTTTTTTATATTTGTTTTTCCATTATGGAATCTTGTGAAATAGATTCTTGAGAGAGGATTCAA
>ML804394.1:5881-30159 GCA_009831015.1 Picea engelmannii
AGTCCACGTGCTTCGTCATTCCTATTATCCCACTTGGATTTCTTATCAGCATCAGTGGGTGCTTTTTCCTTTCCCAAGGTAATCTGGTACAAGCCTTTACTTCTTAATAAATCTTCCATATGAGATTTCCATTGGAAGTAGTTATTGCTGGTAAGCAAGACAATACTTGTAGAAGCCATATATGCAGATAATGTGGATTTAAAAACTGAAACTGATGATCTGGATGGAAAGATCTCGAAAAGTTATGCGGTTTTAAAAAAAACGGCACTGAAAACGGACTTTCGATGTTAGAGTTATGCCATTTAAAAAAAAAGGCAAAATCGGTAACCAAATGACTACGTGATTGTGTAAGTTGCTTTATGAAGTGACCCACTTTTATAAAAAGAAGTGGGGATCACTTTTACAATGAAGTTACTTTATAACAGAAAATTTGCATGCAAAATAAATAACTCTAAAATAAAATATTAAAGCTACTTATAGTGATTCACTTTTATACTTGAAGTGAAATACACTTTACAATTTTAGCATGAACTTTTTCAAAAAAGGTAAAAAAAGAGAGACTTGAACTCAAGACCTCTTACTTAATAAGGAAAATTTTAACCAAATGATCTAGTAAAACATATTGTAATGTTCAGAAGGAGGATTATTGTTGTTGAAGACGGCCTTAGAGAGCGTGCTAAAAAAAATATCTTTTCACACAAGAAAAAAATTTCGCTTCTCGATGACAAGAAGGGTTAGATCTTGGTTAGCTTACCTGAAAGATGCACCTTTTCCTATCTGTTTTTGATTTTCCGAGATTGCACAGGGTGCAGGGAAAAGAGCATACGCAGATCTAAAAGAGTATCAACCCGGAAATAAATAAAACAAAACTGAAATAAAACCAAAATACTACTCTGCAAAAATTAAAAAAAAATGCGTATTCAAGCTTTATACCTCCGGATTTGACTGTAATGGCCGTATCTCGGGAAAACGAAAAACCTTTTCGAGTGAAACGAAAAGTGTTCCTAAATGAAATGAGCGCTCCAGACGCAATGGAATAGTCTTATCATCCCAAAAATGTATGTAAATGATAGAAAGTGGAGATGAGACAACTCAACTTCACGATTTCGATCTTCAACATGAGCGAGTCTTCAAACAGGTTCTGATACCATGTTCGACAACACAAGTATTCCAAAAGAGGAAGAAAACTTTCAATAACTACTCACATAACTAGATCAAAGATCAACACACTGATGTTTTCACGTGGTAAAATCCCTACGGGGAAACATCCATGGCCCCAACCAACGTGGCCACTTGGAGCAGTTTATTAATGCAAAGAAAAAGATTACAGAGAGATTTTAAAAGAGAGTTTCTCACAATCGATCATCGACAAATGACCCTCCATTCTCTTTAAATAGAGATCATGGACCAATCGGGTGTTAAGCCATGGATCAATGGCTGTTAAGATCAAGGAGAGTATGAACTGTCAGATCACTCTATGTCAGGAACATATCGTGACCGTCAGATTTCCTAACTACAAATGCATACTAATGCATACTAAAGAAACACACTAATAAATACACTTTTACCTAACGACATATTAGACCAAGTAGATCTTAACTAACTCCTAAGTGTCTAAATATCCTAACAGGGGCGAGGCGCCAACCCTCTCATTTTCCTCTCATTTTAAATTTTAAATGTGAAGTTAATACAATTGAATGCTGTCATGCTGGAAGAGACAAGCTATTTCCTTTGTATACTAAGGAGATAGAGTCGCCTTTAATGGTTGACAGGTTGATGGGATCTAGATCTGATTCAGACTAGATGACCATTGCATGAAATTCAATGTGATTAATGAGAGTTAGGTGAGTTTGAGGGTGAGCTCGAGGAGCCCCTCTTTTGTAAAATATATTTGTATCAAAATTTATTAGATCTAGCATGTAGAAGAGATGAGCAGGTAGAGAGATCAACAGAGGAGAGAAGATTCGAGACTTTGTTGCAGTCTGAGCTCAGACATTGTAATTAGTATTATGATATTAATACAAAAGAACATATTTCTCTGTTTATCAATTCATGTGTGGTGAATGTTTGTTCATGGATGAATTTGAATGTTATCTGTGTGTGGTTATAAATATATGTTGTAGATCTATGAATAGTTTCCATCTGTAGGATGAAGATAGATTCCACTATCAATTAGAGAGCTATTGAATTGTTCTGGGTTCTTTAGGCTGTGCAAGGAGTGCACAACAAAGTATTGGAAACTCTGTAGCCAACACAAGGAGTGTGTATCTAAACTCTTTCGAGTCAGAGAAGATCCTGCCAGGAGGGCACGCCAAAACATTTACAGACTCAAGAGGATCCTCAAGGTTTCTGAACATGTTGGAAGAGGAACTATGCAGGAGGAGGCACAAAGAGACAAAATTGCTGAAGATTCTATAGAGATTTGCCAGGAGGGCATTGAGAAGGTGCAAGTGTTCACGGGTGAACTCTATTTCGAGTTCTAACAAGAGGAGTGTCAGAGGAGGACACTCACAAAGTTGGTGAATACTGTGTAAGCTCAACAAGGAGTGTTGGAGAATAAGTTTCCAAGAGGGCACATATATCCCTTCGAAGAATAGAAGGGACAAAGACCTTTGATGTCTAAGCAGTTGAATCTCAAGGTGAAACAAAGTTGTTGAATACTCCGACGAAAGACCTGTGCAAGGAGTGCACCAAGCCAACACTTAAACGAATTTTTGAAAGACAACCATATGAACGGTAGTCAAGCACAAGGAGTGCACAAAAGCAGACTTATTCCAAGTCCCAAATCTTAGGAGGAAAATCACAAGTTGAGACTCAAAGTAGCTGAGCTCGTAGGAGAAGGTTCAAGGGCCAAAACCTTTTAACACTTAGAATTTTTCCCAATTTTGGGAGAAAGTGCAAGCTTAGGAGGAGGAGCAACAACAACCGTTGAATCGAGTTGCAGAGAGAGATCTGGACCGCTAGATCCACATCCATATAGGAGGAGTGCATCGAGGAGGAGAACATATCCCAACCATCAGATCTAGGCGTGAAGGACCAAAAATCGTTGGATCCAGGTAAGGTACACACACCTTAATCTTTTCAAAGTGCATAGGAGAACAGGATAGCCAAAGTGCCGAAGTCCCGAAGCTAGTCAAGACCATCCATTGTCAAGGTTGACAGGTGGCAAAATATCTGGAAGTCTGGATCCAAGACAGTTCGACAAATTCCAGGCGAGTAGTGGGTGAAACTGTCGAAGCTCTGAAGAGAAGAGTGGATCCTCACCATTGATCATCAGGAGGGACGTGGTAGTAGATCCATAGACTTTGGAGGAAGAAACCTTCAGAGAAAAGGAAAGGTGGATAAACCAAATCTCCCGAAGACAAAAGGTCGGAGCTGATCTCAATCATTAGTTGAGAGGGACGCGTGGCATTAGATCCAGAGGTCTGGGGTTATAGCCCTCCGAAAGGATTGGGGCAAGTGTGAGCTAAGGACTCCCGAAGATATGGGAGCCAAAATAGATCTTGGACGTTGATTTCTAGGGGACATGTGGCACCAGAGTGTGCATCCGGAAAGGTAAAGGTAAGTTTGGGAAGAGAGCTCCCGAAGAGTCGAGAGTCGTAGCATATATGGGTCATCCGTTGGTGGGGACAGGTGTCGCCAGATCCTACACTCTGGAGTAATTGGAACGTGAAGGTGCGAATACTCTCGAAGGCCAGAGTCACAAAGTCATCTCAACCATCCATGAAGGAGGATGCGTGGCAGAATATCTGCCAATCCGGAGAAAAATCACTATGGGGAAAAGTTGATTTAGGTAGTGTGAGAACTCCTGAAGGTCGGAGCGTCAGAGTCAATCCAAGCCGTCCATCGAAATTGGAAAGGTGTCAACAGATTTTGAACTTCGGATAATTGTCACTCCAGGGGTTTTGTGGAGTTGTGTTTTAGAATTCACCGAAGCGGCGGAGCCCGAAATTGTTGTGGGTCGTTGATCCCAAAGGAAAAGCGTGGACCATTGATCCATGAGGGGACACGTGGAGGACGAAGGTTCACTCTGTTGGATATCCACTCCGAAAGATTTTTGGGGTGTGCATGTGGATTCGGCCGAAGCCTAAATTTCAAAGAAGGAAACCGATTCATCGACCTCAGATAGGAACGAGGACCATGGATCTTGTTCCATGGTTTCGAAGGATTGTGATTCCAGAAGAAGTGGTCGCAGCGTGAGGAGAGAAACGCCAAAACCTGAAGCCTCGGTCTTCAAGAGATTTGGTTACTCCACCTCAATGCTGAGGAGGAGAAGAGATTAGAGGATCTCATGAATTGCCGAGAGGGCAGTGATGAAATTTCAA
The DNA here is from genome assembly GCA_009831015.1 of Picea engelmannii. Classification (NCBI taxonomy): domain Eukaryota; kingdom Viridiplantae; phylum Streptophyta; class Pinopsida; order Pinales; family Pinaceae; genus Picea; species Picea engelmannii. Next base: position 10,207 of record ML804394.1, read on the forward strand.
ACTGCTAAGTGGGAAATAAGATGAGATCAGTTGATCTCATAGACTGCCAGGAGGGCAGGGAAGAAATCCTATATTTCTAGGTGAGCAAGGGACGTAAAATGAGACTCTCTAAAAGTCTCAAGAGCTTAGAGGTGAGTTCATATCATCAAGGGGTACTGATAGAAGGATATTAGAAAAGTATTATGATCATTGGGGGAATTCAGACATTCCTGCCAATTAGTCCAGTAGAGGCTAGTGCAAGTGTTGCACATGAGGAGGTGATGCAACGAGCATCCAAGAAAGAGGCCATGGGGCCAAATGATTTTAAAACTATATGTGTCTGTGATGCAGGTGAAACAAAGGAAAGACAAGCAACAAAGATTTCCAAATAGAAGGAGAAGGAGAAGACACTGATATCTACCCCAACAGAAGGAGAACAACATTCAACATAATTGCTCGAAATTTTCAGCCAGGAAGCTGAACAAGAGATGACTGCAGAACTGGAGTCTGCAACAGAGGATGAAGAATAAAACATGGATTTTGTTGATCTCTGTGAATAATTGGAAGCCCTGTAGAGGAGGGTGATAGTTCAAAGTTAGCGCATCCAAGAGATCAGGTTGGAAACAGGTGAAGGAGCATACCAATTAGAGGAAGCTGGAGATGTACCAGTAGAAGAGTTGACAAAAGTCAATCAGTCATAGGAGGAAGCTAAGCATAAACTCAGTGGTGAGATTGTAGAACTGGAATCTGTAGAGGAGTGGCAAGCTAGTTCCACAAGAGGTGAAGTTAGCAAGGGATATCAAGATGATCTACCCATTGATAAGGAGGAAGTGCAATAGAGAAGACTACATAAGGAGAGCTAGCCAGTGGACAAACTGGACATATAGATAGAAGATATTAGGAGGTTGATAGTTGTTAAGGTTTAAGATATTATTAGGTTTATTTTAAATTTACTAGATAACCATAGAATATATAGGATCATTGAGAGAAACACAATCACAAGATACACAACATTTATCCTGGGAAACCCTCAAGGGGAAGAAAATCCAACAAAAATTCTTTAATATAGACTCAATAACCAATTATAGTACCATAATAACTCTCTCTCTATGAGAGACAAACTACCATGATGCTAGACCATAAAAAGATCAAAGAGCCATATCCAATCCAATGCCAAGACAATAAACCAAACACTAGAGAATATCCTCTCCCAACCAATGCGCCTCTCTCTGTCTTCCTTCTTCCGGCAACTGGTAACTACAAATTCTTTCAATATTTTCACACTAGATGAGTGATCTGAGTGAGCGAAAAAATGAGGTGCTAGATTCCTTTATTTATACAATTTGGAAAGCACTGAAAGGAGGTATATCTTCACTAGCAAGGCTGACTTCTCTTTCTAGGTAGTTAGAACCACTTTAATTTTCTTGGGGGCCGACTTCTTAATTTGCATATTACATTTAGGATTTGACCAATCTGCAAAAGGGGATGAGAACATTCTTTGTAGTTACACAATATTTGAACACTCCCTCTTAACAAGAATGATATTCTTTATATTTTGACAGGTCACTGAATGTTGCCATCGACTGAACAATATCATTTGGGAAATATCATCAACTGGATAATCATCATCAACTGGAAAACAACATCAACTGGATAAAATCATCAACTGGGTAACGACATCCACTAGACAACATCATCATCTGGGCATCATCATCAACTGGGTAACATCATCAATTGGGCAACATCATCAACTGGGTAACATGAGGCATCAATATAATCCACTTGGTCATCTGGCATCACGATCACTGACTGGTTCTACATGAATCCATATTAAATTTTTTTTCTTCCTTTTATCTTCGTCCAGAAGATACTATTTATTTCTTTTGTCTTCATGCAGAAGATACTCTTTCTTATCTTCACACAAAATATATCTTATCTTCACATAGAATATATCTTATCTTCACACAGAAGATGTCTTATCTTCACATAGTAGATATTCTATGAGTTTTTCCATTCCTTTTATGTTCTCCCTTCTCTTGTAGTCATCTATCTCACCCATCCAATGGGGAGGAATACTACCATAGCTTCACTCCTAGTCATCCCACATGAACTAGAGAAGCTAAGATGCTAGCCTGGTCAATACTAGACTCCCTTTTCCATGATCCACGCAGAATCACGACACAAACCTCAAGATCCAACTAACCATTCCACATGGTCAAGGTTTGTGTTCCAGGCTACTCAATCCTTGGCCAGAGGAGAGTATCTTTCTGCTGCCCCTTGGAGAAACATCCACACTCCTCTCTACGAGGGTGGTCACACCCCTCTCTATGAGGGTATTCTAGCATATCCCTAGAGTATCCAAAACTCAACACTTGGACAGAGGCTAACCTTGGAAAATTTCTCATTCCCCTTCTCTACGAAGGTCTCTTCTCTTTCTCCTTCTCTACAAAGGTCTAGCTATGGGATATGAAAAAATATCTTGTGGTCCAAAATATTTCCATGGTATAATACCTTGCTACCCATATGCTGGGAACCATTCATCTACTGGATAAATTTCATCTTGATCAAAATATCTCATTACTCATCCACTGAGTAAACTGTTCCATGGACCACTGGTTTCGTAACTACACCAAATCACGATCCTCCATTTTGAACTTGGAGACATATCTCCCTCTTGCACCTGTTGGCAGAGGGGAAGACCCAGGGTTCAACACTCAAGAGCGTACCAACAAAGCCCTAACTACCAGACCTTTCGGCAACACCTGCGAAGAAGATGAAGTCTCACCTGAGGTAGAGACAGGGGTGGTTGCAGGACTCAGGTGTCTGCAACCTTAGCTGGGGCACATATCTGTGGTTATCTTTCTTACAATGCACTTAGCATAAGTTATTCCTTAACATAAATTCATTAATATACTTCGCAGAAGTCACAGAGCATCGTAGTGAATACTTATACTAAGAATGATTCAATACTTATCTATAGAAATATATGTTAGATTCAACTGATCAAGTACTAAGCATCTCATATATGAGATCTAATGTTCATTCATTCACCAACATCACAGAGCACAACTAGATCTAATTAATCACATCAAGCACTTAGCCAAGAAACAAATAAATACATAAGAGAGAAGCACAAACCATTATACACACAACTACCGTGGTTCACCCCCACCCTGGGGCTACGTCCACAAATTCTTCTTTATATTATCTTGGTCAAGCAGTTACAACACAGAGCTTCAATGACCCTTACTTCGCACAGGACAAAAGGTCTGCGTAGCTCGCTAAATCCCTCTTCCTTGCACTAAGCAACAACCTCCTCTTATTTCTTACATTTCCTATCTATTTATAGATTACAAAATGGGCCTAAACATGGGTAGACCCATAGGCCGACATCCCTTTCCCGTTACATCAACCCAAAACCCTAAAATGGACCTAAAAATAGGTTTTGCTTCCTTAATTTCCGCTTCGCGTTGCGCTCCATCTTTGGCAAGCTGTCACATTCCCCAAAAGTGGTCAAGTATGACCAAGTACTCTTCAAAACTTGGTCAAGGGCCAACAGGCCCCCAACACTTACCTGTGACTCATCCCGAGTCACTCAGGTCTAGCCAATTCCGCTTCGAATGCCTCGAGCTTGGCTCGAGCGGCTTCGACCTACTGCAGTGCGACAACATCTTCTTAAGTAAATTCCTAGATTACTGTGTCATTGAACGGTCCTTCCAGGCATTGTTTTGCAGTGATGGCACCCTATTCGAGTTCAACTCCCTGTATTTCAAGTTCGGCGAACAATTGACATGCCTTCTCTTGGAGTGGTTGTAGTTGCTAAGAAACGTCCATTACTTTACTTTGCAACATGTGTACTTGTTGTTGGGCTGTGCGGTACTCTGCGAACCTCTTCATTCTTTCGATTGGGGTCACGGACTTCAGCTGCGCTTGTAGAACATCTGCATGTTTCTTTGCTTTGTGGAGTTGGGCCTCCAATATCTACAATTCTGGATTCTCTGCGAGGGTTTCATAGGTTTGGGCGCTTCTGGTGCTTAGCTGCCTACATTCCAAAGCCAAAGTTTTTAATCGGTCGACTGCGCTTTGAGAAATGGCCTCTCTTAGATATCTTATCCCTTGGGGTGTCTCAGGCACGGTGCAAAGTTATAGGTCCATGATGCGCTGTTGAAGTTGCTGGATTACTTCTTCCAGCTAGGTCACTTGCTGCAAAAGACGATCTCCCATCTTCACTTCTATGATTATCACAGAGCGCAGTGCCTTGTGAACTCTTTCTTGTGTTTCAAGTTGCTCTGCTAGCAACTGGTCCTTTCTCTGCTGTAACTGGGCTTTTTCCTCCTCCCATTTCACTTGTAAATCAAGTTGCTCCTGTTCTGCCTTTCACTGTTGCTCTTCCTGTGCACTCTGTGCTTGCGCCAAAGCCTGGATGGATTTCACTATGTCTTCTTAAGATCGTCGAAGGCGAGCTTCGAATTTCTCGACGATCTGTCATAACTGTGTGGGCTCATCGTCTATTCCTGATTTTTCCATTGTTAACGGCGCCGTAGAAACTGCTTGGCTAGACTGAAGTTGTAACGTCCCCGACCATCAACGCCATGGTCGGACCAACATTACTACACGAAAAAACACTATTATAACATATAATGCATTTTTATGAAATACAATTACTTAATAACAGTTAAACACAACGTAAGTACATTAATACCATTAGCATACATAATCCACAACATTAACAATAATTCACGAATACAACAGAATACATGTAAACATTGCTAGAATCACAGACATGCATATTTAATTGAAATTATACGCATGTATATACTTATCTTTTAGACTGAATGTAATTCACCAACTGCGTGTAGACCTCCCACGAAACTCCCAACCTTAGACCATGCTGCTCATCACTCTCAGCAGTAGGTCACCCCCGAGCTGGGACTAAGCTCCACCGGGTAGGGATTCCTAGGCTAGGCAGGGAATACAAGAAGACACACAGTCACAGGAGAAGGATTCTCTCCCAGGAGCCACTTATGCCCACTGCCCATAGAATCTCATTCCCCACATGTCTATCCCACCCCAGGAGTATACACCTTCACTGTCACCAAGACAGTCCATCGACTGCTAACCTCCCTTCCCTTGGGCTTCAACAACAGACCGAACCAGAAGTCTCTAAGCTCTGTGGCAGATACAAGACTCCTTCTAGGAGTTCTCACTTCCTCCGCACACTCTCTCACCTGGAGAGAGTCTCTCATGGATTGGGTAACCTACCTCTTCAACAACAATCACCTCCCTCACACTGGCCATCAAGCCACACGTAGTCCATCACTGCGTGGCCACAACAGTCAATTGGGAAAATGGGTATGGACACCCGAAACAGAAACGATCAGTGCTAAAGCATAGCGCGACTCTCTCTAGTTTCAGAGTTGCGTAAGGTGTACAGAGGTTCAATCATAGAGGCCAAACGCGTACAGATGGAGGATGGAGGAATTGGAAGGTCGAACCCCGTAATCAGGTGATGGTTGGAGGAATGCCCACCCAACTCCTACGCAACAATCGAAGGAATGGAAAGAGAACCCCCAACATGGCTCATTTCCTGGGTTAAGTCGCATGCGCTTGGGTCGACACATGTCGACCATGAAGCTACATGCATCCCTCCCCAGGAAATTAGGACAAAACATAGATTTCACATGTCTTTTGGGATAATATTAAAATATTATTCCCAAGGACTAAAGCCCCTAGTCTCCACACTTAGCCTCTCTTTCCAACCTTCCAACCCCCAATCCCTTACCCAGGTTTTGTAGAAGCTTAGTCCCCCATCACTCATTCATCGTGGTCGGTCCACATGCAGAGATGTTTTGTATTAATACTGTGCATAATTACATGTACAAAAATCAGGCTCTTGGCCTTCAACACTTAGGCTCCCTGGCCTAATAACACATAAGCCCACTAGCTTATATAACTTGGATCACCAGCCTTATAAACTTGAATTACAGTTCATAAACAAGCTTTATACTTTATAGACATGATTTACAATAGGGCTCGGCCTTGGGGACATTACAATTCCCCTCCCCTTATTTTTTCACTGTCCTCAGTGTAACTTTACACTGCATCTGCAAGCTTTTCAAAATTTTCAAAAAGATGTGGGTACTCTGCCCGCATAACATCTTCATGCTCCCATGTCATGTCCTCAGGACCCTACCAGGTCCACTAGACCTTTACAAGCCCTATGTTTCAATTCTGGAGATGTTTGTTTTTCCTGTACAATATGTGCACATGATGCACTTGCAGGACACCTTCTTGCTCCACCTGGATCACATTCCAATCAATTACATGATTAGCATCAGACATATACTTTTTAAGAAATGAAACATGAAACACATTATGTATAGTCATGGATGCAGGTAATGCAAGCATATATGCAACTGGCCCAATCCTTTCTAGGATTTCAAATGGCCCACAAAATCTGGCTGCCAACTTGGTGCAACTTCCCAGCTTCAGGGAACTCCTGTTAGCTTTCACTTTCAGGAAAACATGATCACCCACTTTGAACTCTCTGTGGGTTATGTTCTTATCAGCATAACTTTTCTGCCTGTCCTAGGCAGCTTTCAAATTCTGCTTAATTTTTATTATTTGGTCCTCCATCTCCTTGAGCAACTCTGGCCCAACTACTGTTCTATCAGCTGGATTATCCCAGCTCACTGGAGTATTGCACTTTCTTCCATAAAGTTCTTCAAATGGGCTCATCTTCAACGATGCATGATACCCATTGTTGTAGGCGAATTCTACCAAGTGTAGGTAGTCTTCCCATCTTGATGGTTTGTCCATCACATACATTCTCAGTATGTCTTCTATTACTCTATTCACCCTCTCTGTCCGTCGATCAGACTCAGGATGATAAGCTGTACTAAAGTTCATATTCATTCTGAATCCTTTGAACAATCCTTTCCAGAAATTCGAGGTGAATTTCAAGTCTCTTTTGGACACAATCGTTTTAGGAATTCCGTGCAATCGTGCCACTTCCTTTATGAAAATATCAGCAACATCTGTTGCCTTGTGAGTAGTTTTCAGTGGAACAAAATGGGCAGCTTTTGTAAGCTTGTCCACCACCACCATGATCGAATCATGCAGCTTGCCTGTTTGGGGAAATCCCGTAATAAAATCCATCGTTACTACTTCCCACTTCCACTCATTAATGGGTAAAGGTTGCAGCAACCCTGCTGGGTGCCTATGCTCAGCTTTAACTTTTTGGCACTCTATACATCTAGCGACGTATTCAACGATCTCTCTCTTCATACCTAACCAAAAGTAATGGCTCTTGACCTCTTCTACTGTTTTCTGGTATCCAGGGTGCCCTGCATAAGGCACATTATGCATCTCTTGCAAAATCATTTGTTTCAAGCACTGGACATTGGGTACAAAAATTATGTTCTTGTACAACAGTATTCCATTTGTTTCCAATTTATAAATTTCCATCTTCTGTGGCATCTTACCCTGCTGTAGCTTGGCTACCAATTCTCTATACCGCAGATTTGCATTTGCAGCCTCCAGAATTCTGCTTTTAATATCAGTCCGATACATGCTAATGGTTGTAGCATGGAATTCATGCACCCTCTTACTGAGTGCATCAACCACTTTATTCTCCTTTTCTTTGATATGCTTGATCTCAAATTTGTACCCACACAGAAATTCCAGCCACCTACTTTGTCTAGCGTTTAAGGTTGGCTGATCAAACAAATATTTTAGACCGTTATGGTCTGTTCTGAGTTCAAACCTCCTTCCCATGAGGTAATGCCTCCATTTCTTTAGATCATGAACCATGGTTGCCAACTCCAAGTCATGGGTTGCATAGTTCTTCACGTGCTCTTTTAATTTCCTGGACTCATAACAGATTACGAATCCATTTTGACTGAGGACCCCTCCCAGTCCTTCTTTTCATGCATCAATGCATACTATGAAATATGCATTTGGATTTGCAATCCTCAGGATTGGAGCACTAGTTAACAACTTCTTCAATCATTGGAAACTTTCCTCACATCCCTCTGTCCAGTGAAACTGCTTCCCCTTTCTTTGCAAGGAAGTGATAGGGTGAGCTATCTTGGAAAACCCTGTGATGAACCTTTTGTAATAACCAACCAATCCCATGAAGGATATAACTTCCATTACGTTCCTTGGTGATGACCATTCTCTAATGGATTCAATCTTCTCAGGGTCTACCGCTATCCCATCCTTCGAGATAATATGTCCCAAGTAATGGATCCGCTCCTGATAAAATGAGCACTTGCTCAGCTTGGCATACAGTTGGTGCTCTCTTAGCACATGTAACACCATCCTCAGATGTTGTTCATGTTCTTCTTCGGTCCTGGAATACACTAGAATGTCATCCAGGAAGATGATGACAAACTTGTCTAGATAGTCCTTGAATACTCCATTCATCAAGCTCATAAAAACAACGGGTGCATTTGACAATCCAAATGACACACTGTGAACTCGTAATGACCATACCTTGTTCTAAAGGTGGTATTGTTGATGTATTCCTCTTTTATTCTTACTTGGTGATATCCTGATCTTATATCTATTTTCGAAAAGATCTTTTCATCCTTCAACTGATCGAAGAGATCATCAATCCTCGACAGAGGATACTTGTTCGTCACCGTTACTTTGTTCAATTGCCTGAAATCGATGCACAATCTCAGTGTTCCATCCTTCTTCTTTACGAACAGGACCAGGGCACCCCAAGGTGACACGCTTGGGCGTATATACCCCTTCTTTATAAGTTCTTCAAGCTGCAACTGCAACTCTTTCAGTTCTGGGGCACTCATCCTGTACGAAGCTTTTGACACTGGAGCTGCTCAAGGCATCAAGTTCACAGAGAAATTGATATCCCTTTTCGGAGGTAGTCCAGGTACTTCTTGGAATACATCTTCGAACTCTTTAAGTACCTCATGATACTCAATACTTGACACCTTATCCTTAGGCGTTTCCCCCACATGGGCTGCAAATAATTGACAGCCTTTTCTGTAGCACTTCTTCAGCTGCATTGCTGAGATTTCTCTAACAGTAACAACTCTAGGAATTCCTTGGATGACTCTCTGATTCCCTTCTTCATCTAAGAAAGTGAATGCCTTGTTCTGACAGTCCAAGATGGCATGGTGCTGGTCCAACCATACCATCCCAATTAGACGATCATAAGAGCCTAACAACATAATGTTCAAATCGACCTTTGTGCTCAGTCCATTCATGTCTACAGGACATGACTTGACTAACTTCGTGACTTTCCTCTTGGTTCCTGTAGCTAGCTGCACTAACCAAGACTTTTCATGTTTGCTTCTTATCAAATGAAAACTTTCTACCACTCTAGGGTCTATATAACTATGGCTAGCCCCTGAATCAACTAAAATAGTAAGTGGTTGTTTTTTTTATCATACCTTATACTTCAATCATGTGCGACTGATACTCAACTTGCTTGTTGTCCAGGCCTGCATAGATCCTTGGAATTCTACTGCCCATGTCCTCCATTGTTTCAGCCTGCTGAATATTGTGGAGAACTCTTACTTTATCATTTCTGTGGGGGCAATCCCTGTACCTATGGTTTTCTTTACAACCCCAAAATTCCATAGGTGGCGGCCTTGACATTTGCCCACCCACTTCAACCTTCCTGGGCTCTCTAAGAGACGACTATCCTTGAGGACTATTTCTGAAAAATGGTGGTTTATTTCCCTTCTGCCTCTATTCTTTCTTAAACTTTTTCTGGTCATCCCAAGCCTTTCGAAAGGTAGGCTTTTCTCTTTGTTGTACAAATAAGCACTTCCCTCTTCTTATCATTTCTTCCATAGTCTTTGGGTCATCATATTGAATCTGAATCATATAGACCTGTGGCCTTCATTAACTCCATTCTTATCCGTTCTGGTGCGATCCAACGGTCTAGTGGTAACCCATAACTGCTTTTTGATCCGTTCAGAGTGGTGTTCGAATGGGTATATCGGTTCCAATGGCTATATTGCTTCTTCATGGAGAAGTACTCTATGTCGTTGTTCTGATATCTCAGCGAAGCTCCAATTCTGCAATTCTTCTTGCTCTGAAGTGTCCTCTAGAACTTCTTGTAATCTTACAGTATTATCCCTTTTCTTTTTTAACTTACTAGCCTTCTTCCCAGTGAGTTTCGTCTCAGTAATTCTTTTACCATTCAAAGGTGTATCTTCTGTGGTCTTAGTTACTTTGCGCTGTGGAAAATCTTTCTTATGGTTCCTTGATAATACCTTTTCTGTATCAAAAATAGGTAACTTGATCTTCTACAGATCCTCAATTGTTCTCTTAGCTTCGACACCAGAGGTACTAATATTAAATATTTGTGATCTGCTCTTCTGTTCTTCAATCAAGTGTGTGATCCTTCCAATCATAAAGTCTTTTAACTCTTGCTTCTTCTGTTCTAAATCTTTTTCTTCTTCTCTTTGTCTAGCCCGTTCTCAATCAATCCAGGGTTTTCCTACGAGCATGGTAAATGGGGCGGTGTATTCAATAAATTTAATGATCTCAAAGTCTTCCTCTGTTGAGGTTCCATTGACAGTCATAGGTATCTGGGTGAGCCTTCCACATAGGGTTACTATCTTTCCTCTGAAGAAACTAGTTCCTCCTAGGGAAGGGCTCATGGCAGGCTTCCCTATAACTTCCCAAGTTCTTTTTGGCATAATGTTTAGTTACGCTTCTTCATCAAGAGTAAAGTCAATGTCAAAGTACCCTATTCTTGCTTCAATTTGCTCCTTTTCTTTGAAGATATTTGATAGCCTAACATGTTGGTGGTCATTCAAGGTATCTTTCATCTGCAACAATATCTTTTCTGATTCTTTCTGGGTTTCTGCTATAATCTTGGTCTCTTGATCTCCCTTAGGGTTGGCTTGTTCCATATTTAGCTTCTCAAGCCTAGCAATCATTCAATCCAATACTTCATGGTACATAGCCTTGCAACAGAGGAAACTAAGTCTTCTCCCAGGGCATTCTCTAGAAAAATGTCTCGGTCGTCTACAACTATAACAGAGGGTTAATCCTCCTATCCATTTAAATGTTCTCCAACTCCTTCTGGACTGCGCACTAGGATCATGGTGGCTAGCCTGCAATTTTTTTTTTCTAGGATCCTGCATCCACTTGTTAGTCCAAACATTCTTTCGATGCATAGGTATAACATATCTATCACTATATTTATCAGATCTATTCATATCAATTTTTCTTTCATCTATTAATGCCCTAGTTTTGAAGCTAGGACAAAATCTATTAAACATACCTAGATCCATGCTTTAGAAACATTTTTTTTTCTCACTTATCTTAATTCTGCAGAGCACAAAGCTTCTAGATCTAAGACTTTTAACTATTCTTACCTTTATCAGAGAACAAAGCTTACAGATCTTACCTCTTTCTTCACAGATCTGACTTCTTTTCTTCAAATCTGACCTCTCTTTCTTCAGATCTGACCTCTCTTTCTTCAGATCTGACCTCTCTGACCTCTTTTCTTGGCACAAAGCTTTGTAGGTCAAGTAGAATACTGTGCACTAGGGCAACAGATCTACACACAGAGCTTAGTTCGCACAAATATTTTTCTTCTTTAGTTCCCAACAATCACAGTTTCGGTCCCGGCAACAGAACCATTTGTTGGCATAGGGGCAGACCCAGGGTTCAACACTCAAGAGAACAACAACAAAGCCCTAAATACCGGCCCTTTCGACAACACCTGTGAAGCAGATGAAGTCTCACCCGAGGTAGAGGCAGGGGTGGTTGCAGGACTCAGGTGTCTGCAACCTTAGCCGGGACACAGATCTGTGGTTATCTTTCTTACAATGCACTTAGCATCAGTTATTCCTTAACATACATTCATTAATATGCTTCGCAGAAGTCACAGAGCATCGTAGTGAATACTTATACTAAGAATGATTCAGTACTTATAATCATAAATATATGTTAGATTCAACTGATCAAGCACTAAGAATCTCATATATCAGATATAATGTTCATTCATTCATCAACAACACAAAGCACAACTAGATCTACTTAATCACATCAAGCACTTAGCCAAGAAACAAATAAATACATAAGAGCGAAGCACAAACCATTATACACACAACTACCGTGGTTCACCCTCACCCTAGGGATACATCCACAAAGTCTTCTTTATATTATCTTGGTCAAGCAGTTACAACACGGAGCTTTAATGACCCTTACCTCGCACATGACAGAAGGTTTGCGCAGCTCGCTAAATCCCTCTTCCTTGCACTAAGCAACAACCTCCTCTTATTTCTTACATTGCCTATCTATTTATAGATTACAAAATGGGCCTAAACGTGGGTAGACCCATGGGCCGACATCCCTTTCCCGTTACATCAATCCAAAACCCTAAAATGGACCTAAAAATAGGTCTTGCTTCCTTAATTTCCGCTTCGCGCTACGCTCCATCTTTGGCAAGCTGTCACAGTCCCCAAAAGTGGTCAAGTATGACCAAGTACTCTTCAAAACTTGTTCAAGGTCCAACAACACCAAACTACGAGCTTCTTTAACTGTGTAACACCTGATAATCATTGTCCTTGAAGTTCTCTTCTGTAATATCCTAGGTGCCTTCTTGATTTCGAACATTTCTTTCTTTATGACTTCATACTGGATTAACCTTCTCCCTCTACATCTATAAGAACAATACTAGAGAAACCTGTAGTTACCTGCATCTCATCAACTATATCTGAGTATTCATCTTTCTCTTTATCTTGAACATTTATGTTCTGCATCTTTAGGAGCCTCCTGCTCCTATATAAATATTGGATATGGTCTGGTCTTTACTATATGTCACCATATCATACGTCCTTCTCATGCTGTCTAACTTATGCAAGTCAAGGCATAAGTTCTTTCTTCCGAGACCTGTAAACTTACTTACAATATGCTTTCTGAGATATGTCACTTAGCCAATCAGTCCGTAACAATAAGCAGTAATCAAATAAAACTATATCATGATTTCTATCAGAGTAGTACACATATTTTCTTAAGCAAAAAATGTTCAACCATGTACACATATGAAACCCTAATCATGAATAAGACTTTTGAACTCTTTTTCACTCTAGCTATGAAATTACCAAATTTTCCCTTACTATCATAGCTAAACACATACCTTTGTCACTCTCATGAGTGATCATACCTGAAATAAATATTTATCTCTTTATTTATCCTCTTATTTGATAATTCCTTCATAAATATGCATAAACACTGAAATAAACCGAGGTTAATTAACATTCTCACAAAAATCTAACTTGTAATGATAAAGTATTAAAATAAACAAGATACTAAAAATAAACATGAATACTTATCTTTTGTTTTTGTGTGGGGAGGCTCCACGGACTCCACCATTTGCTATCTTTCTTCATATCAACTATCTTCAACTTAAAGTACATAATCCTCAATTTCTACTAAATATTTCTTTGAGGGAGGAGATTCCTCTTCCTCTGCCACATGTGCTTGATGCTTTCTTTTCCCTTTTCCTTGAGGACAGTCATATGAAAAGTGTCCCAACTTTTGACAGTTGTAGCACCCGATCTTTGAAACATATTTCTTCTTATTTGAAACTCTTATGGATTTAGCTTTTTTTTTTCTTTTGGATTGTAAGAGATTTCTCTTCGTCAACAATTAATCTTTTTTGTTGGTCTGCAAGTCTAGATTCTCCGTGTGTGCAATCTGCCCATAACTTATCAAACTTGGGTAACTTGTTTCTTGCACACACTCCTTGTACAACAAGAATCCAAAATGTTGGAAACCCATTTAGGGTTGTGGTCACAAGATATTTGTCACTAATGACATCTACAATAGCTGCAAGGTGATCTCTAATATGAGAAACTCTCATAAGATAGGATGAGACAGATTCTGAGTTTTCCATCTTCATATTACGAAGCTGATTTCTTAAGAGAGGATTCTGGATAATGTCTTTGATTTCATATAACCTGCTGAGTGCTTCATACATTTGCCTTGCTGTCTGTAGTTCGAATATATGAGGGATCAAGTGACCCTTTATTGAATTTGACACGATTCTCTTTGCTTTCTTTCCATTCTTCTTATGCTTGGTCTTTTGCTCTTCTTCCTCTGGTTCTGGTACACCCACTGTAACATGTTCTAGGATATCATTCTTGTCTAGAATCATCTGCAACCTATGCTTCCAAGAGCTGAAGTTTTCAGATCCTTCCAGCCTATATTCGATCCTCATACTGGTAACCATTCTTTCTTGTAGTAGAAATCATATCCCTTTGGGCTATTAAAATAATATAATTTTTTTTTTCTTGGATCTGAAAACTGAACTCACCAAATGATGTACTGGACTGAGGTGAGTATGCTGGTATAGTCAGTTTCTGAAAATTCCAAATTTTACCCCTTGAAACTGAGCTTGCGGAAATCTAGACTGGTACTTCTGGTACTGGTTCTGGTTTCCTGGTTTTCTAGTACTTCTAGTTTTTTGGTACCAATGAATAGGGTTTCACTTTCTGGGAGTTCTGTCCACTGAAAAGGCGTGGTCAAGGTGCAAAAATATTCACTAGGGTAGGGCACACTTTTCTAGATGGTTTTTAGGCAAAAAATCATCTCCAATAAAAATCCCTAATTTTCTTGTACGACAACAATGACGTTTTTTCTTATCCAGTGAAAGGTGATCTCATCATATTAGCTCTGATACCATGTTAATGTTTAAGCTATTATTAGGTTTCTTTTAAATTTACTAGATAACCATAGCATAGATAGGATCACTGAGAGAAACACAATCACAAGATACACAACATTTATCCTAGGAAACCCTCAAGGGGAAGAAAACCCAACAAAACTTCTTTAATATAGATTCAATAACCAAGTACAGTACCATAATAACTCTCTCTCTATGAGAGACAGACTACCATGATGCTAGACGAGAAAATAATCAAAGAGCCATAGCCAATCCAATGCCAAGACACTAAACCAAACACTAAAGAATATCCTCTCGCAATCAATGCACCTCTCTCTGTTCCTTCTTCCGGCAATTGGTAACTGCAACTTCCTTCAATATTTGCGCACTAGATGAGTGAGCTGAGTGAGTGAACAAATGAGGCACTGGCTTCCTTTATTTATACAAACTGGTAAGCGCTGAATGGAGGTGTCTCTTCACTGGCAGGGCCGACTTCTCTTTCTGGGTAGTTAGAACCACTTTAATTTTCTTGGGGGCCGACTTCTTAATTTGCGTATTACATTTAGGATTTGCCAATCCACAAAAGGGAATAAGAATATTCTTTGCAGTTACACAATATTTAAACAATAGTAAGGTCAGCAGTAGAAGCAGTCAACAAGGAGAAGCTGAGCAGAAGGAATCCTATAAGAGCAATAAGGAAGCAACAACAACAACAACAAAATAGAGGAGCAGGAGGACAACTCCAAAGGAGAGTTTGGGATCCAGGGAGATTTCAACAATAGAGTAGAGGAGCTCATGAGGAGGATCTCACGATTTTCCCAGCAATGGAGTATGATGCAAGAGCATCGCTCCACCTCAACAACACACCAACATTCCATCACATCAAAGTGCATTCAAGGAGGGGAGAGGCACCAACCCTCTCATTTTTCCTTCATTTAAAATTTTAAATGTGAATTTAATACAATTGAATGATTTTAGGGTGGAAGAGATGAGCTATTTCCTTTGTACATGTAGGAGATAGAGTCGCCTTTAATGGTTGACATGCTGATGGGATCTAGATCCGATTCAAACTATATGGCCATTGAATGAAATTCAATGGAATTAATGAGAGTTAGGTGAGTTGGAGGGAGAGCTCGAGGAGCCCCTCTTTTGTAAAATATATTTGTATCAGAATTTATTAGATCTAGCATGTAGAAGAGATGAGCAGGCAAAGAGATCAATAGAGGAGAGAAGACCTGAGACTCTGTTGTAGTCTGAGCTCACACATTGTAATTAGTATTATGATATTAATATGAAATAACATATTTCTCTGTTTATCAATTCACCTGTGATGAATGTTGGTTCATGGACGCGTTTGAATGTTATCTGTGTGTAGTTATGAATATATGCTATAGATGTATGAATAGTTTCCATCTACATGATGAAGATAGATTCGACTATCTATTATATATCTGTTGAATTGTTCTGGGTTCTTTAGGTTGTGCAAGGAGTGCACAACAAATTATTGGAAACTCTGTAGCCAACACAAGGAGTGCGTATATGAACTCTTTCAAGTCAGAGAAGATCGTACCAGGAGGGCACACCAGAACATTTATAGACTTAGGAGGAGGAACTGTGCAGGAGGAGGCACATAGAGACATAATTGTTGAAGATTCTGTAGAGATCTTCCAGGAGGGAATTTAGTAGGTACAAGTGTGCACAAGTGAACTCTATTTCGAGTTCTGAGAAGAGGAGTGTCAGAGGAGGACACTCACAGAGTTGGTGAATACTCTGTAATATCAACAAGGAGTGCTTGAGTAGAAGTTGCCAATAGGGCACATATATCCCTTCGAGGAACATAAGAGACAGGGACCTTAGAAATCTGAGCAGTTGAAGCTCAAGGTGAAATAGAGTTGCTGAATACTCTGACTAAAGACTCGTGCAAGGAGTGAACCAAGACAAGAATCATATGAAGTGTTGAAATACATCCATCTGAAGGCTAGTCAAGGGAAAGGACTGTGTGGAATATGAATTATTCCAAGTCCCAAATATCAGGGGGAAAATCACAAGTCGAGACTCAAAGTAGCCAAGCTCGTAGGAGAAGGTTCAAGGGAAAAAACCTTTGAACACTTAGAAATTTTCCCAATTTCGGGAGAAAGTGGAAGCTCAGGAGGATCAACAACACAAATCTTTGAATCAAGCTGTAGGGAGAGATCTGGACCACTAGATCCATGTCCAGACAGGAGGAGCGCATTGAGGAGGAGAACAGATCCCAGCCATCGGATCTGTGCGTGAAGGACTAACAACCGTTGGATCCAGGTAAGGTGCATGCACACACCTTAATATTTTCAAAGTGCACAGGAGAAAGTGATAATCGAAGTCCCAAAGTCGACCGTCCATTGTCAAGGTTGATAGGTGGCAATAGATTTGGAAGTTTGGAGCCAAGACACTCCGAAAGATTCCAGGAAAGTAGTGGGTGACATTGTCGAAGATATGAAGAGAAGAGTGGATCCTGACCGTTGATCGTCAGGAGGGACATGGCATCAGATCCACAGACTTCAGAGGAAGAACCCTTCGGAGAAAAGGCAAGGTGGAGTAACCAAAAATCCCGAAGACCGAAGGTCGGAGATGATCTCAACCGTTAGTTGAGAAGGACACGTAGCATTAGATCCAGAGGTTCAGGGTTATAGGCCTCCAAAAGGATTAGGGTGAGTGTGAGATAAGGGCTCCCGAAGAGATGGGTGTCAAAATAGATCCTGGCCATTTATTTCTAGGGGACATATGGCACCAGAGTGTGCATTCAGAAAGGCAAAGGTAAGTTTGGGCAGAGTGTTCCCGAAGAACCGAGAGATGGATCAAATCTGGGTCGTCTGTTGGTGAGGACAGGTGTCACCATATCATGCACTCTAGAGGAATTGGAACGTGAAGTTGAGGAGACTCTCGAATGTCGGAGTCATGAAATCATCTCAATCGTCCGTGAAGGAGGATGCGTGGAAGAAGATCTGTCAATTAGGAGAAAAGTCACTCCGGGAAAAAGTGGATTTGGGTGGCATGAGAACTCTTGAAGGCCAGAGCGCTAGAATCCATCCAAGCCATCCATCAAAATTAGACAAGTGTCAGAAGATTTTGAACTTCGGAGAATTGTCACTCTAGGGATTTTGTGGAGTTGTGTTTCAGAATTTGTCGAAGCGTCAGAGCCCAGAATTGGTGTGGGTCGTCAATCCCAAGGGAAAAGTGTGGAATATTGATCTGCGAGGGGATGCGTGGAGGACAAAGGTTTACTCCATTGGATAGCCACTCCATAGGATTTGTGGGGTGTGCCTATGGATTCAACCGAAGCTTGAATTCTGAAGAAGGAAACTGAGCTGTCGATCTCAGAGAGGAACAAGGACCATGGATCTTGTTCTGTGGTTTTAGAGGATTGTGATTCCGGAAGAAGTGGTCGCAGCGTGAGGAGAGAAACGTCGAAACTCAAAGCCTGGAGTTCTTAGGGAGGTTTATCCCCAGGTCATAGTCCGAGGTCGCATGGGGCAAAGGGCCTAGCCTAGAGAGCTAGCACCTCTTGTTATTCAAATTCCCAAATAGGGAGCAAGGGCTTAATAACAGCCTGTGGGTGTCACAGGACCTGCACCTAGGAGGAAAAGGGGCTTGTGTAAAGTAGATTTGGGTTCTAACAGGGTCCTGAAGAGACAATTAGAGTAATCTTTGTGAATATCCAAGACCGAGAGGTCGTGCAACCCCTAGGAGAGAAGGGGGGTCTACATCAGAGTCTCAGGAGAAGTCGGTTCAACGGTTCCATACCTAGGAGCAGGATAAGAGCCATGTACTGGTTACCCGGTCCCAGAAACAGAGACAAAGTAAAAATCAGGAGAGGCATAACTTGTTGGATTTTATCCATCAAAAGCAAAGGTAGTTGATCATCCAAAAACATAGCGAAAAAAAAGCTAAGCGCTAAACCGGTTAAGTAACCCACGCCCAAGATATGCACGTCCAAGGTATGAAGTGTAAGATAGTGGAAATAACCCATTAATCATGCAAACTATATTAAACATAATTGAAATTGATGTCTTTAACCCAACAACAAAAGAAAGGGTGACAGAACAAGTAGCAGATCCAGTTAACACACAAGTTTCTAGTGCTAGTGAGCCAATTTATGAATCAGTTGTAGATTAAGTTGGCTAAGTAGTAGTTTCTATCCTTTTAGTAACATATAGAGATGCAATTTGATATAAAATTTATTAGTCACAGTTCCAATTCCAATTGCTTAGCCGACCCCGGTTCCGGTTTCATATCCAGAGCCCGCGAACCTTGTTTACTCATAGGCAATGAATAATATGGGCGCATAGGCGAGAGTGGAGGTAAAGGTATAGGTTTCAGTTGATGGACCCATAGAAGCAATTGATCCCACAACATCGATACCAAAGGAATTTTACCTCGCAGTAGCAAGGGTATCACCCCTAATTGCAAAGGTAGCATACTACCTAAGATTTTGAAGGCCCATCATGATCATAGCGAGGGGCATAACAGATGATCTGTTCAATGTTCATTTTTACACGTAAACCAACCATTATGAGAAGCCTTCCTTAGTGTGCTTGGTTCACCATTATACACTCCACCAGAAGGAAGGGGGAAGCACGACATGTTGAAATCCAAATCAAGATACAAGTTGGTTGGCATAACACATTGTATTAGAAAAAATTGTACATACTTAGTATTGCTTTTAGGATTTCTAGTATGTATAAATGTCGAGTGAAGAGCTCCCAGATACCAAAGCATTATACGTTTCTCATCATATTGTAGTGCCTTTGATGTCACTTGATGTTCTGTTCCCTAAGTAGTGGACGAGGTGAAGCGGAGGGGAAAAATCATTTTGATTCTAGATAAGATTGGACCATATGCTTTATGTACGATGCATATCACCACCTAGATTTGGAATACACATTTATTTTACTGCTGGAAAAAGATTGACTTGATATTTACTTAAGTCACAACTTCTACTTATAAACCATCATATCACAGTGCAAGTGATCAACAATGCATCGTGAAATAAAAAGTATGCTATAAGTCAGTCGCTGCATGTGACATTCTATCATTTTAATGTATTCCTGGGGTTTTTGGTTGAGTTTAAGCTCAATATCCCATAATAGTTTAGGTGAGTTCATATTAGAGAAAATTTTCTCCAAAAATGGGCTGTATAAGAAAAACCGTGTTGGTTGAGTTGGAAATTCAATAACCAATAAAATTTCAAAGCACCGAGTCAACCATAATATAAATGTTAAAGATGATTATGTGTTATGTTTCTATTTGACAATATTTAACCATATGTACAATCAATA
>ML804394.1:41907-57045 GCA_009831015.1 Picea engelmannii
ATTGATATCTCATAGAAAACATAGCGAGTTCCTTGAAAGAAACTCCAGGCCCCTCATGCAATGTGTTATTCTGTTAAACATGCTTTCTGCCATTTGATGATCAGAAAAGAGAGTCTCTGTATTGAATTGGAGAAAAAATTATCGCTGACTATAAGAATGTTGGTGAGGATTCATCCATCGACCAACCCAGCACATCATGGCTTCTTTAGAGCATCAGGAAATCGCTATGGCTGCCGATGTACATCCATAATAAGCCCATTAAAAATAACCAAATATTTCTTACGTAAATGCAGTTTTTACCAAAAAGCAAGCTCAAATATTCAAGGATGAAGTCATGCTTATTGGCATTTTCATTTCGCTGTACATTTATGTGTTTCTTCTGATTCCATTTCTATTTATTGGCACTTGGATGTTGAAGTTTTACTTATACAACTAGCAGTTACGGTTCATCTTTATTATTATAATCATTTAGCATATTAGCTGCATAAATAAGATCACTTTAGAGAGGTGATCACAGAAACAATAGAGACACACAGATTATCCCGGGAAACCCTCATGGGAAAGAAAATCCAACAAAAACTTCCTCAGTATAGATAGACCAAAGACCCTCCTTGACATCACCCCTAATTGTAGCAATTTCTCCTCCAAGACTTGCGCACTGTAGAGATGGATGTTGTGTGTGTCCAAATGAGGCACTGACCTCTCTTATAAATCGTGTTCTGGCCAGCCTATAATTAGGTCTGGGCCGACCTGTCACTTTACCCTCTTAATTTACAATTAACTGTCAAGGCACAATAGGGACGACTTTTACAAATGCACAATAGGGCCTAATTAATAAATATAATATAACAATATTATTTAACACTCTCTCTTATATAGAATATTCTTCGAAGTTACAATATTTCAACACACCCCCTTAACAAGAAGGGTATTCTACTGACAAAATTAGTAACAACTGACTAGACTCAATACATCATCAAGAGGAGGGGATATCGCCATCAACATCGGGAACACTGTCAGTCATATCTATAGGCCATCAAAAGTTTTTCTCATCATCAACATCAGTAGAAACTGAACATCATCATCATCTGTAGTGCGGACCTGGAGTAATATCATGATCATCAACAACATGAAGCTGGAACATCAACATTAACAACACAAAGCTGGAATAACATCATCATCATCAACAACATGGAGATGGAACATTGATATCAACAACACGAAGCTGGAATAACATCATCATAAAAAACAATATAACTTGAACATCAACATCTATATGTGGCAATATAATGAGGCATGTGCATCAACAACAACATCTGTGTTACTCTAAAAGACCGTCCTTACCGGACCTTCAGGATCTTCCCAGGAATCATAAGATTCCCTAGGATATAAAATCCCTACAAGCTACCATGTGGTACTCTGACAAATCGTCCTTACGAGACCTTCGAGATCTGTTTAAGAATCATAAGATTCCCTAGGATATAAAATCCTAACTGAGCTACCACTACTAACCACAACTGACATATACATGCACATGTACTATGACAGGCCATCCTTACTGGACCTTCAAGATCTGCCCATGGATGATCAGTCCCCTAGGATATAAAATCCTAACTGAGCTACCTGTTATTGGTCAAGATATAATAGTATCATTGACATCACTCCCCCTTTCAAGGGAGGTCCTTTCTGAATACACCAAGATTGTCTGAGAAGTACTCAAACTTCACACAAGACAGAGGATTATTTAACACATTTGCAATATGCTCATATGTGCCAACATATTGGAGCTTTACAACTCTGTTTTTCACCATGTAACGAATGTACTGATACCAGATCTCTATATGCTTCGTCTTATCATGGAACACTAGGTTCTATGTCATATTTATGCAACTCTCGTTCTCACATAGAATCATGGTAGTTTCCATCTCAAGATTGAATATACTTGTCAAGAACTTCCGAAGCCATATGGATTCACAACTGGAGGAACATGCTACAATGTACTCCGCTTCTGCCGTGCTGAGAGAAACACTAGACTGCTTCTTGCTTTGCGATGAAGTCATGGCTGACCCAAGACTGAAACAACATCCTAAAGTGATTTTTCTTTCTGAAGCACTTCCTGCCCAATCTAAATCAATATAGCCATACAATATGAAGTCACAGTCTTCAATATAACATAGGCCATAGTTTAACGTTCCCTTAAGGTATCTGTTCACATGATTTGCAGCTACAAGGTGAACACATCTGAGCTCCACCAGATACTGACTCAAGGTGTTTACAAAAAATCATATATCTGGTCTGGTATTCGTCAGATGCATCAACGAACCAATCATTTGTCTGTATAGAGTAACATCAACTATTTCTGACAAAGTATCAACCAATAACTTTAGATTTATCTCCATAGAAGTGGACATGGCTCTACAGTCCATCATGTCAAATCTCTTCAGAATTTCCACAACATACTTTCCTTGATTAAGGAAAATATCTTATGGGTTCTTCCATACTTCAAGACCTAAGAAATAATGCATCAAGCCTAGGTTCTTCATTTCAAATTCAACGACAAACTTCTTCTTACAATCTGTGATGAGATTTTCTTCATCTGTCAAGAATAAGTCATCCACATATAACATCAATATAACTGGTCCATCATTCTTAATCTTGAAGTAAAGGTTGGGATCAAATTTACTCTTGGTAAAGCCCAAGCTCATCAGAAAACTATCTATCCTGCCATACCAAGCTCTTGGAGCTTGCTTCAACTTGCAGACATGAGTCTTCCTGTCCTGTACTTTGAAACCAAGTTTTCACATCACATTGTACTAATATGGTACACTTGCTTAGCTGCAACTCAATCTCCATAATAATGTTTTGGTTCTATGTGCTTTCTACAAAGCACTATTTGTCTCACTGCCTGAGAGTATGTCCTTTACTTTTTCTGCAATTGTTCCTTCTGGAACCGAGACTCTTCACCTATAATTGCTATTTCTGAAGTTGAGAATGACTGCTCTATTCTCACAGTAGTTGCTGAACTTTGAGAGTAACTCATCTATTCTATCATGGAAAAAGATTCATCTAAAATTGAGAGTGGTTAATACTGAAGGTAATGTTACGAGGAAAATCACTCTATGGCAAGGGGTAAACCACAATAGACATAATGACTACAAAAATCAACTATAATCCCAGGTATGCTATATAAACTAAAATGCTAACAAGACAAGATAAAGAGCCTACCTCGTCCGAACATTCAATGAAGACCATCGTTGAACGCTTGACTCAAAGCTTTATACCCGCAACTTGTCCTCAACAACCAAGATACACAAGCATATGGTGATAATATATATTGTTAGCCAATATAATAACATAATCCATCAAAATTCATAAAAAATATGCCCATGGAATAACAATTCAAATATTTGCAAGATATTAATTGGACGAGAAAAGAGTATTTCTATTAAAATATGATGAACATAAGTGTATGAGTGACAAACTTCCGTGTCAGCGTGTCTCAGAACAGAGAAACTAAGTCCCTTCTAGCTGGGCCTCCACCACTTCAATCCTCCACCAAAGGCAAGCTCATATAAGAGAGACAATGAGGTTCTCCATCAAAGAGGGAAGAGCTTGGGGGCTGAATAGTGTGTTCAGACTTTAAAGGACAAAGGGATGCAGACTCAATATGAAGTGAATAATTTCTCCAAAGTAACTTTGCTCTCAAAATTTGAATTCTCTCCCCTTCCACGATTTGGATATGGCCCAATTTATATCCTTCAAATGGAACTGAAGGGTCGAGTCAAAACGTTTCCAGTATATGGAATGTCAAGGATCATGGATCTCGTGACGTGACATAGAAACTCGAAAAACTTTTTAATTTTGAGAACCAAACCTGATGTACGCGAGATGTAGTGGTGCAACCTGCGTATACGCATGCTGTATAACTGATAGGGCACGTCTATGTGGAAAAATATGATTTTTTAGCTCTGGGAAGTGTAAAAGGGGACTTCAAGTCTTCATAGGAAAATGGAAAAGGATTTTTGAGCAAGTTGCACGGGGTGAGGAAAATCTTTCTATAACAGATGCCCCCTAATGTGTCAGGTCAGAGGAGTATCTACGATGGCCGAAATACATTATAATTCCCATAAGTGGAGTAATGGAGACCTAGTTGGATGAACTAGTTGCTCATGAGAATATTGCAATCCATAATGAATTTGTACACATGGTTGCCAATTTGAATTACACTACAGATCCATGTGGAAATATACCAAACAACTGTTTATGGCCATGAATAGGAAATACAACATAGATACATGCCAAAGGCTATCATAGTCACGAGCAAGGTTGAGTGAAAACCAATCTCAAAATTAATCTAAAGATATATGTATACAATGGAGTATAATATGATCTCCCATGATCACTGAAGTCATATAGGTACTGGTCCAATGAATTATAGCAACGACTCAGGAAAAATGATACTATAAGTTGATGTCTTCAATTTTTCTACACGATCCTCCAAAGGTGCAAGTCTATATCATGTGAATAAAGGAGTTGAGGTCGAACATAATGAGATTTTGTTTGATTACCGATCATTAAGGTATACCGTTAACAAATGCGAGATAACCTACCGATAATTAAAGTAGGTATCAAGGCATCGAGTACATTCTTACAAGTGTGAATAAAGGTGTTGAGGTCAAACAATTGAAGAATCCATCGATCGGGGAAAATTGATGTATTCCCAACTGTC
Source organism: Picea engelmannii (assembly GCA_009831015.1). Lineage (NCBI taxonomy): Eukaryota > Viridiplantae > Streptophyta > Pinopsida > Pinales > Pinaceae > Picea > Picea engelmannii. Next base: position 46,637 of record ML804394.1, read on the forward strand.
GATGGGAGGAGAACCTACCACTGATGACTTCAATCCTCTAGGTACTCATAAGACTTTAGGAATCGTTTCCAGAATAGATGAGCTGAAGTCGATGGAAGGAGACCCGTTGAAAGGAGAGCATTAAGGCATCTCTCATCAGTCAGAATGAGGTACAAAGAAATAGCTTGATGATTTGGAGGAACTCGGACGAAGAGGATGTTCATGAACTAATGACCATGTGTATCTTTCACATGCACTAGATGCAAGTAGTGCATGAAAATGACCCTCTGAATATCAACCAATAAGGAATATTGTCGACAAAGGCGAGGAAACCACCAATAAGGCTAATGGAATCCAAGACAATGCATGAGTCCTAATGTGTGAATAGATTTATTGCTGTCGAACACAAGGGAAACCCCCTAGTCAACGACCAATGATGAGATGTTAACTGCTAGGTTCAATATTACCTACCCATATTGAAAGTAGGACCAGGGTGCACGATATGACTGCAAATTCATGTAACTCTGAGACACATTGAGGGTATGGCCGACATGCAAAGTCAATAATTTTGAGAAATGGCCGAAACATGCTTATAAACATTCTTTGAACAAGAGCATGAGACATATGGAGGACTCCAACAACATAAAATTGATAATGAAACTTCGTGATGCAGGAGGCATCAATCAAACTCTCCATAGGGACTGGAACAATAACCAGTCGATGGAGTAAATTCTAAGTAACGAGCTCAACTTCCTAAGGTCATGCTAAAGACAAAATTTGGATGACAAGTGGACTCAAATTTTTTTTCTCTGTTCAAAGGCGAAACAACTGCTACCAAAATGAGATAATATTCTTTTCCTGCCCATATTTTTTTTTTCATATGAAAATGAATGATATGATACAATGGAGGAAATGAGTGTCACGAGTAAGCAACTAGTTACAATAGTGGAACATACCCATTCTCAATTCAAGGAGGTGCATGCACGACGTGGACACTTGGGGGAATGTTTCTCTCAACGTACAAGTTGCAAAGGATATAAAAAAGGCTCTGATTTGCTAGTGACGCAAATTGATGAGGTAATAGGCTTGTAATGAGAGAGCGGGAACTGAAAATAGGCTCAATATGAAAAGCAGGAGGATGAAATGCAATTACAACTTAACTCCAAACAATGTCCTTTTTCGTAGATTTACTCCCCTAGGCCCGAAAAACTATAAAACAATACCCAGGAGAACTCTTCTAGCCAATGTTGACTAGAGTATTCCTTTTTCGAAATTAGTCTAATTGGTCTGAAAAAGGGTTAAACTTACACCGAATAGACATCCTTTCAAATCCATTTAACGAGTGTGAAAGAGACAAGTTCACTCGAAAATCTTTTCAGTTTTTTAGAGAGTCAGAAAAGAGCTTAACTCTGAATCAAAAATGCTGTTCTAAGTAGCATATCATGGGGGAGGCCAGGGCTCCCGTGCAAGACTTTTGTCGAAAGTCAACAACTCACAGATAGTTGACACAAGCTTGTGATAACCCAAAAATTTCCAAGTTGAGGATGATAAAACACTTGCAGAGATTACCTTATCTACAATATATCGAAGAATGCCCCTTATCTGGGAGGGTGTAGAAGAAAGAAGTCGAGGCTCTACAATATCATTCCAATCAAAGGAAACCACCCTAGGACTTGGATGTAGTGTACTAGAAGAGAGTGGAATTCTCCCTTGTTCAGAAGGTACAGGACAAGAAACAATAAGGACTTGGTCGAAGGACGCTTCACCCTCCAAAAGAAGAGTGGGATTGACTGAAGATTTTATCGGTAATGTCACTTCCTTAGACTTGTCACTCTCTAAGAGAAGAGTGGGAATGATCGAAGATTGTATTAGCATGACCATTTCTTCAACCATTGGTTGAATAAGATGCAAGACAATATGGTCAAGAGATGCATCACCCAAAAAATAGGAGTGGTGTCGACCGAATATTGCATCAACGCGACTGTTGGTTGAACAAGATGCGAGACAACATGGTCAAGAGACGCATCACCCCCGAAAACAAGAGTGGGATCAGCCGAAGATTGCATCAACATGACCGCTGTATCAACCAATGAAGGATTAGAATATTGGGAAACCAAAGACGAATTATAACCTGAAGGGCTATCAGAAAAGGAATGCACTTCTTGTACCATGACAATAGCAGGGCACAGATGAATTAGATGACCTCCATTTAAAAGTCTAAAAAGGAACTTGGGGTTACATCCTATACGTCTAGGCTTCTTCATCATATTAATGCCCCCAACATGACTTTCAATGGCTGGTGACATGCTCCCAACATGACTTATAGAGGCTAGTAGCAGATCTTCAACATGACTTGTAGAGGTTGTTGACGAATCCCCAACATGACTAGCAGAGGTTGGTGATGAATCCCCAACATGACTAGCAGAGGTTGGTGATGTATGTGTAGTGTGACTAACAATGACTAGAGTTGTGCCCCCAACATGACATGCAGTGGTTGGTTGCTGGTATTCAACATGACTTGCAAAGGTTGTTGACCTATCTCCAACATGATTAGCAGAGGTTGGTGATAAAATGCCAATATGACTCGCAGTGACTGGACTTGTGATTCCAACATGACTTGTAGCAGCTGGTTGCAACATTTGATAACAAGGTTCCGAGAGAGAATGATATTGAGATATGTTGGAGCATATCCCTAACTTACATTAGTTTATACCTAGCCTAGACTCCTAGATCTTGGTTAATACATTCATTTACACTTTATTTCACCTAATTTGGCCACATAGAGAAGAAGGGCGCCTCGTCCCTAGATTTTAGGGAAAATTGCTAATTTTAGATCAAGACTCAACTCCCGGTTCTTGATTTTCTCGATTTATTATTGATTTTCTTGATTTATTCATGATTTATTCCAACTCCTCCATGCAAAAAATCATCTATTATTAGGGAATGTGCACCTCCTCTTTGAGTGAGAGATTTATTCCTTAATTAATGATTTTTGTCGTTACTATTATTAGTAACTACTATTTCGGGTCAGTTAAGTGAGTTGGAACTGCTTCTCTTTTCAGTTAAGTGAGCTTAAGTGAGCTAATGCACATCACTTAACTCTTGTGGACATTAATGAGTGTGTGACATGTATCTTTAGTGGTCTAGGTCGAACTAAGTGGTCTCCCTTAGCTTATGACACCTATTTTATCTATTTCTATCTTTTTTTGACTAGAATTTCTATGTTGGAAATTTTATATATTCACTCCTCTCTTCTCTTTGAGGATGGTTGCTCATGTATATTCATTTTTGATTAATATAATTCTCTGATTTATGGAGCAAAAACTTTCTCTCATCTCTTGAATATCAACAAATTGTTTGTGTTCAATTTAACTAGAATTCTAGATCTATCGGGGTTTCTGCAGGAATTCTACAAGATATTGTGGGCTAGGAAGGGTTCTGGTATACATCATGGCCCTATCCGACATGATAGTATCCTCCCCCAAACTAATTCATAAAGGGTTGTAATTGCATCGTCACCGAGGAAGCCGCTTGTGAAGAGAAGGTGACATGAAAAGGGTTACTCAGGTGAGGATATATGTTTCCCCCAGGTGAAGTAAATTCACAAGGGGGTTTTCCCATACTATAAATATGACTCTCCCCAGATGAAACACCATAGGACATATGAAGGTCCACCATGGGAAAAGCGTTCGTAGGAACCAACATAGCAGAAGAAGGATATATGGATGGGATGTAATAAGTAGAATGACCGCCCACTTGAGTACTTGCTCCTGGAAAAGTGAAGCTCAGATTGGATCCATATGAAGGAATATTTCAACCTCCTACCATAAGATTTGGTTGAGGGATATGACCCCCACCAAACGAAAAGGGAGAAAAAAGAGGCATCATGCCTCCAAACCCAAAACTAGGATTCACATAAGAAGACGAGATAGAGGATGGAAAGTGAGAAGACATGTCTGACATACTAAGAGAAAAATGATTAGAGGCCCAAGGTATTGGCTGAGCATCATGATTCGACGTACCACTCAGAAATACGAAAGGAGGTGGTACTCTGACAAATCGTCCTTACAAGACCTTCGAGATCTGTCCAGGAATCATAAGATTCCCTAGGATATAAAATCCTAATTGAGCTACCACTACTAACCACAACTAGCATATACATGCACATGTATTATGATAGGCCGTCCTTACTGGACCTTCAGGATCTGCCCAGGGATGATCAGTCCCCTAGGATATACAATCCTAAATGAGCTACCTGCTATTGGTCAGGATATAATATTATTATCAACATCACTCCCCCTTTCAAGGGAGGTCCTTTCGGACTACACCAAGATTGTCTCAGAAGTACTCAAACTTCACAGAAGACAGAGGATTAGTCAACACATTTGCAATATGCTCATCTGTGCCAACATATTGGAGCTTTACAACTCCCTTTTGCACCATGTCACGAATGTACTGATACCAGATCTCTATGTGCTTCATCTTATCATGGAACACTGGGTTCTATGTCATCTTTATGTAACTCTAGTTATCACATAGAATCATGGTAGTTTCCATTTCAAGATTGAACATACTTGTCAACAAATTCCAAAGCCATATGGCTTCACAACTGGCGGAACATTCTAAAATGTACTCCGCTTCTGTTGTGCTGAGAGAAACAATAGACTGCTTCCTACTTTGCGACGAAGTCATGGCTGACCCCAAACTGAAACAATATCCTGAAGTGATTTTTCTTTCTAAATAACTTCGAGCCCAATCTAAATAAATATAGCCATACAATCTGAAGTCACGGTCTTCAGTATAATAGAGGCCATAGTTTAACTTACCCTTAAGGTATCTCATCACATGATTTACAGCTACAAGGTGAACACATCTGGGCTCCACTAGATACTGACTCAAGGTGTTTACAACAAATCATATATCTGGTCTGGTATTCATCAGATACATCAACGAACCAATCATATGTTTTTATAGAGTAACATCAACTATTTCTGACGAAGTATCAACCAATAACTTTAGATTCATCTCCATAGAATTGGACATGGCTCTATAGTCCATCATGTCGAATCTCTTTAGAATTTCCACAACATACTTTCCTTAATTAAGGAAAATATCTTATGGGTTCTTCCATACTTATGACCTAATAAATAATGCATTAGGCCTAGGTTCTTCATTTCAAATTCAGCGACAAACTTCTTCTTACAATCTGTGATGTGATTTTCTTCATCTGTCAAGAATAAGTGATCCACATATTGCATCAATATAGCTGGTCCATCATTCTTAATCTTGAAGTAAAGGTTGGGATCAAATTTACTCTTGGTAAAGCGCAAGCTCATCGTAAACTATCAATCCTTCCATACCAAGCTCTTGGAGCTTGCATCAACTTGCAGACATGAGTCTTCCTGTCCTGTACTTTGAAACCAAGTTTTCACATCACATTGTACTAATATGGTACACTTTCTTAGCTGCAACTCAATCTCCATAATCATGTTTTGGTTCTATGTGCTTTCTGCAAAGCACTATTTGTCTCACTGTTTGAGAGTATGTCCTTTACTTTTTCTGCAATTGTTCCTTCTGGAACCGAGACTGTTCACCTACAATTTCTATTTATGAAGCTGAGAATGACTGCTCTGTTCTCACTGTAGCTGCTGAACTATGAGAGTAACTCATCTATTCTATCATGGAAAAAGCTTCATCTAAAATTGAGAGTGGCTGATACTGAAGGTAATGTTACGAGGAAAAACACTCTATGGCAAGGGGTAAACCACAATAGACATAATGACTGCATAAATCAACTATAATCCCAGGTATGCTATATAAACTAAAATGATAACAAGACAAGATAAAGAGCCTACCTCGTTTGAACATTCAATGAAGACCACTGTTGAACGCTTGACTCAAAGCTTTATACTTGCAACTTGTCCTCAACAACCAAGATACACACGCATATGGTGATAATATATATTGTTAGCCAATATAATAACATAATCCATCAAAATTCATAAAAAATATGCCCATGGAATAACAATTCAAATATTTGCAAGATATTAATTAGACAAGAAAAGAGTATTTCTATTAAAGTATGATCAACAAAAGTGTATGAGTGACAAACTTTCGTGTCGGCACGTCTCGGAACCGAGAAACTAAGTCCCTTATAGCTAGGCCTCCACCACTTCAATCCTCCACCAAATGCAATCTCATATAAGAGAGACAATGAGGTTCTCCATCAAAGAGGGAAGAACTTGGGGGCTGAACAATGTGTTCAGACTTTAAAGGACAAAGGGATGCAAACTCAATATGAAGTGAATAATTTCTCTAGAGTAACTTTGCTCTCAAAAGTTGATTTCTCTTCCCCTTCCACGATTTGGATATGGCCCAATTTATAGCCTTCAAATGGAATTGACGGGTCGAGTAAGAACGTTTCCAGTATAATGTCAATAATCATGGATCTCGTGACATGACATAGAAACCCGAAACACTTTTTAATTTTGATCACCAAACCCGATGTACATGGGCTGTAGTGGTGCAACCTACGTATACACATGCTGTATAACTGATAGGGCACGCATATGTGGAAAAATATGATTTTTTATCTCTGTGAAGTGTAAAAGGGGACTTCAAGTCTGCATAGGGAAATGGAAAAGGCCTTCTGAGAAAGTTGCACGGGGTGAGACAAATCTTGCTATAACAGATCCCCCCTAATGTGTCAGGTTAGAGGAGTATAGGTGATGTCTGAAATACATTATAATTCCCAGAAGTGGAGTAATGGAGACCCATTTGGACGAACTAGTTGCTCATGAGAATATTACAATCTATAATGAATTTGTACACATGGCTGCCAATTTGAATTACATTGTAGATCCATGCGGAAATATACAAAACAACTGTTCATGGCCATGAATAGGAAATAAAACGTAGATACATGCCAAAGGCTATCATAGTCATGAACAAGGCCGAGTGAAAACCAATCTCAAAATTAATCTAAAGATATCTGTATACAATGGAGTACAATCTGATCTCCCATGATCACTTAAGTCATATAGGTACTGGTCTAATGAATGATAGCAACGACTCAGGAAAAATGATACTATAAGTTGATGTCTTCAAGTATTCTACACGATCCTCCATAGGTGCAATTCTATATCATGTGAATAAAGGAGTTGAGGTCGAACATAATGATATTTCGTTTGATTACCGGTCATTAAGGTATACCGTTAACAAACGCGAGACAACCTAACAATAATTAAAATAGGTATCAAGGCACCGAGTACATTATTACAAGTGTGAATAAAGGTGTTGAGGTCAAACATTTGAAGAATCCATCGATCAGGGGAAATTGATGTATTCCCAACTGTCGATGGCAGGAGAACCTACCACTGATGACTACAATCCTCTAGGTACTCATAGGACTCTAGGAATCGTTTCCATAATAGATGAGCTGAAGTCGATGGAAGGAGACCCACTTAAAGGAGAGAATTAAGGAATCCCTCATCAGTCAGCACGAGGTACAAAGCAATAGCTTAATGATTTGGAAGAACTTGGACGAAGAGGATGTTCACGAACTAACGACCCTGTGCATCTTTCGCACGCACTAGATGTAAGTAGTGCATGAAAAAGACCCTCTGAATAACAACCAATAAGGAAGATTGTTGACAAAGGCGAGGAAACCACCAATAAGGATAATGGAATCCAAGACACTTCACAAATCCCAATGTGTGAATAGATTTATTTTCATTGAACACAAGGGAAACCCCCCAGTCAGTGACCAATGAGGAGATGTTGACTGCTAGGTTCAATATTACCTATCCATAATGAAAGTAGGACCAAGGTGCACGGTAGGACTGTAACTTCATGTAACACTGAGACACATTGAAGGTATGGCCGACATGCAAATTCAAGAGTTTTGAGAAATGGCCAAAACATCCTTATAAACATTCTTTGAACAAGAGCATGAGACATATGGAGGACTTCGATAACATAAAATTGATAACGAAACTTCGTTATGCAGGAGGAATCAATCAAACTCTCCATAGGGACTGGAAGAGTAACCAGTCGATGGAGTAAAGTCTAAGTAATGAGCTCAACTTCCTAAGATCATGCTAAAGCCAACATTTGGATGACAAGTGGACTCAAAAGTTTGTGCTTTGTTCAAAGGCGAAACGACTGCTACCAATATGAGATAATATTCTTTTCCCACCCATATATATATATTTTTTCATAGGAAAATGAATGATATGATACAATGGAGGAAATGAGTGTAACGAGTAAGCAAGTAGTTACAATAGTGGAACATACCTATTCTCAATGCAAGGAGGTGCATGCAGGACATGGACAGTTGGGGGAATGTTTCCTCTCAGGGTAGAAGTTGCAGATGATATAAACAAGGCTTTGCTCGGATAGTGATGCAAATTGATGAGGTAATAGGCTTGTAACGAGAGAGCATAAACTAGAAATAGGCTCAATACTGCAAGCAGGAGGATGAAATGCAATTACAACTTAACTCCAAACAATGTCCTTTTTTGTAGATTTAGTACCCTAGGCCCGAAAAAGTATAAAACAATAACCAGGAGAACTCTTCTAGCCAATGTTGACTAGAGTATTCATTTTTCAAAATTAGTCTAATTGGTCCAAACAATGGTTAAACTTACACCAAATAGACATCCTTTCAAATCCATTTAATGAGTGTGAAAGAGACAAGTTCACTCAGAAATCTTTTCACTTTTTTAGAGAGTCGAAAAAGAGCTTAACTCTGACTCGAAAATGCTGTTCTAAGTAGCATATCATGGGGGAGGCTATGGATCCCATGCAGGACTTTTGTTGAAATTCAACAACTCACAGATAGTTGACACAATCTTGTGAAAACCCAAATCTTTCGAAGTCGAGGATGATAAAACAATTGCAGAGATTACCTTATCTACAATATATCGAAGAATGCCCCTTATCTGGGAGGGTGTAGAAGAAGGAAGTCAAGGCTCTACAAGATCATTCCAATCAAATGAAACCACCTTAGGACTTGGAGGGAGTGTACTCGAAGAGAGTGGAATGATCCCTTGTTCAGAAGGTACAGAACTAGAAACACTAAGGACATGGTCGAAGGACGCATCACCCTCCAAAAGAAGAGTGGTATTGACCAAATATTATATCGGTAATGTCACTTCCTTAGACTTGTCACTCTCTAAAAGAAGAGTGGGATCGGTCGAAGATTGCATCAGCATGACCACTTCTTAAACCATTGGTTGAATAGGATTCAAGACAACATGGTCAAGAGATACATCACCCCCAAAAATAGGAGTGGTTTTGGCCGAAGATTGCATCGACACGACCGCTGGTTGAACATGATGCGAGACAACATGGTCAAGAGATGCATCACCCCTGAAAATAAGAGTGGTAACAACCGAAGATTGCATCAACATGAACGTTGTATCAACCAAAGAAGGATTAGAATATTGGGAAACCAAAGACGACTTAGAACCTGAAGGGCTATCAGAAAAGGAATGCACTTCTTGTACCATGAAAATAAAATGTCATAGATGAGTTAGATGACCTCCATTTCAAAGTCTAAAAAGGAACTTGGGATTACGTCCTATACGTCTAGGTTTCTAGATCATACTAATGCCCCCAACATGACTTTCAGTGGTTGGTGACATGCTCCCATAATGACTTGTAGAGGCTAGTAGCATATCTTCAACATGACTTGTAGAGGTTGTTGAGGAATCCCCAACATGACTAGCAGAGGCTGGTGATGAATCCCCAACATGACTAGCAGAGGTTGGTGATGTATGTGTAGTGTGACTAACAATTACTAGAGTTTTTCCCCCAACATGACATACAGAGGTTGGTTGCTGGTATTCAACATGACTTGCAGAGGTTGTTGACCTATCTCCAACATGAATAGCAAAGGTTGGTGATATAATGCCAATATGACTCGTAGTGACTGGACTTGTGATTCCATCATGACTTGTAGTGGTTGGTTGCAACATTTGAGACCAAGGCTCCGGGAAAGAATGATTTTGAGAGATTGCGGGCTAGGAAGGGTTTGTTGATATTGAGAGGGGGGTGAATCAGTATCAAGTACAATTTAAAAACCTTTTTCAACTTATACTTAAACCATTCAATTATATCCAATGAACAATGAACAATAGTATAAGAGTTACACCAATACACCACAATACACCATGCACAATATATGAGAAATAATCAATAGTTTTTGTTCAAGGGAAGTAATGACTTCCAAAGGTAGCTACAACTTCCAAATGTAAAGGGAGGGATAGACCTCCAAGAGGAAGCTACAATCCTCCAATATCAAGAGAGATTTGAACTCTCCATCCTTGACCCTTCCTTCCACCCAAGAATATATGAGAGATAATAAAACTTTACATTAAATCATCACCATCAACCAATCATCACATAGAACCTGATAATGCTTCTTG
>ML804394.1:59829-99718 GCA_009831015.1 Picea engelmannii
AGATAATATTACTCAATGTATTCTCTGAAACTCCTCCAATTTTCACTCCTTGAATCCTCCCCAAAAAGAGGTTATAGAAAGAATGGTAGACTTTATTCAATTCTGGTCTATTTAGGAGAGTGAACTTGCACAGAATGCCCCGCGCTAAATAATTAAAATATGATTATGAAACTCACACACAAGAAACTAAAGTCTGTACTCTTTCCAATGAAATTTGTCCCACTTCATTTGGATTCTTGATGAAGAAGTTATGACTGTTTTACCTGGAACACTTGTTTATTGACTAGCTTCAGGACTGGTCACAAACCCTATCTTCCACAGAGCATATCTCCTTAATTATAGAGAATCAAGAGCTGAACCTTTTACCAAAGGTACCTTGATATGTCTTCTCAATAAAATAGCTATTTCACCATCTGAATCGTTTTAGAAAAAAAGTTACAGAAAAAAATGGTAAGATGACCTGAAAATAACATACCTTAGAACACATCACCAAAAGACTTCATCCTCCCTTCTTTTCTTCTTATTTCCTCTGAAATTCGACTTGTTTCAAATGAATGTATAATGATGTTTATTTATACCATTTATGTCACTTCCTTTTAATATTAGGGCCGACCTGACACTTTCTTATTTTGTAATTCTTTTCTTTAATTATCTTCATGGCCTACATGTACTTCCTTCTTCAATTCACTTTTTCATCTTCAAAAATTCATTTCTCCTCAACCATGAGGATCCATGTGACGTGCCACATACCACCAGAAACAACATGATGTATAATATCCATCCATGAGTGTTGTATTTGCGTGTGCATTTTCCTTCATGTCTAAATACCTTAATCAATCTTGCGGTCCAAAACCCATGACTAGGGTTGACATCAATGACAACAACCAATATTCCAACAGGTTTCTGGTATACACCATGGCCCTGTATGACAGGATAGTATCCTACCCCAAACTGATTCATAAAGGGTTGTAATGGCATCCTCACAGAGGAAGCCGCTTGCGAAGAGAAGGCGTCATGACAAGGGTTACTCAGGTGAGGATATATGTTTCCCCCAGGTGAAGGAACTTCACGAGGGGGGTTTCCCATACTATAAATATGACTCCCCTCGGATGAAACACCAAAGGATAGATGAAGGTCCACCATGGGAAAATTGTTCATATTAACCGACATAGCAGAAGAAGGATATATGGATGAGATGTAATAAGTAGAATGACCGCCCACTTGATTACTTGCTCCTGGAAAAGTGAATCTATGATTGGATCCATATGAAGGAATATTTCAACCTCCTACCATAAGACTTGGTTGAGGGATATGACTCCCACCAAACGAAAAGGGAGAAAAAAAAGGCATCATGCCCCAAGACCCAAAACTAGGATTCACATAAGAAGACAAGACATAGGATGGAAAGTGCGAAGACATGTCTGACATACCAAGATAAAAATTATTAGAAGCCTAAGGTATTGGATGAGTATCATGATTCGACGTACCACTCAAAAATACAAAAGGATTCATCCCCATGGAATGAGCAAAGACCATAAGTTGGGTAGAGCTAGCTGAGGGAGTCACGGGGGCTCCACTAACCATAGAAATGAAAACTCGTGATGCAATACAAAATCCTAAGGTCAACCAATAATCAGAGAGCACACCAAAGTAAAGAAAAAAGGCCAATGTACACAAACAAGATATAGTGGCTAAAAAGGGGCCTCCTTCACTAGAGTAAGTATGTCTCTCCTAAGAGGGGCTTGAGAATCCCTTCAAAAGATCAGAGGTATCATAATCAGTTTTAAGGGCCCTCATGGGCTTAACAACGTAGGTAGTTAGATCCCCCCAGAGAGGTAATCCTCCATAAAGGATGTGTGTTGTCCAACCCTTATCTGACTTAGGGTACCTGCAGAATAACCCCTGCAAGTAACCTATGTGGTTACCTATGTCAAGAAACTAAAGCCACCACATTATAATGAATGCGCAGGCGAACAGTCATAAGTCAAGTCCACCATATGGGCAGGGTAACAAAGCCCAAAATCTTGAAAGCACTGCCTCTCCAGGAGGTAAAGGTACTAGAAAGACCCCCAGAAATATCTCTGACGCTAAGAAGGTATTAGAGGGATATCTCTGCAACCAACTTTGCGTGACCTTGTGCTTAACTCTGGTGTGAGCGGAGCCTCCTGACGTCACTAATTACATAATGAATTTCACCACTCCCTTAGTCAGACACATATGTTGAGTTTAATGTCCTTGGAGAAGTTTAATCACAAAATCCTATTCCAAGGCTCTATATCCTATGCTTGTTTGTGTACTCTGAAAAATGAAATCGTTTCTAATCAATTTTAATTAATCAACGCTACTTTTAATGGATTTTGTTTACTCAAAAGATGTGGTCATGAAACTAATGATGTTATGAATCAACATATAAAATAAATGAATATGAACATAAAGCTAACTCCTAAATTTCAATTCTCAAAAGATGATAAGATTTTCAAAATGAAACTTTCAATTCAACTCTGCAATTTCAATAAGATGCAATCTTTCCATACATGTATCAAGATCAATAATAAGAACCCAAAAGATAAAATGCCATAATGCAAAATGAAAATTTTTGGTATTTTCAATATAAAAAATGAAAATGAAAGGACTGAATAACAACTTGATATATAGACCCTACCGCAAGCAAACAGAGACAAGCAAAGCAAGATACCAAGAAGAAAAGAATCAGACCAAGATGCAAGGACAACCAATATGATGAGAAAGAAAAACCTCCTGAAAATTCAACCAAAGAAAGGTTTCCTATCACTCTGCAGGCACTCAACAATTATGACAGAGACCCAAGAAGACTCAACAACTATCAAAACTCACCCAACAAACACCAAACTCAAAAACTAATAAAAAAAGGTTGATGTACATGACAATTTAAGAAAAAATAGAGTATGTACGTGACCTATAGAATGACAGCTCGCGTATGTACGCGTTTGTCAAGGGAAAAACTGCGTATATGTATTAAAACACTGCCACGGTAAGGATATAGCCAATAAACTTAGATACAAAGTAAAAATAGGCTGTCAAGCAATCATGCGACAAAAAAAATCAAGCTACCAGAGAGCAATCGAAGGAGAAAAACACTCCAAACCTCAAAAATAGAAGATTCATTCCCTAGTATGGTCCCCAATTCATTTACAAGGAAAATCACTCTATGGCAAGGGGTAAACCACAACAGATGGAATGACTGCATAAATCAATTCTAATCCCAGGTAGGCTATATAAACGAAAATTCTAACAAGACCATATAAAGAGCCTACCTCGTCTGGACGTTTTATGAAGACCACCATTGAGCACTTGACTCAAATATTTATACCTGCAACTTGTCCTCAACAACCAAGATACACAAGCATATGGTGATAATATATATTTTTAGCACATATAATAGCATAATCCGCCAACATTCATAACAAATATGCCCATGGAATAACAATTCAAATATTTGCAAGATATTAATTGGACGAGAAAAGAGTATTTCTATTAAAATATGATCAACAAAAGTGTACGAGTGACAAATTTTCGTGTCGACACGTCTCAAAATTGAGAAACTAAATTCCTTCTAGCTGGGCCTCCACCACTTCAATCCTCCACCAAAGGCAAGCTCATATAAGAGAGACAATGAGGTTCTCCATCAAAGAGGGAAGAGCTTGGGGGCTGAACAATGTGTTCAGACTTTAAAGGATAAAGGGATGCAAAATCAATATGAAGTGAATAATTTCTCTAGAGTAACTTTGCTCTCAAAAGTTGAATTCTCTCCCCCTTCGATGGTTTGGATATGGCCCAATTTATAACCTTCAAATGGAATTGAAGGGCTGAGTCGGAACGCTTCCAGTATATGGAAGGTCAAGGATCATGGATCTCGTGACGTGCAATGGAAACTCGACACAATTTTTAATTTTGAGCACCAAACCTGATGCACACGGGCTGTAGTGGTGCAACCTGCATATATGCATGCTGTATAAATGATAGGGAACATATATGTGGAAAAATATGATTTTTTTTTATCTCTGGGAAGTGCAAAAGGGGACTTCAAGTCTGCATAGGGAAATGGAAAAGGCCTTCTGAGCAAGTAGCATTGGGTGAGGAAAATCTTTCTATAACAGGTAACTTTTCTTGTTTCATGGAGTTAACTCAATATCAAATACATGGATTGCTCCCTCTGAATCTCATACTGTATCAGAATCATGGTTTTTCTGACTGTCTTCATGAACACTAGAACTATTTCTTTGATTACTGGAGCAAGTGTCTCGTCATAGTATTCTCCCTCTTGCTAAGAGAATATTCTGGACACAAATTAGGATTTGTACATCTCTATACTATTATCTGCAACATGATTGGTCTGTTAGATCAATCTTGGAAGTCACCACTGACTTCCCTTCTTCTCTCAAGGAAAAATCCATATCCCATTCCTTCTGACTGGCTTCCTCCTCTATCGTTGAAACAAGGGAATCTTCTCAGGGGATTTCCTGTCTCCTAGAAGTATCTGAAGCTACGATATGGTATTCTCAAATTCTGGCATCTATCTGTCAGTCCTGGAAGACATCTCTTTCTCCCATCTGAATCTCAGGTGGAATACTTTCTAAATAAATGTCTCTAAGCCACAAAATCTCACTAAGATTAGTCTTACTCTAGGTCTCCATGCTCCCTTTTAAGCTTGATTTCCTTTGATTCTATATAATATTTGGAGCCATTTGCTCCCTTTGATATGTCTCATCAATGTTATATATCTTTGCATCCTAGAAAGTGTCACAAACCCATGCTGGTCTCTTTATGGTTACTGCATTGATTCTGGGTAGGCCCTTCTGGCTCTACTAAGTCTTCCTGATGATCTGAAGAGTGATTAACTGCACCAAAGGGATTTGTTTAGTCATCTTTGGAGCCTTCTGCTCCTCATGATCTATCTCCATATGAGATGTTCTGTATCTAGAAAAAGTAACTTCTTCTTCTTCGATACATGGATGTATACGATCATATATACAACTTGGATACTCTGCTCCATGTCTCATCTAATATATTGCCTCCCGCAATCGTCGCTATAGCTCCCTCAATGTTATTATCCATGACCTGCCAAAAACAAGAACACAAGGGGAGAAATAGTAGACAATAATAATAATAATAATAAAAACAATAGTGAGAACAATCGTCACAGTAGCTCCTTTAGATCTATCACTTGTTACATGCCTGAAACAAGGGTAAAATGTAAGAAATACAGTAATATGGAATATCAGAGAAACACTCTTCTAGTGTTGTGATCAATCATTCCTCCATGGTAACCTGAAAACAAAATAAGAAGTTTCTCCTATAGGATATGTTAGTTATATCTAGTAAATGATTATAGTAAGCATTTATCTCAATAATGCTCACATGCTACCAAGTATTCAATAATAAAACTTTTTCAAATATTTCTATCACAACTATAGTCTTTAGCAGTTATCAAACTTGATATGTGTAAATTTGAATCTTATCAATTTAATCAATCAAACCTGGAACCTGGAGTCTTGTTCTCAAGAATGAGTGTGTTACTTTTTTTTCCAAGTTTCCTTCACTTAATATGACAAGTGTTTTCTTCAATCTGTCCTCTGTACTAAGATACTATGCTTTCTTGACAAAAAACTAAGTTAGAGAATAAACTTTATAATATCAACCTTAATCAATCTAATACTTTGACTTTAATTTTGACCAATGATTAGTATGATAGTCATAACTTCAACAGTTCAAAATACAACCTAGATGTTCATAAGATCACAATAATGCCAAAGCAAATAGAGTCATATCAAATTAATCAAACCTATAGTGCATAGCTCCTCTGAATGTGTTGGATATGAGATCCCTCTGGATTTACGATTGTTGTTTAGAAAAAATATCCTTTCTCCTGCAAATACCATTTAGAATAATGATATAATTTTAAACATATGTAAATACCTCTGACAATATCAACAGGTAGTGGCACCATTCGACAACAATGACAAGGAATAACAAACTTTTAAAACTTCAAAGGTGCTTCAACTTGTAACTTAAAGTTAGCTGGATAGTTGCTAGGGTAAGGCGCACTAGGACAATAAAAATCAGTGCCAACACTTCACAAAAACTTTCACTACAACTGGAATGAAGGAACTTGCACGAACGATCTGGCACTACAACTGCAACTATTACTGCAACTTAGGGTTTTATGAGGAAACCCTAATTTATCAAACTTCAAATTTCGGAATTATGATCCAGGGACTAGATGTGCTCTCCTAGGGCGAATTTCTAACTGTGGTTACTTTCTCCAACGTCCTCCTCAAACAAGGAAAGCGTCACACTTAGGGTTTATGCAGAAACCCTAATTTTGTAGTAGCCGCAATACTGAAACTGAATCTTGGAGAGGGTGCACTGAAGCTAGCCACTTCTTATAAATGTGAGTTGGTCTCTTTCAGGCCTGCTCTGATACCATGTTGAAGTTTTACTTATACAACTAGCAGTTACGGTTCTTCTTTATTATTATAATCATTTAACATATTAGATGCATAAATAAGATCACTGAAAGAGAGGCAATCACATAAACAATAGAGACATAGAGCTTATCCTAGGAAACCCTCATGGGGGAGAAAACCCATCAAAAACTTCCTCAATATAGATAGATCAAATACCCTCCTTGACGTCACCCCTAGATGCATTGGTTTCTCCTCCTAGACTTGTGCACTATAGAGCTGGATGTTGTGTGTGTCCAAATGATGCATTGGCCTCTCTTATAAATAGTGGTCTGGCCAGCCTATAATTAGGTCTGGGTCGACCTTTCACTTTACCCTCTTAATTTACAATTAACTATCAAGGCACAATAGGGACGACTTTTACAAAGGCACAATAGGTCCTAATTAATAAATATAATATAATAATATTATTTAACATTCTCTCTCAGATAGAATATTCTTCGAAGTCACAATATTTCAACATTGGAAACCACTAAGTAAATATTATACTAAACTTGAATGAGAAAACGACCTATCACTAAATATGAAAGCATTTATAAAAATAATCCCTCGTGCAAAATATAACATAAACAGTCTGAACATCAAAACATTGAGTTGGAGCTGCAACCAAATAACTTGTACAAGAATAAGTTTATGAAAAATTGTCATTGGTCGTAATGGAGAAACCACTAAAGATCTAATGATAGTATTTTTTGGTACAATGCAAACCACTTTATGGCGAAGGTGATATGCGTTGCAATAAAACTTGGTATCATTGTGATCCATGTAAAAATGAAACTCAAACACATCCTCAAGAGACTAATGATGTTTATTGGAAAGCCATGCCTTTGTTAACATGGCATTTGTATTTGCGTTTCACATTTATACATTTCTTTTATCAAATGCTACACAAATATGAATATAATTTGAAGTTTGATATCTCATAAAACTTTAACCTTCCTTTCACTCTTTTCGAGAGCTATATAGATGTAAAGATGGTAAGATGATATATTTTTTTCTTATGATATGGTAAGTGGGTAACGCGAGAGTGATAATCCCAAAAGTGTGGTATAATCCTTATGTCATCATTTATATATATAAGGAAAAGTGAGATGTGTGGGGTAAAATATAACATAGTCTTAATGATAAGTAAATATAAATATATTTACTTTTGAAGATTTAGTATGGCATGAAGTAAAGTCAACGTCATAACAAAAGGGCAGGTAAGAGATATTTTTTGAAAAGTGAGTAATAAGACACGGAATGGGAAGGAGTAAGTTAATAAAATCAAGGCCCAACACATGGTTTTAATAAAGTGAAACAACATGGCTCATATAATAATGTATTTAGCATTTGGTATGTTATGAAAAAGTTTCCAAATTATAAGATAAAGTTATGATAATTAAGTGAGCAGTTATGGTAATTAAGTGAGCCATAGGGTGATGAGGTAAGGAGATGTATATGACAAACGAGATTTAAATTTGAAATAATTCAAGAGCCTCAACAATTTTATCAAATATTATATCATCTTTGCTAAATGTACATGTGTCTATCTTAGAGTCTATAACTTGTGCAACTACAAAATTGACCGACCATCATTGTTTAGCCATTAGCAATTACTCTTTATAATCAATAAAAAATTCTTGAATGGTGAAAAACTTAACGATATCATCAAGCCATATAGGGTCCGACTAGATTAGCAAAATTTTAAATATATGGTAGCATCTCAGTGAGAGTGCGCAAGACTTTGCACAAATACCAAAAACTAAGGGGAAGTTTGACAACACTTTGCCGACTAAGTACTGTTGACAAAAAATGTAGTCAACAAGTTGGTCAACCTCGGGAAAAGGGTTTCTATTGAGGGGTCTCCTTGAATGGTAATTGTACCATTCCCACTCATACTTACCACTTTCCATACTTCTTCCCCTCAGTTTTCTCAACATTTGGGTTTTTGGGTTCATTAACCCTAATAATGGTTTGTACCTCATTTCATGGGAAGAAGGGGCTAAAGGCCCATAGGTGTTGCAGATAGCACTTCAAAAATAAAAATCCATAGTTCACCCTTTTATATGCTTTCCATAAGGTCCTGAGAACCATGAAACACTTCTTTTAAAAAATAAATAAAGGACATTTAAAAGCAAATAAACAAAAAATGTCCCGCTTGATGGGGGAGTGCATTGCAGTGTTCTTTTATTTCTAGTGCACATAGCACCCGATGTACTATAACTTCAAGTGGCATTTTGGTGCTATTTTTCTTTCCATTCACATAACACTCAATGTTCGGATCATCAAAAAAAATAAAGGCAAATAAAGGGCTTGGAAAAATGTTGCATTGCAAACGAAGTGATGCAACACACCCTCCACAAAGGCACCCATAAATGAGAAAATATGAGCATTTTATATGTCAAGAACCCCATGCCCAATACTACTTCCCAAATCCACTTCATACTCATTACATGATCTAGAGAGGGTCTTCTTAGGAAACATTCCTTGACTTGGGGATTGGCCTACCCAATAGGGCACCATGACACCCCTCACATACCTAAATTTGGCAAATTTATTAAGGTCTTTGAGCATTTGTTTAATTTGAAAAGGGGAGATTTAATGCACTTGTTTGGGTGGTTCTTTTATTAAATGTGGCTTACTTGGCATGATTCATATTACTTGTGGACCCTTGGAGGGAATATTTTCTTGTCTTTGCAGGACCTTGCTCGGTGAAAGTCATTCATGAAGGGACTAAGCCACTTGGGCCTTCATAAGGGCATGAAATCCCATTGAATGGATGTTGCGCCCCACACATTTGAGGCCTAGGATGGTGAGCGTTGTACCTTGGATGGCATCTCTAGCACATGAACGAGGCCCGAAAGAATGAAGAAGAGATTGCATCACCTTACTATGACCAAATACCTCCCTTATGCAGCATGACATCACACATTTAGGAGGTCATTTGGTGTATTTTGTGCACTTGGTGGTGTTGTGGGCTTGTGACCCCACACTTTTGCTTGATTCGGGGATGACACAACACCTTTATAGCATGACGTCCTAGCCTTTGGAGGCTTATATTGACACGTGCCACCTTGGAGAAGAGTTTTATGGGCTTGCATGCCATTATTTTTCTATTTTGTGACCTATGTGGGCAAAAAGAACAAATTGTTTTGCTAGTTAAGCATTGTAACTTTGTTTTTGACCTAAATTTTAGGATTTATTGTAAAAGTGGACAAATATGACTTGGGTTTTCCTCTATAAATAGAGGCAAGTAATTTTCATTTTAAACATTACTCATCACTACTAAAAATACTCTTTGGACTGTAATTTCGGCGCTCATGGAGGATTCACTATGTCTCTTTTCTTGTGCAAATGTGGTGCTACTTGCTTGTTGATGATCTATACTAGTGTGCTATCTTCTTGGAAGCTTGTGGTGAAATATTGTGGGGAATTTATTGGTCGATTAAGGTTTTTCTTCATCAATTTCTTTTCCAACAATTGAATTTTATGCAATCATATGGTAATTTGCTTGATTTTGTTGGAAAAACCCTAGGAGAAGTAAGAGTGTTTACACCCTCTATAGCTCACAATATTTCTTCACCTAGATAAGAGCACTCAAGGTTTGTTTCAAGAATTAGGAGTGTCTACACCCTTGAAGAAAGTTTTGGCTAGGGTTTTAATTTCTAGGGAGTAAGAGGGTTTACACCCCTAGAAACCCTAAACCCTAGTTTAGCCTTGATTGGTGAGCTAATCGATTTAGAAGGAGATGTTTTGGGTGCTATAAGGGTTTATCTCTAATCCCTCTAAACTTTTTCTATTTCATTTAACTGTCTCTTTAAGAAAGTGACTCCATAACCCATTAAAGGCACTAGTCTTCATTGATGTAATAAAGTGACAAAGTTTCGTAACAACATCTCTCTCTCTTACTCTCTTACCTCATGATAAAATAAAGTGATTGGTAATTAAATGGTTCATAAACTTTGATTTTAACTTCTTGCTGTTATAAATTGTTAGCTACAACCATTAGGGCTACTACTTCTTACCTTTTTCACAACTTAACCATGGAAATCATTGTTTAGCTATTGAACATAAAATTACTCGTCAAGAGCATCAATTTGAGCCATTCACTTGCTGATTTCCGTGGTTAAATATTGTTGTTGTTACAATTTACTTATTGCTAATAACACTTGTTTAACAACCAACTTAACTATCAAAATTAATGCTTAAAGGCATGATCATTATCTACCAGTTGCTAGCTTTCATCCATATAATTTATAGTAACTTTTGACAATGTTTTCACGTAGTTGTTACAATTTTATCACTATAGTTATAAAATTATTCTCTGATGCATTTTTAGGACATCAAGCATAGCTTGCTAAGTCCTTAGTGTTTAGTGGCTTATTTTATGATATTTGGATTTGGTTTTGTTGTCCTAACGTGTGTTTTACAGGTTCTTTTCAATCCATCATCATTTCTCTCCCAAGACTACCTTCAAGACACCTTAGCCACCTTGTTCAAGTGACCAAAAGAGGGGACTTTTTCTGCTCTCACGCTTGCTCCCCTTTATTCCCTTGAGGTAACCCAAGAAGCCTCCCTTGTGTTGGAATTGCCCATCACTAAAATGAGGGGGATATCTATTGAGGTGAAAGTGATAGGTGTCCATAGTTGTGTCACAAGTTTGTTGTTTGGGTTGGGATTTTCCCTAACTATAGATTGCGTGATAACATGGCCAAACAAGATTTTGGCTCTTGACTTGTTTTTTTATTTAAAAATAAATAAAATTTATCATTGTTGACATGAAATCCTTGTTGATGTGACATGAAATGTCATTTTTGATGTGGAAGAGGGGTCCAACATGTCATCACCCATGTCTTCCATGTCATCTTCCTTACTTCTTGATCTGCCATGTCGGGTCTCCATGGCCCCTTTTCTCTTCTCTCACTTACGTTCTTAACTTTGTTTACTATTATTTGATTATTCGTGGGCCACCTAAACCCCATCATTATTTGTTTTCCACTTGGCATGTTCTTGACCATGGATGGGATAGGGGGTCTGGGTCTGTCCCCGAGTCCTCCACCTATCACATTGTTAGAGGTTGATGCGATGGGTGGGGTCCCCATATCTAATAATCCTCCATTGACGAACAAGTTCCCCGTGCTAGATATTTGACCAACAACTAAGATATACTATGAGGCTATAACATGTCGTCGATTCAATTTTCTCCATGAATATATAACTACTCACTTTCCTCTTACCATCTAGGGGACACATGTCACACTGACAATGGTTATGGGAGCTAAGTGCATGGTTGAAAAACCACCTCACTTGCATCTATAAATATATTTTATTGGTTTGGATTTCCCACCACCATGGAACTTGCCTCGTGGAATCCATTTGCGCACCTTGACTCCACACGACACCCCTTGGCACTTCCATGTCACCTTGCTGGTGCATGTCACTTGTACAGGTCCACGTCTTATTTTCAACATTTTTCCAAAAATTCACACACTCACACACACATATTTGATTTTCTCCATAGAATGCCATGAAATATTTCAAGCTTTTCTTCCAGTGGTCGAGTTTGACCCCATGTCCTAGGTAAAATCATGAATCTGGGTGTCTATTTTCATTTTTTTTTGAGAAAAAGAAATTTATTTTCAATTTATTTTCAACTTCCGGTAAACAAAAGTATTTTTTTTATTCATAATTTAACTTTACAGTAAAAACAAAACTTGTCATGATTTTTTTTAGCTTTCTATTATTTTTTGAAATTTTTTTATTGACATTTGATATTTTATTTTAGTGATTGTTTAACAGTATGTTCCTTAAAAATGAAGGCACTGATAATGAGTTATGTTTTTTTGACACAAATTTCCTCATTATAAAACTTTTTATTATGAAAAAAAAATATGTTGCAATAATGTAAACATAATCTATTAAAGTATGACTATAGTTTTGAAGACAACGGATGAATATTATAATTACTACAATTTTTTGAATTTGACCAATTTAAATAAGTTGTCGATTTTAAACACATTCAGATTGACACCATTTATCTGCCCTAATTTTTATTTAAAAGTAAAATCCAAAAGTACCCTTTTGAAGAGGACAGTGAAAGGTTCCATAATATAAATTTTCCATAATTTTTTACTATGTATTATTGCAGATATTGATTTTTCATTTTAGTAAATCATTATGTCTTCTAAAAATAATATGCAAACGTTTTTTTATACAAAATTAACTAAAATTACTAAAAACAATTAAATTGAATACAAATTGTATCAAAATAAAGTAGATTCAATTATGAAAATGTTGGTACTAGTTCTGAAACCAGACTCACAGTATTTTAAGGAGTTTGATCTTCCCCAAGTTAGAGTAAGTTGAAGTGAACACACACTTTTCTGAAAAGTTCCATAGTTACAGTATTAGTTTAGAAAAAAGTTAGTATTTTTCGGCCTAAAGTTAGTTTTAACGGAAAATTGTTGGTAGATTGAAAATTTGTGTTATATTTTTCAACGATACCGTTAGTTTTAACTTTTGGCCGAAAAAATAGTTTGGCCAAAAACTATTTCGACCGAAAAATTGAAGAGTTTAGCCAAAAACATGCCAGTAGCAATTTTTGCGACCCGATTCTCACGAAAGTGTTACCCAACTTTGTGATTTTACCCGCCTGTCAATTCACTACAATTCATGAGTTTTCACAATTTCATCATTTTCCCCCAAATTTGTTACACATGTCGAATTTGCAATTTCATCAATTTTCCTTACAATGATTTCTTACCAACATATAGACTCTTATACCACTCTATCTGGGTAATTCAAGACACATGAAATTTTTAATTGCAACCTTTACGCTATTTTTCACACAAATATTTTATCAACCACTTAGTGTGCAACTTGCAATTTTCTTCGTCTGCAAGCTCTCATTTCTAGCCGATATAGCCCCAATGTTGTAATCTTGCTATGATACCACTTTTTAGTGTACCCAACCACCCATGTATACTGTTGGGATAGTGGGGTGCTTCAAAATTTCCTTCCACCAACATCACATTCTACTCTAATACCTTTTTGTCTCATTCCTAGCCTTCTAGTGACATCAAGATGCACATTTCATAGCTCTAATACTGTAATTCTTGCGTGTCTTGTTATCAATTAATTAATGTAGGATAATATAACAATGCATTCTCAGGTAGACACAATTACATATGTATATTATATATGCAACATAACACCATTTAAATTCATAATATGAAAAATATTAACTTAATATAAATACAATAAACCATAAAACTTATTTTTATGGAAATGAGACACCTACTGGCTACAGATGAAGGATATTCCATCCATCCATAGGTTCACCATTTCAATTATTATCTTTGCAACAGACCACCCCCGAGTTGAGGCTATGAGTCCACAAGGATTAATTTCTCCCATCACCAGCTCTAGTCCTCTCACACATCCCACTTTTCCCAATATTCACACACTGTAAACTCTTACAATAATTCCAATCGACCATCTCTCTTTCCACTTTAACCTACACAACCAAAGGAATGGGATCCCCTTTTCTACCATGTAGTCCCTGAGGCTATCTCATTGTCCTCTAGGGATCCAACACAGGTTAGTCAAGAAATCTCTCTATTGGGGATTCCGATATTTCTTAGTTGTAATGGAGTTTCTCAATGGCAACAATTCCCTTCACATAGGGTCATAATTTTCCACATGGTTTCCTTTCCCATAATGTCATTGTAGTCGTTGAATCTTATCTCTTAGGAATATTTTTTGTTAAACTAATTGGCAATCATCCCCACAACAATAGAAAACCAAGGGTTATATTTTCATTCCCACAACTAACCATGTGTCTTTCTAAGAAGCCCACGTACCTCACTCGCAACTCATCCCAACATTGATATAACTTAGGATAAAATAAGGTAAGGGAATTAGGTTTAGGAATAAAATATTATTATTTTTCTTTAGCCCCATTTGAATCCCCTAAGCTCCCTTTGTTTCCTCTCTCGTGGAATCACAACCCCCCATGTTTTTGTCCTTCTCCGTCTGCAATCAGTGATGCGATTTTATTATTAACATTCAATGCACAATATTTACACATTACATTATTTGGCCCTCGACTGTTCATCGTATACACAATTATACATTTATAATCTGGAATAAGAACTAGGGTGTTACAATCTTAATTTTCAACCTCATAGAGAATAATCAACCAAGTGCTTCATTCCTCTCTATGTATCACTCAAGTAATTTGATACTCATCATTTCCTTTTTATCCTTACATAAGTTGTTGGTCCATACTCTTCAAATCTTCCTCTGGTAAATTTCCTTTGCCATTCATTCTTCCTCAGTGTACCTCCTTTGCAAGCTTTGCTATGTGATTCTATGAATGAACTTTCTTTCCATCATCTTCAAAAGATTAGGGGTTTACTTGCTTCCTTTTATGCATAATTATGATGATATACTTCAGACCTCTTATATATGTCATTTTTTCTCTACTACATACAAATATCGATTACCATATTGAAGACCTATCCTAGCACTTCTATGCAATCTTAAGTTTCACACACTAATATTTCTCAATGCAATGCATGCATTCTTTCTTAGGGTCCATCAAACTTTTGAACCTTTTTTTTCATAAGGTTTTCTCATAAAACCAAACTTTCAGAAACCTCAACACTCTTCATTCAAGGCATTGATTCCTGTTTGGTCACACCATTGTGTAAGCATCAATATGATTCATTGTCACCTCTAGGATGCTCTTATGCAGTGATCTAGAGCCATCTTCCCATTTGTTATGCATTTGTATCACCATAAACGTATTTCCACAAATTGATGAATCATACTTTGAGGGTCTTTTGCATTGATAATTACCTGTGAATTTAAGCATTTAGGCATTATTTTTATTGGGGAAATGTGAATTACAGAAAAAATGGAAGGAGAGGGGAATATTGATTTTTTTTTGAGATAATTTGTTATAAATATTATTTCTATGAGCTTGGGAGCTACCATAGCTGCAACGAAAACCAAGAATGTTATAAGGAATTGTTGCCATGTGGCTTGTCTAGTTATTGTAGGCTTATGCTGTTGATTTCTAGAGTGGAAATGTGATTTGGATGATATAGAGAATGAAATGAAACAAACATGGAAATATAGAAGAGAGCACAATAATATAGTGAAAACCCAACTTCTATTAATGAATAGAATAACAAAATACTGTAAAACACAAACTGGCTAGAATGGTGGTAGCTTATCTCTTAAGAGAGAGAGAGAGATTGCAACTATGCTCATTCACAAAATCTAGTAAAAGAGGTAAAAAAGATGGCCTTTTAACATAAAGAAATAAAATCCCCAAAACCCTAAACCTAGGAGGCAAAGCGCCCAAAAGGTGTTTTCAAACTGCCAAAAAGTATTTTTAGGCTTTAGTTTCTACATCAACTTTTTTTGAACGTAACTTTTGCATACAATCTCCATTTGGCACGCATAGTAGCTCATTGGAAATATTTAATTGAGGAAAACACTAAAAACGTATTGCCTTCATTTACCAAATGTGTATCGAAGCCCACATCGCTTGTCTGGAAATCTCGTTAAGGGCCTCAAAATGGACCCAGAAGTTTAGGACCTAAAAAATCCTATAAAATCATAACAAGACTGCCCAGATGGAGAACCATGTTGAGTCGGTGGAAGAGGTGGGTGTCCATTGTTTTACACTTGAATCAATCCTCCCCCCTTTGGAAACAATGATCCCCATTGCCTCAAGTTCTTGTAGTAGATGGGGAAAATTTTGCTAAATCTAGATATGAGTGAGCCATTTGCCTTATTGAAGAAGTTATCCTGCTTTGAAAACTTGATAGAGTTGTATGTTCTTCTAGAGGGTTCCCTATGTCTTGGTGTCCATGATATGATCCATTGTATCCTGATTAAGGAAATTATGATTGAGTTATCTAGGATCCAATTGCTTAGCCACCTCCGAGGTTTCCAACAAAGGTGGAAAATACGGTCGAAGCAGCTCCACATTAAATACTAGGTGTAAGCCAAGGAAATAAGGAATACTCCATTCGAAAGTATTTTCACCCACAACCTTTGTGATACTGTAAGGCCCACATCATAGTGGTTTGAGCTTCTTGTGGGGACCCGTGAGGTGATTTTTATACAAATGCAACCATACCTGGTGACCAACTTGAAACTTTTGTGGAACCATATATCCACTTGTATCAAAATGAGGGGTGTTATGGGATGTGACCCTGCCTAATGCTCACCAATGCAGGGTTTAGTGTGTTTGATCCCATGATATCTACCCTCCCTTAAGTAGTAGACATATTCCCTACAAATCAATGACTAAGTATCCAACATAGTTATCGACTTAACAAGAACTCTGACCTCAAAATGGGAACTCTAGCCACCAAAACCCATATTTTTGCATCAAAAACACCAAAATCAACCCATGAATTTTATTTTCAAGGTTATAATTAAAACTAATTTCCACTATGGATTTAAATCCTTATTTGCAAAAACAAATCTTAAAATTGACTCATAAATAAAAAAGCGGTGCTCACAGAATCACCTCTCTATTTTTCGGGGTTAAAATTACAACTTGTTTGAAATCATAGTCTTGGCAACTGATATTGTTATGAACAAAAGCCTTAAAATCTACCTGCAAAATGAACACTAGTGCTAGTGGTAACACACTCTTTTTCTTGAGGTTAACATTACAACTTGTTTGAAACTGTGGCCTTAACAACTAATAACATTGTGAACCAAAATATCAAAATCATCCTTTGAATCAAAACGTAGTGCTACAAATAACACATTCATTTTTTTTTGTTTTGGGCTTAAAATTGTGACATTTTAAAAGCCATGGTCTAAAAAACTCAACACTATTACAAGCTAAATCATAAAACAAACAAATAAATGAAAAAATATAGAAAAAAATCCCCAAAAGAGGAAAAAAAACATGTTTTTTTCTAATATATTTATAGATGAACAATTTAAATGAAAATTTATATTATTTTTTTTTAAAGAAAAAATTACAAAAATAAAACTAAAAAAAGAAAACTTAATTAAAACAATTGAATTTTATAAATAAATATATTAGAAGAAAAAAAATAATAAACAAAACAAAAAAAGTAATTTTATAAATAAAAGAAATAAAAAAATAGAAAACAAAATTAATTTTTTTTGTCCAAGGAAAAAATATAATTCTTATTCAAGTAGAATGAAAAATACAATCACAAGGTGTACCAAGAACAATAAGATAAATGGCCCTTATAGAGGGTACTAGGATTGATAAAAACAAAGCTATCATGTGCTCATCCCCCAACGAAAAAAAACTGTCAAAATATAGTTTTAAGAGAATGTCCAAAACTGACATATTACATATTTGTTCAAACAAAAGATCTCATAAATAATTGAGAAAGAATTGTCTACAAACAATGACTTTTCCATCATAAAATTCATAAATTATAAATTGATTCTCTGAAAGATGCAATCCTTCCTTAGAAAACTTATCAACAACCTCATTGTGTTCTCTGGATATATAAGAAAACCTGATATCATGAAAAACTCTGGAAATCTACTTCAATTATTTAGAGATATTAAGTAGTCCAATATTTTGTACTCGAAATTGGTCATTCATCCAATTAATAACAAGAAGGGAATCTCAAAAATCCTGAAAATTTCTCAAGCCCATGTCCAAATCAAGTTTTAGCATATAAAACAGAGCCATAAATTCTCCAATATTATTTTCCCCCATACCCACATTTGCTTTGAAGAGAAAATAATGTGATTCACATAGATATAATGTAAATCCAAGACCAACAATCATGGTTTGTCCTTGACATGACCCATCAAAAAGGCCCCAAGGAGTAGTTTTTTCCACCTGAAAGTCTCCTAAAATCCCAGAAGCCTTGTACTTAGGAGTCTCCTTGTAAAAAGGAAGTAAACCCATCACTTGGGCCGAGACTTGAAAAATAGGAAGTTGTTTTTCGTCGAATAAAGAGGAATTTCTCGCAAGCTAAATTCTCCATAAAACAAGATAAGGAACAACTCTAAAATAGGATTGGAAACAAGATTCAATTGATAAACTTTTCCATAGAGAGGGGAAACCAATTAACCCTTCAACCTCCCACCAAACTTGAATGGAATGTAGAAAGAGATGGGAATTTGTTTCATCACGGTTATTGCACAAAGTACACATGCGAGGCCCCATCTTACCTCTTTTTTGTAATAGATCCCAAGTCAATACCTCGTTTGATAACATAAGCTACATGATTTTTTTTTTTTTTTTGGAAGTGCCTTTACCTTCCATATAAATTTCCACCACCAACCACTACAAGGAAAACACCTTGTAGCGAAGGTTTTTAGTGTTACAAGATTTAACAAAATTTTCAAAAAATCCTATGCTACAACATTCACTTTTCAAAGTGGAGGTTTTAAAGGATCATCCACATAACAATTTTTTTTTGGGTGGGAGGGTTGTAGCGAAGGTTTTTTTTTAATTTTTTTTTTTAGGTTATTTTATTGTCAAAATGCACCAGTGTCCTCTTAATCAACTTGTCTCAGTGCATACACAAAACAAAAAAATACTAGTGTGCTTATAATTATTACGCATTGATTTCTCCTTTTTTGTTGTATGCAACATTGATGCTCTTATAATTTTGTTACGAGGAAAATCTTTCTATGGCATGGGGTAAACCACAACAGACGGAAATGACTACATAAAACAACTATAATCTCATTATGCTATATAAGAAAATATGATAACAAGACAAGATAAAGAGCCTACCTCGTCCAGACGTTCAATGAAGTCCATCGTTTAGCACTTGACTCAAAACAATACACCTGCAACTTTTCCTCAACAACCAAGAAACACAAGCATATGGTGATAATATATAAAGTTAGCACATTCAATAGCATAATCCATCAATATTCATAACAAATGTTCCCATGTAATAGCAATTCAAATATTTGGAAGACATTAGTTGGATGAGAAAAGAGTATTTCTATTAAAATGTAATCAACATAAGTGTATGAATTACAAACTTCTGTGTCGGCACGATTCAGAATCGAGAAACTAAGTCCCTTCTAGCTGGGCCTCCACCACTTCAATCCTCCACCAAAGGCAAGCTCATATAAAGAGAAAATGAGGTTCTCAATTAAGTAGGGAAGAGCTTGGGTGCTAAACAATGTGTTCAGGCTTAAAAGGATAAAGGGATGCAGACTCAATATGAAGTGAATAATTTCTCCAGAGTAACTTTGCTCTCAAAGTTGAATTATTATCCTCTTTTCCATAGCTTGGATATGACCCATTTATAGCCTTCAAATGGAACTGAAGGGCCGAGTCAGAACGTTTCCAGTATATGGAAGGTCAAGGATCATGGATCTCATGACATGACATGGAAACCCGACACTATTTTTTAATTTGGGCACAAAACCTGATGTACGTGGGTTGTAAAGGTGCAACTTGCATATACACATGTTGTATAATAGTTAGGGAATGTATATGTGGAAAAATATTATTTTTAGCTCTGGGAACTACAAAAAGGGACTTCAATTCTGCATAGGGAAATGGAAAAGGCCTTTTGAGCAAATTTGCATAGGCTGAGGAAAATATTTCTATAATAGATTCCCCCTAATGTGTGAGGTCACAGGAGTATCTGCGATGACTGAAATACATAATAATACCCATAAGTGGAGTAATGGAGACCCAGCTGGACGAACTAGTTTCTCATGAGAATATTACAATCTGCACTGACTTTGGGCACATAGTTGCAATTTGAATTACACTGCAGATCCATGTAAAAATATACCAAACAAATGTTCATGGCCATGAATAGGAAATACAAAGTCGGCTACATGCCAAAGGCTGTCATAGTCATGAACAAGGCCCAGTAAAACCCGTCTCAAAATCAATCTGAAGATATCTGTATACAATGGAGTACAATCTGATCTCCCATGATCACTGAAGTCACATAGGTATTAGTCTAATGAAAGATAGAAACAACTCAATGAAGCCATGAATATGAATTGATGTCTTCAAGTCTTCTACATGATCCACCAAAGGTGCAAGTCTACATCGTGTGAATAAAGGAGTTGAGGTCGAACATAATGAGACTTCATTTGATTATTGGTCATTAACATATACTGTTAAAAAACGCGAGAAAACCTAACGATAATGAAAGTATGTATCAAGGCACCAAGTACATTCTTACAAGTGTGAATAAAGGAGTTGAGGTTGAACACTTGAATAATCCATCGATCATAAGACATTGATGTATTCCCAACTGTCGATGGTGAGAGAAACTGCCACTAATGACTGCAAGCCTCTAGGTACTCATTGGACTCTAGGTCTCGTTTCCAGAATAGATGGGTTGAAGTCGATGGAAGGAGACCTACTGAAAGGAGAGCATTGAGTCATCTCTCATCATTTAGCATGAGGTACAAAGCAAGATCTTGATGATTTGGAGGAAATCAGACGAAGAACATGTTCATGAACCAATGACCCTGTTCGTCTTTCGCGTGTGCCAGATGCAAGCGATACACGAAAAATACCCTCTGAATAGCATCAAATAAGGAAAAATGTTGAAAAAGTTGAGGAAACCACCAATAAGGATAATGGAACAAGACAATGCATGAATCCCAATGTGTGAATAGATTTATTTCTGTCAAACACAAGAGAAACCCCCTAGTTCGCGACCAATGATGAAATGTCGACTGTTGGGTTCAAGGTTACTTACCAATGATGAAAGTAGGATCAGGGTGCATGATAGGACTACAAATTCATGTAATTCTGAGACACACTAAGGGTATGGCCAACATGAAAATTCAATAGTTCTAAGGAATGGCCAACACAGGATGATAGACATCCTTTGAACAAGAGCATGAGACATATGGAAGACTATGGAAGCATATAATCAATGATGAAACTTTGTGATGCAGGAGGCACCAATCAAACTCTCCATAGGGACTAGAAGAGTAACTAGTCGGGGGAGTAAACTCTAAGTAACAAGCTCAGCTTCCTAAGGTCATGCTAAACCCAAAATTTTAATGACAAGTGGACTCAAAAGTTTGTGCTCTATTCAAAGGCGACACGACTGCTGCCACATAAGATAATATTATTTTCCCGTCCGTATTTTTTTTGTTTTTTCATAGTCAAATGAATGTTATGATACATAGGAGGAAACACATGTCGTAAGTAAGAAACTAGTTCCAGCAGTGGAACATACCTATGCTCAATGCAAGGAGGTGCATGTAGAAGATGGACACTCAGAGGAATGTTTCCTCTTGGGTATAGGGTGTCAAGCTGCAAAGGATATAAACAAGGCTCTGTTTGGCTGATGATGCAAACTACTGAGGTGACGGGCTTATAATGCGAAAGTGAGAACCAAGAATAGGCTCAATACTGCAAGAAAGAGAATGATATGCAATTACAACTTAACGCCACAAAATGTCCTTTTTCATGAATTTAGTCTACTTGGTTTGAAAAAGGGTTAAACTTACACCAAATAGACGTTCTTTAAAATCTAATTTACGAGTGTGAAAGAGACAAGTTCACTCGACAATCTTTTCATTTTTTGAGAGAGTCGAAAAAGAGCTTAAACCAGACTCATTGGGAGTCTTGCTAGGTATAGGTCAACATGCTTATGAGTAAGAAATGAGGTTCAAACACACAGTCATATATTAGCTATAAGGGACTCTTGATCTTATAGACAAAAGTCTCTAGTTGTAGAAAGAAGGTTCCGTGTCGCTACCTAAGGCATATGAGATGCAGTCATAGAATGATGCAAATGTACATAATGGATTGATGACCTATCCTATATGTTGGTTGACGAAAATACCTATCCAAAGTTACGAATGAGCGACATGGCTCTAAAAACCGCAAGAATCCATGGATAAAACCACAAAAACAAACTCTATCCACTGTCGTATTAGTCCATTAGGCCAAATATTAGTAAAAACTATGAAAAGTGGCCCATGGGTAATTTTTTTCTATAAATAGTAAAAAAACCAATTTTACTATGCCATTTGTATTTGTTAACCAAATAATGCATTTTGGACCAAATTGCCCCCGAATTTCAACTGCTAATTGTGAGAGCCACAAGTGACGGAATCAACAACCATCTGGACCAGGTAATTCATCTTTCTCATTTCTTTATTTCTAGTGAATTAATATTTTCAACTATGTCTCCTTTTTTGAGCATTTTAAGATGTGAATTAGAAACTAGGGTATACGCGGGCTTTAGATCCTCGGGTCGCATATACGTAGCCCTATACACGACTATTTGCAAAATATTCAACATATAACCAACCCTATATTTGACTGTGTAAATTGTAGCTTGCGTGCAAGTCCATGGATATGGATTTTAAAATGTTACTAACTCAAAAAATGGTTTGAATCTTGCAAGATGGTGCTAGAGTGGAGAGAAAGAGAGCATGAATAGGTGGATGTTGCAGTGGAGAGAGATCTAGGGCCCAGATGGATTTAAAAATATGTGGGCTATATAAGTTTTGGGCTCTCAAAGGTATGAGGGCTCAAGTGAGACTGCTCCAGATGCTAGTGAAATACTGGGATCCAGATACAAAAACCTTCAACCTTGATGGAAAACCATTGAGGATTGAAGTTGAGAACATATACTTCTTGACAGGATTGTCACGTCGGGGTGAGGTGGTCAACCTCAAAGCCCAGGGAGCTAGGAGTGGCATGAACATAGAGGACTACATAGCCACCCATTGCATTGTAGGGACCGAGAAGGTAGGGAGCCAACTCCCAATCAAAGCGATCAACAATCTAAGTCTCAAGATTGTTGTCCTAGTGTTGACATGAATCACAGGGTCGACCTATTTACACTAGGCATCGAGGCCACTTATGTTATATTCCATGGAGTGCTTGCGACCCACGGTTTACGACTGGTTCACCTCACAGCCAGCCAACATGAAGAGCCAACTGGCAGACTACAAACTGAGTAGAAAGAGGAACTTCAGGTTCGAGTCTATCCTATGTAGTTTTTTCTTCTAGCGGGTTCCAGGCTTGAGCCCTAAAGTTGAGATTGTTCTGCATGGGACCTCGTGATCTAGTAATGGCATGATGGACTGAGGTGATGAGGTGAGAGGAAGGTGGTAGGGTGCCAACACCCTACAACGACGTTTTTTTTCTTCTGGTGGAGTCGGCAGGTGATGGCTCTGCAGGAATAACCTTATGTAGGGATTGACTTCAGAAGAGATATGGACATGCTGTTACCACCAGGTTCTGCCTATATATGCAAAAGTTTCTGAATATTTCATTTTTTTGTATTTTTGTATAAGAAAACAAAAATATTTTTGGATGATGTCAAGTACTAACTAAACATGTATATGATACAGACGTGGGTCCAATACAAACAGACGAAATTCCATGACATCGATGGAGGCACCCGGGGGATGAGCCAATAGAAGGGGACACTGATAGAGTGCTTCAAAACATGCAGGGAAACCTGTCTTGTTTGATGCAAAGGATTCCCATGGTTCAGGTAGAGGATATACTGGAGGCGATGCAACGACAGGTGGTAGGTGTGCCCTGTGCTTGGGTAAAACTCTTTCAGAGTCTTGCAAATGCCATAGTATGCTATCATGACACACATCCGGTGCCATAGGCGTAGATGTTGTGATTATTGTATGATCGACCGTATATGTATTTTGAGGGTGTGAGCCCTAATTTTGTACTATAACACCATATTTTTTGGAGAGATGAAGTATATAAAAACATTGATCTTCGACTTTACTTATATTACAATGTGTACATTGATGAAAGTGTTTTCTTTTCTTTAGTTATGTGATGAATTCCAATCTAAAACAAAATTAGCATATGCATTGGATATATAATTAGAACTTCTAGGTATTTGATGATAAGTAATATAATCAAAATGTCGTTCCAGATGTCATACCCGTAAGAATCGTCATAGTAGAGTAGGGTCTCACACACGGTAACTGTTGTTCAACTGACATACTACTAACTGGGAGTCTAGGAGAACTTATAAAGAGTGAATACCATGTGAAATGACATCACGTAAAATTTCTATAACGGTGCTATATTCAACCACATTATTCGTTGATGGCCCTAGGCAAATGCCACCCGAAGACACTAGTAGACCCTTGGGTGAGTAAACAACCCAAGCAGTGGAACAAAGGTTTTGTGTATGATGACTGGCCCCATCTGTGAATCCTAAGAAGACCGAAGACTCCATTGACATCTTCTAACCAAGGGATAACTCGATAAGCAAGTTGAAGATAAGAAAGAGGGAAAAAATATATACACTAAAATACATTAGAATACAAATATTTATGCACAATCTTGGGGATCAAGCTTAATATCTTTTCAAGTAGAGCCCATTCTTGGGCTTAGCTAGCATATTCCCTTCATAATATTCTAATTCATAGGCTCTATTTACTAAGACATGTCACACGATATAAGGACCGTGCCACATGGGTTTGAACTTGCCTGCCCCCAGTGGTTCTTTGGCTTGGTTGTATAGAAGGACCAAGTCACTGTCAACGTACTACCGAGGAAAAACAGACTTATCATATTGGACCTTGACACATAGTTTATTCACTTTGATAGACGTGGAGGCGTCTCGATGCTGCTCGTATAGACTCTCTAGGTGTACCAGGCATTTTTTGAGATCGAAAGTGTCAAGTAGGAGTGCAACTTCCAATCTACGAGAAGGGATTTCACATTCAATAGGTAGGATCAAATCCACATCGTGCACTAATTGGAAAGGAGAAAAATAGGTGGAAGTCTTAACCGAGGTTTGGTATGCCCAAAGTGATGGATAAAGCATGATATGCCAATCATGTTTTCTCTGGCTGACAGTTTTCTGCAAAATGGTCTTGAGAGACTTGTTCACGACCGCTACTTGTCCATTTTCCTGGGGCTAGTAAGGGGAAGAATGACCATGTTTAAACCCCAGTTTCGATGATAATTCTTTCATCATTTTGTTCTGAAAGTGATTTCCATGATCAATGACGATCTCACTCATGATTCCGAACCTATCTATAATTTGATTGAACACGAAGAAAGAAAAAATATTACCATCGAATTTAACTGTAGGCATGACCTCGACCCACTTAGTAAAGTAGTCTACGACCACGATAATGTGTTGATGCCCCCCAGCTGAAGTTGGGTTGCAATCCATAAAATCCACCCCCCACTTAGTGAAGGGACTGATGGTAACGATTGGATGGAGAGGGGATGGATGTGAGTGCATATTATGAGTGAACACCTAACAGGGGTGACACTTCTTAACCACTTCGACATAATATTTAAAAACAGACAACCAAAAATAACCGGCTCGCAAAATTTTCTGGGTTGTCCCAAGCCCAGATAGATGACCACCACAAGCCCCACTGTGGCAGTTGTTTAGAATAGACTCAGCTTCTTTGTGAGTCAAGCAACAACGCAATATATTATCTACTCCTTAGTGATACAAAGTGTCATCGATGATAAGGTAGTTCTTAACTTGGTATCGTATACGTCGTTGGTCATCTCTCGAGAGATGCTGAGGGAACTTCAAGGTTTGAATATAGACAACAATATATCCATACCAGGGGTCTGATGAAGAGACAAGGAAAATGTATTCATCCGTAAACGAATCAACATGAATAACATCCTCATGTAACCAAGGGAAGTCAAATATTAACTCTGCAAAAACTAACGATTTCTTGGATTTCGTAGAAGCGAAATCGAGATCAAATTCTTGTAAGATGACAATCCATTTATTGTATTTCCCCCTATGATACACCTAGTAAGGATGTATTGAAATCGATTGAAATAAACAACCAAATTAGTTTTTCAAAGCAATATATAGTGTCGTAATCATTGAACTGCGTGAACAAA
Organism: Picea engelmannii; assembly: GCA_009831015.1. Classification (NCBI taxonomy): domain Eukaryota; kingdom Viridiplantae; phylum Streptophyta; class Pinopsida; order Pinales; family Pinaceae; genus Picea; species Picea engelmannii. Next base: position 86,170 of record ML804394.1, read on the forward strand.
AACCGAAGATATCTTTTCAACATGAGAATATTTGAGTTCAGGGTAGACTAAGTTTCGACTAAGATAGTAAATGACATGCTCACAGAGTTCGTCATCCTCCTGAACCAACACCATAACAATCCTCTCTTTGGACATGGTGACATAAAGCAAGTAATCTCTACTATAGTCTGGAGACTTCAGCAGAGGCGTCGATACCAAGGATTTCTTTAAAGCATCAAAGGATTCTTGGGCTCGCTCATTCCAGATAAAAGGAGTGTCTTTATTTAAGAGACGCATGAAACCCTTAGTAATATTGGCATAGTTAACTATAAACCATCGTAAAAAGTTAGCTTTCCCCTGTAAACCTTGAAGTTGATGAATATTGCACAGGGGGGGGGCAAGTGAAGTATTGCTTCAAACTTTAATGGATCCACCATGATCCCAGTCTCAGAGACTAAGAATCGTAGAAGTTGACCCGACCTAACACAAAAGATGCATTTATGAGGTTTCAAATGGATGCGGTAATGGCAGTATATTTCAAAAACTAGCCGAAGGTGGGTAGGGTGATCCACTCTCTTATGAGAGTGAGCAACGAGATCATCACGATAGGCTTCGACTATATGCTTAAGATCATAAAATGTGAAGGTCATATATTTTTGGAAGGTTGCTCCGACATTCTTAAGGCCAAAAGGCATTTTCCGGTATGCGAATGTACCCCAAGGACAAATAAATTACGTCTTATGTTGGTCCTCGGGCTTATTCTGAATTTGGTTATACCCTGAAAATCCGTCCATAAAAGAAAAAACTTCACTTCCGGCACACTCATCGAGAATCTGATCTATGAAGGGTGTCAGGAAGTTGTTTTTGGGACATGCCTTATTCGGGTCATGAAAATCCATGCATACAAGTATGGTTCCTTGCTTTTTATTCACAGGAACATGATTGGATACCCATTCAGTCAAGGGAACAAGGCAGATAAAGCCAATGTTAAGCAGTTTTTCTACCTCTGCCTTAATGGCAGGGGCCTTCCTAGGATTGAAAGCTCTGAGTCATTTCCAAACAGGTTTAGCATCTAGGTTGGTTTTAATCTCATGTTTGAAAATTCGAGGGTTGATTCCTGGCATCTCTTCATATGACCAAGCGAATACATCGCAAAATTCTTTGAAAAGATCGATGTAGATCATAATTTCTTCCGGAGAACAATCCTCACCGATGTATAAATTTTCAATCTTGCCAATAGGAATACGAGAGATATAGATCATGACGGTAGGATAAATACTTGCCATGTTTCCTTCGACATAAATTCCATGAGTATCAAGTGGAACTATGACGTGACCGACTATATCACTCAAGGTAGATCTAAAATCATATTGTTCGATTCTAGCAAGCTTTGGGAGAAAATAAGAGCGATGGTGCATATCATCCCATGGCCTATTAGAACCATTCGTGGCCTCTATGATTACTTCATCCAAGGGTAAAGTATCATCGATGAAGTCACGTGAGAAAGATGATGAAGTGGTCCATACGAGCTCAAGAACATGATCCTCCTCGTCCGTCTGCAAGGTAATAAGATCTGGATCGACATAAGAGTCAAGAAAAACCTAATACACTATATCTGTTGTCGATAGTGGCATAGCCATTCCAGTATGTAAATGACCTTCACAAGATGCAGTCGAGGAAGGTAGTGCCCAAGGATCATTAAAATACGAAGTGTGGAAAGGAACAAACCTCATTGATGAAGCATACCTACTTGAAATGGCATAGATACGATGAACCGGTGCCATGAATTAAAAGGTACCCATAAGGGATGAATACATTCTGACACCGATATTTTCAGTTGCTGGCTGAGAATTGTTGATCACGAGGATCGATGGTCCAAATGATGCATTGGGGCTAGCATATGCAAAGGAAAACTGGTCGATTGTCACGATCTTCCCATCATGAGGAAAGACAAGAGTATGAAAGACGAATGATACGATTGCAGGCATATCATAAGTCCAATTGCATCCTATTAACAAGTTATAGTCGAGGGGTGCATCAACCACCTCTACATCTACCTCCACCATCTTCCCACCTAACTAGACCGGGAAGGTAGGAAGAATACCATGAGGGCAGAAATAACAATCGTCAAAAGTAGTCAACATGGTCGTAGATTGGGACGGGGTCAGAGAGCCAAGGGATTTCCAACAGACCAGGGACATCACAAATGTTGCAACGCCTTCATCAACAACAATATGTTTGATGGTATACTTTGAGTAACCCACATGGATTTGGAATGCCACATTGTAAGGCAAGCGAGGCTTCACATCCGTGATGCCAAACTTGATAACTTTAGAGCCACTGGGATCTAGAGCCCCTAACATAGATAACAAGCCATTCCTCTATGAAGGACACATCTGGAGTACCTCCAGAGCTGACATTGCACAAGGGGTTTGACCTAGATCCTCAACAATGGAGTAATTTTTGGCGTCTCTAGAATTAGGATTGTGGGTAGAGCGCTTGAGTACTCCTTTCGAAATATGAGGTGGGGGCTCTGGTTTTTCGATTTGTAAAGGTGCCTCTGGAGGAGAGGGAGACTCTAGAACATGTACAATTTGTGAAGAAATGTAATCGAGAGACCGAGTGGCTACATTAACCTCAGACTTAACCATATTGATGCATAGACGGTCACCGTCTTACGTCGATGGGTTTTGACTCCTACTCACCACATTTTCGGCATTGGAGGAGCTCGAGGCCATGTGTTGATTATGTGAAAAAGGATTAGTCAGCACATCGGGTAGGAGAGATAAAATCCTCGCAGCTTCCGCAAGTTTGGTGCACAAGTGGGTAAGGTGATTGTTTGTACAAAGCTTGCAGGGAAACTTCACCTTCACCTTTCTTTATTTACCTCACTAAAATTATTATTCGACTTCTCATTATTACCATTGTCCTTGGGTTTATTATTGTTCTTCCCACCCTTACGATTGTTACCACTTCCTTTATTTTTATTCCCTCCTGGTTGCTGGTTAACATTTGTGTTGGTCGACAATTGCAAAAAATGTACATTTGTCGAGTGAGTAGGAGTGGAGGACACAGACAAAGCTGAACCTCCCACAGACTAGTTTAGAGACAAATATTTCAACTGGCTTGTCACCAAGTCTGCATATTTCACATTGGTGGAGTCTACAATTCCATCGGCATGAGGCCCGAGCTTTTGTCTAGGGTCATAGTTTGACCTCGGTACATATGGAAGAATCTCATATAGCATCCCATACTAAGCATATATAATATCTAATTGCTGGGATTTACAAATCGCTTCTTCCTCATATGTAACACCAGATGTAGAAACATCCTTCGAAATATAAGGTTGTAGAGACTTAAGAAACCACTCTAGCAGGAATTCCAGAGGTATGTAAGCCTTGATAAACCTCTTCCATCTATGCCACTCATGGATGTGATCTAAGATATGGGTGGCTTTGTCCTGACAGATGGCTGACAAAATTTCTATGCCAACATCGTAACAAACCAACAATTGGAAGTGGTTGAGGAAGACTAAAACCATCTAATTAAAAGTTATGTACGTCCACCCTGGTATCTCTATGTACCATTTCGTGGAAACCCTCGTGAGGGTGCATTGAAACAATATTAAATGAATAGAATCATCGTTAATGGAATTCGAAGAGCACCAAAGATGAAACGTAGTGACGTGATCACCATGATCCTCACCAGTCTTGCCTTCGTATTTCAAAATATCTGAAGGAAGCTTGGTGGGGACGGGGGGGCATGTTGGATCATGACACACATGGTCATTCATTAATCTAGACAAGTCTGGCAGATTGAGTGTTGCCAGAAAAGGGAGACGGGGTTGCGACATCTATCCCTAAGATCCCGAGAAAGATTGTTGTTGGGGAATCACAACCCATCCAGGGTTATAATATGCACCATGGCCCTGTGTGGGATTGTAAGACCCTCCTCCAAACTGATTCATGGAGGGTTGGTTGGGAATCATTCCAGTAGGAATGTTGTGATGAGGGTTGGTTGGGCATCATTCCAATAGGAATGTTATGATGAGGGTTGTAAAAATTTCCCCTAGCTGGAGTAGCTCTAGGTTGGGGGTTTCCCAAGGTATGAAACTGACCTCCCCCATTTGTGAATCCAGAGGATATAGGTGGATTTATCATGCCAAACATGTTGGTCAGAATCAATACAAAGGAGGTAGGTGTAAAGGACAGACCGTAAGCAACAACTTGTCTGCTAGGTTGATCACTCCATCCGGGAGAATTAGTACTAGGATTAGGCCTGGGGTGAAAAGGAGGAAGGCCTCCAACTGAAGGATTCTTTTGTGGGATATGAGCACCACCAAATGAAAAAGGAGTGCGTGAATGAGCCATGCCCCCAAGTCCAATACTAGTATTGGGATTAGATGTTGGGATGGAGGATGAAAATTGCGATGTGAAATTCGACATACCATAAGAAAAAGGGCTAGAGGCCGTAGGAGTGGACTGAATATTGTAGCCCAGCGAGTGACAAAGGGACCCAAAAGGGTTCGTGGCTATAGGTTGAGTATTCACTATAGGACAAACAAGAGTGATGATGGAACCTCCGACACTACAACCATTGTGGTTGAAGGTGTCGAAGGAGTACCGTTAACTATAGTGTTTATGGGAGTCAAAGGACTCCCAATATCTTTCTGAATCGATTCAGTACTCAACCTTGTATGATCACAAGTCTTGTAGGTGGAGGTGTGTGTACAACGTTTAATAAATTTACGCCTTTTATAAGGAAAAGAGTCAATATGCGGTGGTAATTGTAACAAGTAGCGAGACCTGTGGGGAATCTGGTTTGGCTCCACGATGACTCAAGACTTGAGATATAAAAACAAATCCTAAGGTTAAATAGTAATCAAAGAGCACACCAAAATAAACAAAAGGCCAATATGGACAAAAATAGGATGAAGTGGTTGAAAGGGGCCTCCCTCCATATAGTAGCTATGCCTCACCCAAGAGGGGCTTGAGAATCCTTGCAAAAGATCATAGGTATCAGAATCAGTTATAAGGGCCCTCATGGGCTTAATAACCAGTCGGTCGGATCCCCTCGAAGAGGTAATCCTCCATAAAGGCTGTGTGTTGTCTGACCCTTATGTGACCCAAGGTACCTGCAAAATAACCCCTGCAAGTAACCTATGTGGTACCTATGTCAAGCAACTAAGAAACCACGATATAATCTATGTGCAAGTGAACAATTGTAAGTCAGGTCCACCGTATGGGTAAGGTAGCAAAGCCCGAAACCTTGAAAGAACCACCTTTCACAGAGGTAAAGGTACTAGCAAGATCCCCAGAAATATATCTGACGCTAAGAAGGTATTGGGGGGATATCCCCTCAACCAACTTCACATGACCTCATGCTTAACTCCGGTGTAAGCGGAGCCTCTTGACGTCACCAATTATACAATGGATTTCACCACTCCCTTAGTCACACACATATGTTGATTTAATAGCCTTAGAGAAGTTTACTCACAAAATCCTATTCCAAAGCTCTAAATCCTAAGCTAGTTTCTGCACCCTAGAAAATAGATCGTTTCTAATCAATTTTAAATTATCAACGTTTCTTTTAGTGGCCTTGCTTACTCAAAAAGGTGTGGTAGTGAAACTGATGATGTTATGACTCAAAAGGTAAAATAAATGAATATGAATAAAATGCAAAGTCCTAACTTCAATTCTCAATAAATGATAAGCTTTTCAAAATGCAATTTTCAATTTAATTATGCAATTCAAAATAAGATGCAATATTTCCATACATGTACTAAGATCAACGATAATAACCCAAAAGATCAAATGCCAACAATGCAAAATGTTTAATATTTTTGTATTTTCAATATAAAAGAATGAAAATGCAAGGATTGGACAACAACTTGATATAAATATTCTACTGAATGCAATAAGAGACAAACCAAGTAGGATATCAAGAAGTAAACACCCAGCCCAATATGTAAGGACAATCAATGAAAATGATGATGAGAAAGGCATCGCCCGAAAATTCAACCAAAGAAAGGTTTCCTGTCACTCTGTAGGCACTTAACAATCATAACAGAGACCTAAGAAGACTAAAAAACCATCAAAAATTGCCCAACAAACATAAAACTCAACAACCAAGCATACAATAATGATCTACGCATTTGTTCAGGAAAAAACCATTTATATAGACTTCTTGCAGAAGGACAACAAGTGTATGTACGCGACTGTCAGGTAAAAACCCGTGTATATGTATTAAAACACTGCTAGGTTAAGGATAAGACTAAGAAACTCAGACTCAAAATGAACAGAGGTTGTCAAGCAATCAGACGACAATAAACTTAATATAAATGAGATAAATCAAAGGAGAAAAACACTCCAAACCCCGAAAAGAATATTCTATCCCCAATATGGTTGCCAATTCTGTTACGAGGAAAATCTCTCTATGGCATGGGGTAAACCAAAACAAATGGAAATGACTGCATAAATCAACTCTAATATCAAGTATGATATATAAGCAAATATGATAACAAGAAAAGATAAAGAGCCTACCTCATCTAGACGTTCGATGAAGTCCACCGTTGAGCACTTGACTCAAAGCAATACACCTGCAACTTGTCCTCAACAACCAAGAAACGCAAGCATATGGTGATAATATATAAAGTTTGCACATTCAATAACATAATCCATCAATATTCATAACAAATATGCCCATGGAATAACAATTCAAATATTTGCAGGACATTAATTGGATGAGAAAAAGAGTATTTCTCTTAAAATATAATCAACAAAAGTGTATGAATTACAAACTTTTGTGTCGGCACGATTCAAAATTGAGAAACTAAGTCCCTTCTAGCCGGACCTCCACCACTTCAATCCTCCACCAAAGGAAATCTCATATAAGAGATACAATGAGGTTATCAATCAAATAGGAAAGAGCTCGGGGGCTAAACAATGTGTTCATACTTAAAAGGATTAAGGGATGCAGACTCAATATGAAGTGAATAATTTCTCCAGAGTAACTTTACTGTCAAAGTTGAATTCTTCTCCTCTTTTACACAACTTGGATATGGCCCATTTATATCCTTCAAATGGAACTGAAGGGCCGAGTCGAAACGTTTCCAGTATATGGAAGGTCAAGGATCATGGATCTCGTGACATGACATGGAAACCCGACACTATTTTTTAATTTGGGCATAAAACCCAATTTACGTGGGCTATAATGGTGCAACCTGTGTATACACATGTTGTATAATAGTTAGGGCATGTATATGTGGAAAAATATTATTTTTATCTCTGGGAACTGCAAAAAGGGACTTCAAGTCTGCGTAGGGAAATGGAAAAGGCCTTTTGATTAAATTTGCATAGGGTGAGGCAAATCTTTCTATAACAAATTTCTACGCACCGGTTCCGTTTGTTTGAGTATGAAGCACCTGTTATTTTGAGTTTATGTATGCCTCGATGCATTTAAATTAACATGTTCCATAGAGCTTGTATAATTCATACGTACTAGTGCCTGTATTACCATGCGCATCGAAGGGTAGTGAAGTTTCAAATATTCGAGGTGATATGTCGACGCCATTATTTTTTACTAAGAATTGATGCATATATTATAATTACAACACCGGTGTGCACATTATATTTAGAAACCCAATGCATATACTATAGTTATAACACTGATGCATACATTATATTTAGATTCCCAATACATATTGTAAACATGGACACTGTGAAATTTTGAAATGATAAATATAATTGTACGTTATGTCGTTTACGAAACAATGTTTTTTCTCAATAGTTTGCACAAGTGCTTTAGTATAATTAATGGGAATCAATGCATGAATCAAAACACACCGCTTTTAATTTTATGGCACACACCAACTAGTGAGTTCATAAGAATACGATGCACCGATATGTATATATTTTAATTAATTGTTTTTTTTTAACAAATTTTCAATTAATCATCTCAAAATCAATAATTTTTTTATAATAATATTGTTTGATATTTTTGTTATTGCATTTTGATATAATAATTGCATTAATGTGTTATCCATTGAATTACACCTATGTTATTTGTAACAATGTAAGTCATCCACATATTAATTATTCAACAACACAATATTTTACAACATTCGATAATGTAATAAAATAAGAAACCTATTTTATTATATATGAATAAGGGACCCATTGTCATACAAAATGGGAGAATGTGAAGGTCCACAATAATCAAATTGCAACTACTATGTAATTGTTACACTTATTGGTAACATGTCCTCATGCAATTGAGACAATATGTTGAGTACATTAAACAAAATCCCTGATTTTAGAGACAAATATTCCAAAACATAAAACTTGTAGTAATATTCAATTATATTGATTGTTATTGATCACTTGAACTGCTATCATTGCTAGAGCTGCATGCATGCCTCATTTATTTATCATTGGTAGATGATATTGTACTTTGGTTATTTAACCTATTTTTTTCTTGATTGACTTGTTTTTTATGTTCCCCCTTTTCATCTTCCATCTACAAACATAGAAATAAAATGTAATAAGTATATCTACATTTATATATATAATGTAATATACATGATTGCGTGAATAAAAAAAATACCTTAGTAGCGAGTCTTTCATAAACAATACACATTCTTTCGAAGCCATACTTCAAGCCTTCTCTCAAAATCTCTTATGTTGGTTGCATTCCATACTTCGTTTTCTGCATGTTTAATACACCATGACAAAACATAGTTGATATAATTAATATAAGCTTTCTTGTTGTTTCATTAATTACAGAAACAACAAACATTACTTGTAGAAATACAGACATTACTTTCTAGGGAAACATTTCAATATGTTTACATATCATTCTTCTCTAAGATATTTAGTCAATAAGCCAATGTTGGGGGGAAGGGTATGTATATGGATACTTTTGTTCCAAGAATTTGATTTTGAAGTTGTGGTGAAGCCTAGAAGATTGAATGCAGGACCATATCACTTATCTAGGATAACTAATGGAGAAGAACCCAATAACTTGGAAGATGACTTTCTAGATGCACAATGTTTTCAGTACAGATAACTGATGAGTATTTTGTTGACATTATTGAGTTTTTGAGTACATGATTTGCACTAAGATAATTTACTACTACAGAGAAGAAAAATTTGGTGGTCAGAGATGGAAATTATCAGTTGATTGCAGGTCATTTATACAAACTGGGAGTAGATAACATCTTGAGAAGATGTGTGATGGAGCATGAAAGGCCTATCATTTTACCAGAGGCGCATGAAGGAATGGTTGGAGGACACTATGCAAGAAAAGATACCACGCAAAATGTATTTGCGTGTAGGATTATGGTGGCCAACAATTCACAGGGATTCAAAGGAATACTGTCAGAAGTGTGATGTCTGTCAGAGAGTTGGGAATCCATCCAAGAGGGATGAGATTCCATTGAGACCTCAGGTTACTTTGAAAGTATTTGATAAGTGGGCAATATAATTTGTAGGTCCAATTAATCTACCAACCAAAAGATCATGAGCTAGATATATCATTACGATGACATAATACTTGACCATATGGGTTGAGGCAACACTAGTAAAGGACTGCAGTGCAGAGAATGCAACACATTTTTTATTTGAACATGTAGTGACAAGGTTTGGATGTCCAAGAATATTGATGAGTGATCAGGAGAATCACTTTATTAACAATACAATGGATGAAATTCTTGAAGAGTTTAAGATATATCATTAGAAGAGCACTCCTTATCACCCTCAAACAAATGGAACAATGGAAGATTTTAACAAAATTTTGGAGAATGCCTTGACAAATATTTTTAATGTGAACATTGATGATTGGGATTTGAAGGTACCAACAGTACTTTGGGCTTATAGGATTACATGCAAGAAGCTAACAGGGCAAACACCCTTTATATTGGTGTATGTATAGGAAGCAATAGTTCCCTGAGATTATTTGATACCAAGTCTACGCATTGAAGCAATTACATACATGATAGAAAGAGGTGCAACACATGAAATATTGGCTCAACTGATGGAATGAGAAGAGGACCGAATCATAGCAGGTTTCCATCAAGAGGTACACAAAACAAAGGATAAATCATGACACGATAGGCATATTAAGAAGAAGAATTTTAAGTAAGGAGATCTGGTTCTCCTCTATGAAAGTAAGTATTTGTAGCACCAAGGGAAGCTTAGAATGCATTGGCTAGGGCCATATTAGATAAAGTCTGTCATAGATGTAAGTGTTGTAAAACTACAAGACTTAGCAGGAAAGGAAATTCAACGACTGACAAATGATATTCGTTTGAAACTGTATAGGGACAGTTGACCCACTAACCCTCATTAGTTGCAACATAACAAGTATACTTGTGCATATTTTAAATAGTAGGAGTTAAAAGAAGAAAAAGGAAGAAAAAAAACTAGAAAAATGAAGAAAATACCAAAAAGGAAGTAGAATGGATAGTGAAGGACTGGCCTGTGTAGTGGAAAGTTCCAGTAACACAGAAGAAAGGAACAAAACCCAAGGAACAAGAAGAAGTAGGTCTATCAAGGAAGACATGAAGTTCAATAGACAATACAAGGAAGTCTGCAGAGTGTAGTCAAACCTTAAGGAGTAGCGCAACAGTCAAGAAGCCAAGGAAGAAAGACATCGTGTCAAGGGAATAAGTGAAAGGATATGGAGAGCAGGTAAAGGGAGATAGATCTCATAAAAAAGAGGTATAGGATGAAGAAAAAAAGAAAAAGAAAATTGAGGCGTAGACCTCAAACCCAACCAATAATAGGACTTGAACACAGGAGGGAGAAATAAAGAAGAAAATGAAGTACCAAAAGAATCCCCTAGTACTCACTATCACAAAAGACAATGCATAAATTGTTGCAGATAAAGTCTAAGATAGAGGGGAGAATGCAGTACTTGCAATAGAAGTACAAAGAGAGAAAAGTATGGATAAGTTAGTAGAAGTGCATGACATTCTACAAAGGCTGCAGATAAGTATAATGCATCATCCTACAACGAAGCAGAAAGAAAAGCATAGGAAGCACCAGTACAAAAAGAACATGAAGAGACAATATAAACAATAGTAAAGGGAAGTGACAGGTTTTAGGTCATACAGGAAATTTTGGAAGTAGATGATAACACAATGTAGAAATAGGTGAAGGAAATATAACACCTAGAGTTGGTTTTGACACACATACCCACAAAGGCATTATATGGGTTACAGACGAGTGTGATGCATGAGGTCCAATCTAGAGCTAGGGAGGATGCCACCAACCTAGAGATTGACAGGGAGGTTAAGGAGATATTGCAGGTAACTTGTGAGAAAATAACACTAGAGAAGGAGGAGGAGAAACAATGCATAGAAAAACTAGAGAAGAAACTCGCAGAATTATACAACAACATACCATACTGCACGCAGGAACTAGAGGTCACAAAAGAAGAAAATATACAAAATATTGTGCAGACAATGAATATATATAAGAAGGAGAAAGCATAGTTAATAGAAAAAATGACTCCAAGAACACCCCCAAAAGTGAGGGAACTGAGAGAAAATGACGCTATTGCACACATAGATAACATAGCGTAGGAAGTAAAAGAAGTTGCAAAATTGTATGACAGGATTACGCACATTTGGACTAGCCTGGAAGAAGATGAGAGGATATAACAACTAGATCAAAGACAGGAAAATGTGACCACATAAGTACATGATTTAAAATAGAGGCAGAAAGCAATGGCCATTGTGGAAAGGATGAATAGTGCACAGGAAATGAAGAACTTGCAAGCAAAATTGAAGGCAATACAAGGAGAAAAACAAGCAAGGTAGGCTCAATTGGATCCATTCCAGCAAGAGGCTGAAAGAATGATAGAATAACTGCAAATAGAGAAAGGAAGACTAGCATAGGCACATGCAGAAAGCATGAAAGTGCTAAAAGAGCACATGCCAACGCATGATGTGAAGATACTAGCATAAAAGAGTGTACAGGCAAAGGAGAATGTGACAAATTTGGAAAAGAAGTTTCATGCACCGGAGGTAACGCTACAGCAAGTGAAAAAGTCTAAGTGGCTCAGGATGAGCCACAAGTTAGTGTTGGGGGCCTATTGGAGCAGGCAATTTTGGGAATTAAGCGCAGAATGGGCCAAAGGGAACAACGTGCCCTGGAAAAGAAGGAAGATCAACGTGACAAAGGGCAAAAGAAGCAGTGCATCAAGAAAGAAGGAAGTCGAAGCAATGATGAAGACTAAGCACGCAGGAGGTAATTGGAATGTAGGCAAGTGAACTCCACTTAGGGTTAGGTTTTTTATCAATGTAAGGGGTTTTACCCACTTTTGGTAGTATAAATAAAATATGTATGAGGTATATTTAGGTATCTTATCTTCATCTATCTTTTGTGTCCTTTTTTAGAGAGAGAAATTACTTTGGGAGGGTCCTTTTTGAGTCTGGGGTTTTGTATTGTTGAGAGTCGCAAAGCTCAGAGTGATTCAATGTTGATATGTAAATGAGGGCTAGGTCATAAGCTGTGGAGTTTTGATCTAGGTGGATATCAGTGGCCACCCACCTTTTCCAAATGGCTCAAAACGACTTTCTGGCAATTTTGGCAATTTACTATTTTTAGCAGGTTTTAACTTCTGAGGCCATTTTGAGGGCCCAAATGAAGGTTTTTCAAGATAGAGGTTCTCAATGATAGCCAAAGGCATCATTGAGCCCCCAAAATTAATCTCCTCGACGATACCTTTCCAACGAGCTATCACACGCCTAAAACAGAGATCGTATGCAAAAGTTACGACCCCGGGAAGTTGATGTACTCACTTACCCAAACGGGGCCCACATGACTTTTGGCGCTTCATCTCCTAGGGTTAGGTTTTTGGATGTTTAGGACTTTTGGCATTCCCGTTTATTGTAAAAGGGCCTTCGAAGGCTCATTGTAATCATCTTCTCACGGATGCGAGTAGCCGTCACATCTCTTCTCAGAGAGAAGCTACCACCATTCTAGCGAGTCTTTCACTCTGTATTTTACAGTCTCTGTACATTTATTTCATTAATAGAATTTGTGTATTACTGTATATCTGTGACTCTTGTTATATTTCCGCTATATCTCTGTTATACTGTTGTCTCTCTTGCAATATCTCTGAATATTTATGTGTTATATCTCCGCTCTTATTTCGTGCCAAAAATAATCCAGATCAGTGGTATCAGAGCAGGCTGCTCTTGATAATTTTTTAGTGCATGTCCCCGACGAGGTCCGAGTATAGCAAGTTGGGTCTCGAGCTTGTCTCTCTTGAGGAAAATCGCTCCTGCACACCCAAGAAACCCTCAATGGTGGAAGAAAAGAAAAACGATGGAGCAGACGATCCTATTAGTTTGTTGCTTGAGCAAGCTCTCACGCGACAGAGGGACGAAATGATGACGAATTTTTCCCACATCCTTCAATGCCTACCGATAGCATCAGGCGCATCTTCATCAAGCGACCACTTTGGAGGCACCTCACCTTTCAAGGTACAGGTTAATTTTGATATTCCCGTATTTGAAGGTCAAATAGATGCAGATGCCCTAGATAAATGGTTAAATCTGCTA
>ML804394.1:100459-115665 GCA_009831015.1 Picea engelmannii
GAGGTAGTTCCAACTACTGCCCCACCTAAACAGTGTTGCAAGGTAGTATCTCATACTACAAAATTCATCTTCTCCACAATCTGTTCAAAGGGTGAACAGAAGGATACTGCAACCACCACAGCCTCGGCCCAAGCACCTTCTATCCAACATAAGTAGGCCGACAAGGTTGTAGCAAAGCACGAAGATTCTTTTTGCACACAGTCATCTAAAATAGCCAGACTGGTTAAAAAGGTCCAAACCTTCCAGCCAAAGGTTCATGATAGCCTTCAACAAGCTAAGCAACGCCACTTCTCCAGCAAGACAAGCAGCTCACCAAGATGCAGATTCAACAAATGCTTTTCCCTCTCCCCCGGGAACTCAACACAATGGAGACCATTGCTTCCTAAGGAGGGAGGATTGATCCAGGTGGATATCGATGGCCACCCACCTTTTCCAAATGGCTCAAAATGACTTTCTGGCAATTTTGGCAATTTACTATTTTTAGCAGGTTTTAACTTCCGGGGCCATTTTGAGGGCCCAAATGAAGGTTTTTCAAGATCGAGGTTCTCAATGATATCCAAAGGCATGATTGAGCCTCCAAAATGAATCTCCTCGATGATACCTTTCCAACGAGCTATCACACGCCTAAAACAGAGATCGTATGCAAAAGTTACGACCCCGGGAAGTTGATGTACTCACTTACCCAAACGGGGCCCACATGACTTTTGGTGCTTCATCTCCTAGGGTTAGGTTTTTGGATGTTTAGGACTTTTGGAATTCCCGTTTATTGTAAAAGGGCCTTCAAAGGCTCATTGTAATCATCTTCTCACGGATGCGAGTAGCCGTCACATCTCTTCTCAGAGATAAGCTACCACCATTCTAGCGAGTCTTTCACACTGTATTTTACAGTCTCTGTACATTTATTTCATTAATAGAATTCGTGTATTACTGTATATCTGTGACTCGTGTTATATTTCCGCTATATCTCTATTATACTGTTGTCTCTCTTGCAATATCTCTAAATATTTATGTGTTATATCTCTGGTCTCATTTCGTGCCGAAAATAATCCGGATCAAGCTTAGTGCGACGCTAGTCAACCTCACCATTCATAAATTCTGATGTAATGCGCACGACACATGACTATTTTGATGAGGAATAAGAAATAAGCAGAAGATCTTTGTGGACATATCCTAAAGGGGTGAACCACAATAAAAATGGTGTCCTTATGTGTGATGTGCCCTTTTTATATGCTTTATGATGAATGAATGGTTAGATGAATGCATTTATTAGGGCTTATTTACAATGCACACTAGTATAATGAATGTTGTTGAATGGATAAAATGATAGATCTGATGAATGTTACGGTAGAATGCATGTTAAAGTAGAATAATAGTAAAAATGAACATCCCCAATCCCTTCTATGAATGCATACATATGCGTCCTGCAGTCACCCATAAACCATCTCGGGTGAGACTGCGATGTGCACTCTGTGCACAGTGTAGCCTTCTGGTTTACCAGAAGGGCCGATGGTGAAAATGATTTTGTTGGAGAAATAAGGTAGAAATCAGGTCATCCCATACATCCAACATTTATAAATTAATAAAAGCACCAATACCTAAGTGTTGTTTATTATGCACCATCGACCTATGAACAAATTTAAGACATGGCGGTTTCCATATAAAAAAAATATAGTTTTCATTTTAAACTCACAATGTTATTTATAAGACAATGGCTCTGACGCTTTTCTATGTACAATGCGCACCTCTGACCATAGAAAGGTTTTTATTTTTTATTTTATTTCTAATTTAAATTAAGTAGTGTTGTTGACATGAAAATATGCATTAGTGCTTTGTCTCTGTACAATGCACACTGCTAACAACAAAGAGATTTAAAAAAAAAAAAAAACAACGATAGGTCGATTTGGGATCCAATGAAACAGTGGTTCCATTGCAGTAGATAGGAAATGTCCCATATATAAATAAACAAACCCTATAAAAATATTTTGCTGAAAAAAAATTCTCGTGTGAAATATAGAATGAGAAAGCAAGAAAAACAATAAGGAAATCAGGGCTTCCAACACCAAAGGTAACTATCAAACATTTTTTGTTTGTTTGGGAATGCATTGAAAATTGCTTGAATCAAATAGGGGAAATATTAAGATGATCAATTGAATGGAATCATATACTTGAAATTTCTTCTTCGCAAATTCATATGTGACCTACATTAATCCTTTTCAAATTTGGCTCTTCAAAAAAATCCTCCTACTTCGAAGTCTTTGATAGTAAATTTCTTTTGCACAAATCTCCACTCTAAATTTTGGAAAAAGAATGAAAAAATGAATAGTGTTTTCATTTATAAATGGAAACATTTAGAAAAAATGAAATTCCCGCTCATTTTTTCGTTGCATATTTCATCACATTGATGATAAATGCGCGTGCTGTTTTTTTCGTAACTTACTTTTTCAGTGTGCTATACAGTGCGTAACACACTGGTGCAGTGTGTACGTATAATGCATTGACTCATTTTTTCATAGTAAATTTCAACACATTGATAGTAAGTACACACACTATTTTTTCTAACTTGTTTTAATTGTTGCGCTATATAGTTTGTACCACACCAGTGTGGTTTGTAATTACTAACATACCAACAAACAATTTAATTTGCAAAATGAAAATAAAAACATCCACATTTAAATTTTTTGGAGGTTTTGCTTTGCAGAGGAAATAACGAAGGTTAGTCTTCGGTGCTTCTCACAACTTAAAGCACTAGTGCGTTTGTTTTATAACAGTGAACTAAAGTGTCCTTATATAATTAAGTACACCATTAACTTATAAAAGTTATTTGAAATTATTTTTGAATTTAGATTGTTCTATGCTTTCCAAGATGATGGTTTTTTCTCAAATGAAGGAAAAAATGAATTATAATATCAAATGGTCAGTTCTTCATATTCCATCTCATTCCATATCATTGCAAGTCCTTCAAGTTCTCCTTCATTGATTGCAATGACTTTATATTTTATTTATAGTTTATTTACCTCATTGAATTTATGTTATATATGCACGTGCGGTTGAATAATTGTTCATTGCACTTTGTAGGATTATGATTCACGATCAATTTCAGATGCACAAGATATTCCAATAGTCCAAAAATTCCGCAAGCTCTTATCAAGAGAAAGATACCACAAACAAATGTTTGATGAAAATGGACAACCGATTTACCCTACAAATTATAACATGCCACTTTCGGCAACCATCCTAGGTTAACGATATTACACTGTGAATTGGATCTCTTTTATGTAGACACCCCTTCGAGCATAAGAAAACGATGATTGAGTAATTGTGCTTTTGTATTTTTAAAGGAACTGATGTAAATGTATTTCTTAATTCAACATTTGTTTTATAAAGTGATTGGTTGCATGTTTATTATTGGGAAAAAAGTTTACATACTTTTAATAAATGTTTGGTATAATGTTTGAACATACTAAATGCATTGTGTTACTAATATTATCAATGCAATATTCAATGTTTTTATAATCAATATTCTGACAACAAGCGATCTGTCTACCATCTACTGTTGCACCCCACTACGATGTCAAGTCACAATATTTATATTAAACGAGCACAACTTGGAGAGAAAGTATACAGAGCATGGTTGAATCAACCACCTATTTAATTCCCACTACGTCTTGAGTCACCCATTCAAAACCTCTATAGTAATACTAGTTCTTCACATGTTGGGGATGATGGAAATGATACAAAGGTTGGTATAGATGATTTCTTATGGGATACCCAAGCCATGGAAGGAATGTTGTTACATGCATTCTAACAAAATGAACTAGGGGATGGCAATGATATCTTCGATACCTTCTTCGAAAGCTTGAAATATGCTTCCACCACCCCTCTCTTTGGACATGGGTCAAGGTCTACTCAACCAGGGAAAACAATGTTGTTGTACAACTTGAAAGCAATGTATGGTATGTTAGACATGTGTTTCTCGATACTTTTGAGGTAGCTAACCATTAAGTCCCCTATTTTTTTAAGGAATCTTGTCACATAATGAAGGAAGAAAATGGTTTACTTTATGCATGTTTAATGACAATGTACATTTATATGTCCCACTAATTGCAATTTACTCGAAGAAAAGGTACTTTTGAGAGATAATTATTTGCCCGATAGCTATGCATAGGCTAATTTTTTTTTTAAATGTTGGATGTCGAGAACATATCATACCACACATGTCTGAATGATTGTATTCTATACAAAAATGAATATGTAGACAAAGAGATATGTCAAGAATGTGGGTATGATAGGTACCAAAAATAAAAAACAAGGGTAAGGAGCATGGTCCTCCTCATAATATATTGAGGCACATGCTTATAATTACAAGGATTCAAAGGCTCTTTCATTGCAAATAATTAGCCTTGTTGTAAGGGTGGAATGCCACACATAATTGTGAGCTAGGAGTTATGCGAATCCCAACAGATTCAATAGCCATGAAGCATATATAAGATACATGGATCAATAAATTCAAGGATGAAGTATAGAGCCTATGATTGAACATAGACGTGGATGGATTTAACTGATATTCCCTCCAAAACACCAACTATTATTTTTTTCTAGTTGTAGTGATCAATAACAATATCCCCCCCATGATTATCCGTGAAGAATGAACATCTTATGATGGCTGCTCTTATAGTCCCGGGTAGAAGACAAGTTAAGATAATGGATGTCTACCTACAACCATTTGCACTATACCATTGTTGTGTTCAGTGAATGGTTTTGTGTATTCTTGTTGACATTATTATTTATTTCCGAAGCATATTTACAGATCAGTTTAGATATATACCATTTGGTATCATAGCTCTTTCCTTCGCCAAATAAGAGAATATTTTTTTTTTCAAGGGAAAAAAGGGGGAGGCGCACTTCAGACTCAGTTCTGAAACCTTATGCTCATAATATTTAGAAAGTAATTGGATATTTGGATTCCTCTCAGAACAATACCTAATTTCAAAAACACATTAGCCAAAATAGAGTCCAGGAATTAAAGTTATGAGCATTTTAACATCAACATTTCTTCAGGGTTTTTCTAGAAAAAGCCACGCGATTTGCACAGTAAGCTATTTTATAAACCCTAGTTTTTGTTGAAAATTTCTTCCAAAAATGATGTATTTTACATGAAGATATGACAACCCTAGTATTGAAGAATATATACAATATAAGAAGTCAGTATGGAAAGAATAATGGAAAACTCATCTACACTAGGGTTTCAAATATGAGGCTCTCATATGGTGGAAATCATTTGACTTTTTTGAGTGGATGCCATCTTCTAAGGAAGCACTTGACAAATTAATTTTAGACAAGTGGTCTCATGCCAAGATTAAGGATACAAAAAGCACCAAGGGTTTATTTTCCTGTGGAAAATATATATTACAGGTTCATGGTTGTATTCATAAATAAATGTCATTGTTTCTATTAACCCTAGTTGCGAACAAAATTTTATCAATGTTCAGTTGGTTAATAGATTGCAAGTTCCTACAAAGAATATTTAAAGCACATAGGTTGCAGGTGAAAATGTTCAAATCTTTAAAGATTTGAAGATTACCATCCAGATAAATATGTGTTGTATGAAGTGGATATTGTTTTGGGATATCCTTGGATAGAATCAGTGGGTACCATTAATATTAATTTGCAATTTTTTTTTCTTCGAAGATGTGGTACAAGAAAAAGAAAATTACATTACAGGATGTGTCTCTTAGTAAGACAGAAGGGCCCATGAAAACAAGCAGAAACATTCTTGTAGAGTCTAAAGTTGAATAAGAGGCAGAGTCTACAAAAGGAGATGAAGTAAAGCCACATGAAGGACACAATAAAGAAGCTAAGGAGGTCATTGACTCCAAGGCACAAGGGGTTGCAGATTTGAATAAAAAGGAACCAATTCCTAAAACTGTTGTATATCACCATCCATATCATATCGAGAAACACCATTCATTAAGACAAGGGCGTCAACATCAACACACTTATACACCAGTAATGAACCTAAAAGGAAACCAATCAAGAGGTACATGGAGGACTACTAGCACCATAGGGAGACATTGGGATACAAAACCAACCCCATGGAAACACCAGAGCGATGCAGATCAAGATCAAGGTGGAAAGGAAAAAATTGGAAATAATGTTTCTCTTCCATTAGGATGGATGGATGGTCATACTAGGTACCAGTTGGCTACAATTCTTAGCCAATCATATTGTATGGTCTCTTCTCATGTTTCAGGGACAAAACATGCTTAATGGGGGTGGAATGTACTATGCCTATGGAGGTAATATGGGAGGTACCCAATGGGAATGGGGTTATGTATGATTAGTAGATTCCATTCAATGTAAGGTGGACTAGGTCTACCATAGTATTAAATAAGGCCCACTATGGTAGTTAGAGATAATAAATAAAATTTCTAGAAGATTCCTTCTCTAGAATGTTCCTAGAAGATAGAGAATACTATATAATGAAGTGTAAGCAATGTATTGAGGCATGGTGAAGAATATTGTGAATGTATCAAGCATTGATTGAAGAGTGTTATCCTTCCATAAAGATTAATATATGGTGTTACCCTACCTCAAGGGTTTTCTCTATTTCTTGTGTTCAATGTTATGGTGAATGATTCAGGTTATTATTCTATACTATATTTTCAGATCTATTCAGGTATATAACACCATTTATTGATGAATTTAAGAAATTATGGGAAGGGATACATGCATATGATGTGTCAATACCCATACCAATGGAGATGTATTTTGTTGGACTACTGAGAGGAGGGGTGAATTAGTAATGAGCAATATTAGTACTTTTAACCACAATATATTCTTCAACAGTATTCAACATTTTATCATTATCATTAAATATATTATCAATAGTATAATCATAAACAACGTCACATCACAATAGATACACAATACACCAGAATTTATGTGGAAACCCAAATGGGAGAAAACCACATAATGATTTTCTTATATATCAAAAGAATACATTCATTGGAAGCACCAACTTTCTGATTCTCCATATACAACTGGAAGGAGGCTCCAAACCCATATTCTCAGGCTCCAGCCTAAAGGAAGATACAACTCCTTGAATTCTTTAGATCCAACCAGAAGGAGGCTACAACCCCCTGATTTCCATGTCTCCAATCATAAGGTGGCTACAACCACCTATCCTTACTTCGTCCAACCACCCTATAATATAAATGTAGACTAATTTTCTCTATCACAAAATGTCATTGCCACTATAAATGTAGACTAATTTCCACTGCCACTGTCATTGCCACTATCACTACCACTGTGTCTCTACCAATGTCTTTGTCACTCTATCTCTACCACTGTCACTGTCACTACCATTATGTCTCTGCCACAGTCTCTATCACTCTTTCTCTGTCACTGTCACTGTCTCATAAACCTATATCTTCTCATCAATCAACTAAAACTTGTACCATACCATGCATCAAATGTATAGCAACATACATACTATCTCATGCATCAATCATGAACCAATAGATACATCAATAAGGAAATAGTGGATCATGAACTATAGCATCAACCATGTGTAACATGTACCATATCATCACTGTAGTGTCTCAAATAACCAATGCATGTCTCTCATGCATATGATGCCATGCAACACAAATATATCTCAACCATGTACAAACGACTCAAATATATGAACTATGAGAATCATGTCATACATTGAACCAGATATAAGAGTGCTCATCACTCAACCAAGAAACCAAGATATACCATATCCAAATACCAAACCAACCATACCAAGTATGCCTCAAGCATACAACATACCATGACAAGAAGTAACCACCAAAACAAGTATACAACCATACCAATACCTCTATAGCTAATCTGAAACTCTGATATGTTGACCTTTAGACTTCCTTTAGAACTTTAGGGACCTGGTACCAATATCTACTCAAACCTTCATTAGATTTTCACATATACACAACTTTCTCTTCTACAACCTGCGGATATTCGCGCTTTCCTCCACTACAGCCCGTGTACATTTGCACCCTGATGACCTGCAACCCACAGATACCTCAAAATCTAGGGTTTGATGCTACCCCAAGAATTTATCCTTCGACCTTCCTTTGTTACCTTAGAAATATGTCATAACAACCTTATCAAAAGATCACTAGATCACAAGAAAGATAATCAATGAATAAGTGTGTAAATGTACTTGTGAATGACTACTTGAGGTGTATTTATACTTGTGCTAGCTAACTCCTCTCCTTAAATTAGGGATTCTAGAGTTTTCTTATTACAACAAATTTACCCTTTCATTAAGGAATTGAAACCAACTAGGGGATTCTTGACCATTCTTTGGGGCTTACAAACTTCTCAAGGCCATATCTCCCTGACCGTGAGAAACTACATATCATTCCATATATCACCGGAAATGGCACAACAAGTACTATCCATGTATAAGTGTCTTGCTTGCATTTAATCTATCTGGCATGTCCATATTCCTCATTCAACTTTGGGTACACAAACCACACTGTAGGGGATTCTTTAAGGGTTGACATTAATGACAACCAAACTATCACAATATCCCCCTTTGGAATTGATGGCAACACTTAAGCATGACAATAATTATTCCCATGCTCCCCCTGTGACAATCGTTCCCCCTGTCTACATGCTTCTCTTTCTCATTCTCCATGCCTTTCTCTATCTCTCCCTCTTTGACATCAATGGCAAAGGGTAATCCTCCTTTTGGGGCTTTTCCTCCTGTCTACTAACTTTTGTCTTCATGGTGCTTCCTCGTGTAACTCTTTGATGTATATGAAAAACATTCAAAATAATTCGTTACTTGAACTCTTCAAGTCTTCTATTTCTCTCCTCTCATCTTGTTAATTTTGATGCCATGTGGATCGCTGTGGGGAATAAACTAGTCCAAGCTTCTGTCACAGATACTCAAAAGTTTCCCTTGTAAGCGGTTTGGTGAAGATATTTTCAATATGCTCTTTTGTTATGACATACTCTAGCTTGATGCTATTCTCTTTAGCTTGTTCCCATAGAAAATGATACTTGATTGGAATGTGCTTCATCTTAGAATGCATCACTGGAGTCTTGGATATACTAATTGCACTGGTGTTGTCACAAAGTATTGTAATGGGCTCATCAAAATTTACTTGTATATCCTGTAAGGTCTGCTTCATCCAAATAAGCTAAGTACAACAAGCCGCTGCTGCAATGTATTCTTCTTCTATTGTAGAAAAATATATTGATGACTGTTTCTTGCTTAACCATGATACCAGACAATATACCAAGTAAAAATATGCTCCACTTGTACTTCTTCTATCATCAATGCAACTTTCCCAATATGCATCTATGTAAGAAACAAGTGATAGATCATTCCCTTTTGGATACCATAATCCAAACTCTTATGTACCTTTGAGATATCTGAATATCCTCTTTACTGCCATAACATGCGTTTCCTTTCATGATGCTTGAAACCTTGCAACATGTCCAAATGCCTACATTACATTAGGTCTGGAAGATGTCACATAGAGTAAGATGTCATTCATCAATCTGTATTGTAGATGATATGCATCTTTAGAATCGTCATCCTTACTTAACTTGCAACTTTTTTGCATAGGGGTACTAACTGGTTTGCAATCTGTCATTCCAAACTTTTTCAACATTTCTCTGATATAATTTATCTGAGAGATGAAGATACCATTGTTGCACTGACATATTTTTAGTCCCAAAAAGAAAGACGACTCTCCAAGTAATAAAATTCCGAGCTCATTATGCATGTCTTTGTCAAATTTCTAACTCTTCTTGTCATGATCACTTCCAAATATAATATCATCAACATAAACTTCAATTAACATGATACTATCTTGATTTACCTTTATGTAGATATTGATGTCTACATTGCCTTTTTTGAACCCTTGCTGCTGTAAGTATCTGTCCAGTGTTGAATACCATGCTCTGGGCACTTGTTGTATCTGTCCAGGACTTGTGTTTGTGCATAAGTATCTTTAACATGCAAACATGATTTTCCTTTTCTGATAGATGAAATCCTTTTGGATGCTTGATATATACTTCTTCTTCTAACTCTCCATTTAGGAAGGATGACTTTACATCCATCTAGTACACCTTGATATTCTTGGAACACGCATAAGATATAATCAACCTGATTGCTTCCATTCTGGAAACTGGGGAAAACATCTCTTCAAAGTCTATACCTTCAAGTTGAGCATATCCTTTACACACCAATCTTGCTTTGTTCCTGGTAACTTGTCCATCCTTGTTCAACTTGTTTCTAAAGAACCATTTTGTACTAATGACATTCTTGTTCTTTTGTCTTGGAACCAGTTCCCATGTGTCATTATTATCTATCCGATCTAACTCTTCATCCATAGATTTTATCTAGTGTTCATCCTTGTTAGCTTCTTCAAAAATGCTCGGCTCAATAGTAGATAGTAGTGCTAGATGTCGTTGTTATAGTGAGCAGATTCTTCTTCTGGTTTCAACTCCTAGATTTTAATTCCCAATAATCTATTCCGATGGATAATTTTTCTGCACTCGTCTGCTGGGTGTCTTTGGAGGTGCTTGAATATCCTGTTGTTATTTCTCTTCTTCTGGGTGCTCTTCTTCTTCTTTAAAATCTTCTTCGTGATCATTTTCCTCTAAATCTTTGCTAGTTTCTTTTATCTTTCATCCATCTGTCTCATCAATCATCACATTGATGCTTTCTACTATTCTGTTGAGTCTTATATTGAATCTTTTGTATGCTTTCCTTTTGCTTGAGTACCCAACTAGTATGCCTCTGTCAACTTGAGAATAAAAATTTCCAATTCTACCATCTTCTCTTTTGATGTTGCATTTGCTTCCAACTACTATGAAGTGATTCACATTTGTTGGTATTCCTTTCCTGAGCTCGTATGGAGTCTTATCACTGTTATTTATGAGAATACCTTTGTTCTGGATGTGAACTTTTGTATGTACTACTTGTACCCAAAATACATCTCTTAACTTAGAATCCATTAACATGGTTCTAGCCATTTCTTGTACTGTTATGTTCTTCCTTTCGACAACTCCATTTTGCTGTGGTTTCTTGGCTACTGAGAATTACCTCTTTATCCCATGCTCGCTGTAGAATTCAATGAATTACTTTGATGTAAATTCTCTTGCATTGACTGATCTCAAACACTTGATTTTCAACTCTGTCTCAGTTTCAACCATCTCTTTGTATGTCTTGAAGTTTTTGAAAGCCTTTGACTTCTTATTTAGAAAGAAAAATGTAGTCATTCTTGTGTAGTCATCAACCAATAGCATGAAATACTGTTCACCTTTCAATCCCTTCATTCTTATTGGTCCAACTAGATTAGTATGTACAATATCCAGTGGTTTTGTTGTGGAATACTCCTTTGACTTGAACTTTGTCTTGGTATTTTTTCTCTGTAGACAATGCTTGCATAGAATGTTTGTTGGCTTTGAGATCTCGAGAATTTATTTTGTTGCTTCCTTTTTGTTGACTTTGAAAATATTGACAAAATTTATGTGACCCATTTTTCTGTTCTAGAGCCAAATTTCATCGTCCTTTCCTAAGCAACATCTTTCCTTTCCTATTTCATTTATAGCATATATGTTTCTTGGAGTTCTTACAGCTGTATCCACCAACTTTCATGATTTTTCTTTCCTTATCTCGCACTTGTTTGAGTCAAA
Organism: Picea engelmannii; assembly: GCA_009831015.1. Lineage (NCBI taxonomy): Eukaryota > Viridiplantae > Streptophyta > Pinopsida > Pinales > Pinaceae > Picea > Picea engelmannii. Next base: position 112,163 of record ML804394.1, read on the forward strand.
CACAAGTCTGTAGAAAATTGAGATGAAGAAAATTCTATAGAGAAAAAGAAAGATGTAAGATACATAAAGGTTTGGAAAATAAATGAAAGAAAAGAAGGATAGGTAAATAAGGAACATGTTCAAGAGATTGTACTTTCAGGCATTGTAGTGAAATATGAATCCACAGATAGAAAGAAATAAGTCAGATCTCAGAGAGATGATGAATCTACTAATGAAGATGATGATGAATACACTTCAGAGCATGAATTGTTCTGAACCATCCGACCTAGATACTCCCAGATAATATGAATAATAGACCTAGGGAGTCTATGCGGTAGCTAAGACAAACCATAGAACCATCCTTCGAGCAGTTTGCGGAATTTGAGTAGACAAATTCAGTGCATTCACTTAGCAGAAGTACAATATGATAGATTAATTAGTTGTAGTAGTACTTAATGATAGTACAATGACATATGAGTCAAAATTCTGGACATAGATGGATTTGTAAGAACACTTAGCAAGTTTGGACAGATACATGATATTGGATGAGAGAATGGATTCATACATTGGTTCAGAGAGTGGTTCAGAGACAAAGGAACATTATGGATATTAATTACACAAGAAATGGCTCGAACAATGATAATGGATTCCAAATTGACAGATATTTTTTTGACACATGCATTACATACATCCGTTCACATTCAAAACAGAGTAATTCTAAAAAACAACAATGAAAAAACTCCCTACGAGCTATGGAAAGGAAGACCAACAAATGTGAAGCACTTCATAATATTTGGAAGAAAATGCTACATCAAAAGAGAAGATGGTAGAATGAGAAAGTTTGACTCTCGTGTGGAAAAATGAGTACTTGTTGGTTACTCAAGTACAAGGAAAGCATACAAGTGTTACAATCTGAGGTTGAACAAACTTGTGGAAAGCATCAATGTAACAATTGATAAAACAGGTGAACGAGAATTAAAGGAAGAAGAAAATGAATCAATGGAAAAACTTTATGAAGAAGAAGCAGAAGATGAAGAAGAAGTAGAAGAGGAAGATGAAGAAGATCAAACAGAAGTAGAAGAGAAAGTTCAGCAAGTGCCTCCAAAGACACCTAGCAAACAAGTACAGAAGAATCATCCTTCAGATCAGATTATCAAAAACAAAGATACAGGAGTTGAGACTAGAAGAAGAATCTGTTCACCGAAACAAATGCACCTAGCACTCTCATCTACGATTGAACGAAACAATTTTGAAGAGGGAATCAAGTATGAATTCTGGAATAAGGCCATGGATGAATAATTAGATCAAATAGAGAAGAATGACACTTGGGAATTGGTTCCAAGACCAAAGAATAAGAATGTGATTGGCACAAAGTGGGTATTCAGAAATAAATTGAATGAAGACGGACATGTTACAAGGAATAAAGCCAAATTGGTATGTAAAGGATACACACAGGTTGAGGGAATCGACTTTGAAGAGACATTTTCCCCAGTTTCCAGAATGGAAGCAATCTGATTGCTTTTAGCTTATGCATGCTCCAAGAATATTAAAGTGTATCAGATGGACATGAAATCAACTTTTCTGAATGGGGAACTTAAAGAAGAAATTTGCATCAAACAACCAGAAGGATTTTAGTTGTCAGAGAATGCATATTATGTGTGTAAATTGAAGAAGGCCTTGTATGGTCTAAAACAGGATCCTAGAGCATGGTACTCTAGACTGGATAAATATCTACAACATGCAGGGTTCAAAAAATGAAGTGCAGACATCAACCTCTACATCAAGGTAACTCAAGATAGTATTTTATTAATTGAAGTTTATGTTGATGATATTATTTTTGGAAGTACTGATGACAGGTTAAGCCATAAATTTGCAAAGGATATGCATAATGAATTTGAAATGTCATTACTTGGAGAATTATCCTTCTTTCCGGGTCTTCAGATACGTCAAAGCAACCAAGGAATTTTTATTTCTCAAAGTAAGTATATCAGAGAAATGCTAAAGAGGTTTGGAATGGAAGATTGCAAACCAATTATCACTCCTATGCAAACCAATTTCAAGTTGAGCAAAGATGATGATTCAAAGTCTACAGACCAGAGGCAATACAGGTCAATGATAGGTAGCTTACTATATGTGACAACATCTAGTCCAGATGTAATGCACATAGTTGGACAGGTGGCACGATTTCAAGCAGCACCAAAGGAATCACATGTATTAGTGGTGAAGAGGATTTCCAGATATCTCAAAGGAACATAAGAGTTTAGATTATGGTATCCAAAAGGAAATGATATATCACTTATTGCCTACACATATGCAAATTGGGCAAGTTGCATTGATGACCAACGAAGCACCAATGGAGCAACGTTCTACTTGGGTGAGTGTTTAGTATCATGGCTAAGGAAGAAACAATCATCAATATCCTTATCTACAGCCGAAGCAAAGTATATTGAAGTAGAAACATGTTGTACACATGTTCTATGGATGAAACAAACTCTGATAGATATACAGGTTGAGTATGATAATCCCATTCCAATCTATTGTGATAATACAAGCGCCATCAATATCTCAAAGAACCAGGTGATGCACTCCAAGATGAAGCACATTCCAATCAAGTATCACTTTCTATGGGAACAAGTTGCAGAGAAGAACATCAAAGTTGAGTATGTGGGCACAAAAGAATAAGTGGTAGACATCTTTACAAAACCGCTTCGATGGGAATCCCTTGAGTATCTTCGCCAGAAACTCAAAGTAATTTCTACTCCAAAATGAATGTTTTTGAATGTTTATCTTATATGTCTTAGATTTACATGAGGAACCACCATAGAGAGGACAATTCAGGTTGGGAGATCAGTTTTGGGAAGAGTTCATTCAGGGGGAGTATCCCCAAGGATAGTTCAGTTAGGGGGAGTAGCCCCGGATGGAAAACTACCTTTTCCATTGATGACAAAGGGGGAGAGATTTATTAGATGCAGAGCACATAGGCATGGTTCCAAGGTGAGTGATGGTCACAAGGGGAGAATGAGTGACATAACTTCAGTATTGCATCAGAGTGTTTCCATCATTTCCAAAGGGGGATGTTTTTTATTAATTGGGTTGGTTTTCATTGATGTCAACCCTTGAAGAAATTCCGGTAGCGAATTCCAGTAGCACAATGGTTTGGGTAATGGACCCAAGTTTGTTTGATGGATAATGGTACGAGTTTTGATATATTTATAGGTAATACTATTCTAGATGGATAGTACATGTCATGCCATTTCTGGTGGTATGTGGAACATCACATAACTCCTCATGGTTAGAGAGCTATGGCCATGTGAAGTTGGAGAACCCTCGTGAGTCATCTAGAAGCCCCAAAAGGTCAAAGTAGTCAAAGTGGTTGCAAAGAAGAAATTATTTAAATAATAAAGTTAATGGAGAAATTACTAAGTGGACAAGTGGTTAGAAGTGGGTTAGCCCTAAAATAAGGAAAGTGGGTTAAGATGGTTAGAAGGTAATTTAAATAATAAAGTGAAGTGATGAGTGTACTA
>ML804394.1:115849-133621 GCA_009831015.1 Picea engelmannii
AAATTATTTAAATAATAAATTTAATGGAGAAATTACTAAGTGGACAAGTGGTTAGAAGTGGGTTATCCCTAAAATAAGGAAAGTGGGTTAAGATGGTTAGAAGGTAACCCCTTGAGGAAGCTACATGAAAGTATAAATAAGAGGCAAGGGTCTCTCATTTTTAATCACACTTGAGCATATTAAATATATACAAGTGACTAAGGTAACCAAAGGATATATAAGCCTAATTTTCAGAGGGAAGGTGAAGTAAAGAAGACCGAAATTCAAGGGAGGATAAATTATTTTGATGATGCTTTCTAAGGTATGTTATTTACATGTCATCTCACCATTTTCGCAATAACGTTTTTTCTAGAATGCTTCAAGACAAGAAGTTGGGAGGTCATTGAGGAAACATATCCAATTAGCCATGATACAAATTTCAGCTTGTGGGTTGTTGTATTTTTGGAGTTACACTCCGTAGAAAATAAGGTTTGTGGCTAGTCTTGAAACTAGTCTAAAACATGTGTTTCGGGTAAAAATGTCATAACTTATTCATAACAGATACAAATTCAGTAAGACCAAATGTATTGGTTAGAGTACAGTCTTTAGTATGATGTGTACAATTTTCAAATCCATACAACAAATATTCCATGTGGGGAACACTCTACAAGTTCACTCTCTAGAATAAGCCAGAATTCAATAAGGTATGCCATTTTTGCTATAACTCATTTTCTGAGAGGATCCAAGTAGTGAAACCTGGAGGAATTGCATAAAAGACACTGAAGAATATAGTTTACTATTTTCATATCTTTATTCATTATAAGTACATAGTTATGATTATTGCGAGTTAGGGTTGTTGACTAATCCAAAATTAGTCATGTGAGACTAAAGTAAAGTTTGATGAAAATGCTAGTCTCTTGTTGTTAAAGTTAATGAAGGTTTGCAGGTATGTGATCATATACATCAAGTCTATTACAAAGTACATGTTGGGTACATAGTTGAGACAAGTATTTGATGAGTTGGCACATACACGAGGTGTATAGTTGATGATGTTGGTACATCTTGATGAGTCATAGTTGATGAGTAGTTGATACATGATTGGTACATACTTGGTATATGGTTGGAGGCACTTGTTAGTAGTATTGTTGACACATGGTTTATGGATGATGTAGCATACTTGTCTTGGTATATTATTAGAAGCACATATTGATCTTGGTGATGATTATGAGTTGTTGTTTTATGCTTGGTTGATGCACATATTTGAGAGTTGTCTTAGTGATTGATCTTGGTGAGGAGATCTGATTTGGTTGATAAGATTGATGAGACATGTTGTTGTGATAGGTTGTTTGGACAAGTTGTTTGTACAGGTTTGGTGCATGGTTGATGCATTTGTTCATGGTACAGGTTGAGGTACAGGTTGGTGCGTGGTTGATTCACTTGTTTATGGTACAGGTTGATTACATATTGTTTGGTATAGGTTGGTGCATGGTTGATGCACTTGTTTATGGTACATGTTGATTACAAGTTGAGGTACAGGTTGATGCATGGTTCATGGTACAGGTTGAGGTATAGGTTGGTGCATGGTTGATTCACTTTTTTATGGTACAGGTTGATTACATATTGTTTGGTACAGGTCGATGCATGGTTGATGCACTTGTTTATGGTACAGGTTGATTACAAGTTGAGGTACAGGTTGATGCATGGTTGATGCATGGTTCAGGTTATTGGTATAGGTTGTTTGGTGCAGGTTGATCGACACAAGTTTACAACATTATATCTCACAGTGATAGTGTGACATTGGTTCCATCATTCTACTTCTACGTCAGGGAGGTTGGACGAGGCAAGGACAGGTGCTTGTAGCCACCTTATGGTTGTAGCCGAAGAACATAGGGGGTTGTAGCCTCCTTCTGGTTGTAGCCAGAGAATTGGGGAGTTGGAGCTTCCCTTAGGTTGTAGCCTGAGAAACTAGGGGGTTGTAGCCTCCTTCTTGTTGTAGCCATAGAATTGGGGAATTGAAGCTTCCTTCAGGTTGTAGCTTGAGAAACTAAGGGGTTGGAGCCTCCTTCCAGTTGTAGCTAGAAAACAAAGCAAGTTGGTGCTTCCAATGAATGTAATTCTTAAAGACATATAAGAAAAAAACATTCTGTGGTTTTCTCTCGCTTTGGGTTTCCACGTAAAAACACTGGTGTACTGTGTATGTGTATGATTGCTCATTTGTTCATTGTTTATTTACTCTGCAACTATTAGATAATAATGATACATTGATTTAACACTTTCATTTGTGGTTAAAAAGGATTGAATTACTCTATTACCGACTCACCCCCCCCCCCTCTCAGCAATCCAACAATTTCATGTAGATTTATTCTTCCAGGTCCCCATGTAGGAACGTTGTCTTTACATCCATCTGTTTTATTTCTAGATCAAATGTTGCAGCCAAAGACATTAGTACTCTAATGGAAGTTAATTTTCCACTGACATGTATTTTAGTGGTGTGTCCCATAAGACACACCACACTACTAAATTGTGAAATATTCATCTTGATGTCATGCTCTTTACAACACTGGTGCATATTTGGATGTATGTGCACCTCTAGGTTAAATTTTTTTATTGCAACTTAATCAGTGCAATGTGTAAATACTAACGCACCAGTGCTACCCTATTATTGGAGAACCACCAAATTATGTTGTATAGAGCACCGACAATAGGGCTTCCAAATAGATGCCCTGGTATGCCAAGTTGTTAAAATATTTTCTCGGTGTAGTTGATTTAACAACACTAATGCATTTTCTTAACATCGACGCACCGCTACGCTAAATTTTATGGCTTGCAAACTTAGCAGTGTGTTTGGTTCAACTGAATACACCAGTGCTCTCGTGTTCCTAGTGCACCCACATATTATTTAGCGGTGCATTGTCTTCTATAACACAATGATGAAGGGGTATCACTAAGGATGCACCGCTATGTTTATTTTTAAAAATTTATAACAATGCTTTTCTTCAAACAATACTGATGCATATTGTTAGAGTTTACGCACCGATGGACCACATATATTTTCACATCGACACATATTTTAGCAGTGCATCCCATAATCTGCACCACACTGTTAGATTGTAAAATATTTAGCCCAGTGTCATGCTCTTTACAACACTAGTGAGTTTGTTGGACCTAGGAGCACCACTAGGTTAAATTGTTTTATTGCAAATTAAGGGGTGCAATGTGTTAATATGAACACATAGTGTTATCGTGTTATTGGAGCACCAATATTTTGTTTTGCAATGTGTTGTGTTGTCTATAACACCTAAAATAGGGAATCTAATGAGATTCCCCGCTATGCCAAGTCATACATTATTTTTCCCGGTGCGATTATTTTAACATCACCAGTGCATTTGATTAACATGGATGCACCACAACGCTAATTTTTATAGTTTGCAAACCTAGTGGTGTGCTTGGTTCAATTGAGTGTACTAATGCTTCATTGATCCCAGAGCACCAACATGTTGGTAAGCAGAGCATCATCTTTTGTAACGCATCGATAACGGGGTGTCACAAAATATGCACTGCTATGATTATTTTTTAAAATTAATTGCAGTGCTTTTATTTGAATGACACTGATTTGTACTATTAGAGTCTGTGCACTGATGGTGGTGCTCATTGTGCATTTACGCATAGGATGCACTACTTCAGGATGAGCTCAAGCGTTTAGGTGCATCGCGTAGAATTGCAATTTGTTTTTCAAAAAATGATCGAATTTCAAGCCAAATTCAAATTTGAATCTGACGAAAATGCAACTAGGAAGGTCACAAACAATTTACCTAGACTTTTGTGTCTCGAGGAGGCATGGTTCCACTATTGAGAAGAAATGGAAATTCATGGTAATTTCCAAATTTTGGAAATGTGTGGAATCTACTAGTAGAGCTATTGAACTCACTATAGAACACCAAAAACAAGGCATCTTTCGAAGGACAATGAGCATCGATGCTTGCTTGAGAATTTGGAAGTGTAATAATGAAAATTGGTATGGTAATTTTTTTATTTACCCTACCACAGTGTTCTCGATGATGGGGATATGCACCGGGTCATAATGTTCAATGGCACTAGGGTGATTTATTCCATGCTTGTTTTTTATTATAATGTATGATGATGGTTTTGAACAGTTAAGCACTGGGGTGCCATTTTTATATGTGCACCGGGACGTATGCTCCTTATAAAAGCATCGGTAAAAAAAATTCTATAAAAACATCCGATTTCCCACCTTTGCTAACAACCTCCACTATAAACAATGAAGGGATACATTTTTCGGGGAGGTTCTGTAAAAAACTCTGCTACAAGGTGTTCTCCTTGAAGTGGATAGTGCACTATAGATCATTTTTCATTTAGTTTGTATTTGTGCTTGGAGTTTTTGCATGCCATTACTAGATTTTTGTTGAAAGTTTTGGGTTTTTATTGATGTATAGACATTGGAGGGTGCTTGCTGGTATCCCTACCAATATCATATATCCTTGAACTTTCTATTTTGTTGGTGTGAATTGTATCTCATTTTATTTATTATACTAAGAAGAGGTTTTCATTTCATAATTGTGATAGGGTAGAGCATTTGAGTGTCTCTTAGAAGATTACATTGGTATGTGAAGTTTGTTGTTGAGGATTATAAGAGAACTGCTTTGTTCGTTTTTGGATGTTTAATGAGAGTGTGTGAGATTCTTGTTTTTGGTTATACAAAGTTGAAAGTGAAAAACATCTCTCATTTCCTTTAGATAACGTTCATCGAAAAACAAAGTGAATTCTCTTGCATACATGTTTTTGTTTTCTTTTGGATTGGAAAGTGTCATTAAAACACCACTAGAGTTTCATTATGTTACCCTTTGAGTAATTAATAAATTAAGAAGAAAAGCGCTTAATAGTAAAGCTATTAGAATCTTTTCTTTTAGCGAACCAACATTAGACTAGGATCTAGGGCCTTGGTGCAGGGTTGAAGAGTAAATTATCCAAGGCCATTAAAACCAAAAATAGGAGTCACTAGTGAGAGATAAATCCATTAGTAGCAAGGATTACTTTTTATGAAATATCATCTAACACAAGAGTCAAGCACAAGGTCTCACTAGAGCAAGTGGGGTGGCATCCACTCTCCACTTGTTTTGGTGTATGTGAACTACTACATGTACATGGGTTTTAGAAGTGTCAAGCCTCTATGGAGGAAAACGATTCTTAAATCTTTGAGTTTAATTTCCCTACCCATACATATGGTCCTGACCCGTGACTCTTATACCGAGTTGTTGATTGTGAAGTGGTATCCTTAGTGGCCATTCCTATGGCATCTACATGAGGTGGCTATGGGTGGGAAGTACCTGCCTAAGGTAAACATCGAACCTTGGAGGGTGCGCGTATTTACAAGGGTACTTGCACCAGTAAGGGTTATTATGTGTGGGTTATTGTAATTGTCTCTCACAACTTCGCTAGCCAGGATTTGGGGACTTGGCATCCCCCAAGGGTTCATTTTTGGAAGGTCCCTTTATCCATTGGTTTTACTATTGATAACCTAGATTAGCTAGGGGTGTTCTCTTTAGTTATGTGTCCAATTAGTCGTAGGTTGATTTTTTTTCATAATTATAACACATTTATTCACTGTGGTTGACCAAGCGCTTCACCAGTCACGTAGACAACATGGATTTTTTTCGAAGGAGGAAGAACCACCACTTTTTAGGTGAAGGTTGTTGTCCATTGTGGATGACGCAGATCCTATAGAGTTAGAAAATAATTTATTAGGTTCTGAGGAGAGTGAGAGTGTAGATGTTGAAGTGATTGATGAAAGTCTTCCACCAAACTTCAACCCTCCTTTGACCATTCCTTTCGATCTCGTACTCCTTACAATAAGGGGAAATTTTAGTGAGTATTTTTAATTCTTTAGTGATTCTCACATATTGTCAAGCATGATTGTTTCATTAAGTATGGTAGATCCCTCAAACTAATCACCGAATTTCGCATAAGGTACCTTAGTGATTTCCTCCTTGCCATCTATCAATGCCTTAGGTTCTACTCCATCCATGCTTAGTACATCTAGTTTATCGATGTGGGGAATATCATCATTGAATTCACTTCCTTCCACGAGTGTACCTAGCATAAGCATTCTCATTACATCACTCTTGATGCCCACATCTATATTTGTGTTCGGTGGGGGGAAGAGCCTTGGTTATAACGTTGGAGGTGGATTTCCATTTACTGTTGGCATCCCTAGAAGAAACCTAGAAATGGAAAATGCCAGATTCCATTTTGGTTGGAATGTCCATAATGGGTTTGGGGATGATCCTAGTCATATTGGGGCCAATAATGTTTCCAAGGGATATAACATCCATTGGGGTAGCCATCCTCTTGGTAGAACACACAATTTTATAAGTACTAATCCTTTAGGGCATAGCTATGTCCTTGGGGGGAATCCTCCTTGGGTCATTCATGGTCCTGGGAGTAGTAATCCATTCAAGAGTGACTATGTACTTCTGGGAAACCCTCTTGGAGGAATGTATGGTCTTGGTAGAAATAATGTTTCTAGGAGTGCTTTTGTCCCTAAGGGAAATAATTCTTTTAGGAATTCATATGCCACCGAAAAATATAATATGGGTGGACCTCAAGGTCCATCTGGTTCCCAAAAATCTTCATATTTTTACCAAAATTTGTTTTCCAATATGTATTTTTCTTTCCTAGAGACATTAGACTTTCCAAAATTATCATGTTTGACAAATGACCCCATCCTTCACAACTCATTATGGGGGGCCATTCTCGTTAAATTTCCATATGACATATTGAACTTTGATGAAAATCTAGGAGAAGACTCTTCGATGCATATTATGACTTATCATCTATGGTGCTCATCCAACTCATTGATGGATGCTAGTATTTTACTATGTTTATTCCAAAAAACCTTGACTGGAAGTGCCTGTTGGACATGATGTTATGGTGTTGGCATTGATTTCAAAGAGGGTATATGATGTTGGTACCGACATTGATGCAAAGAGGTCAATATTATGGGCATCATCATCAAAATTGTGTTGTGCATATGATATTGTCAAACTCATGCATTGTCTAAACAATGATTACTTATGGATACTAAGTTTGTCCTATCTAAAAGAAAAGGGGAAAGACCAAAATCTGGTGCTTAATAAAATGTGTAAAAGAGTATAGTATGAGAGTCTCTATTATACTTCTTGATCTTCGACTTGGATAACTTCAACTTACATTGCCTTCGACTTCGACTTGGATAAATTCGACATGCATTTCCTTCGAATTTGACTTGCATTGCCTATGAATTCGACTCGGATAACTTCAACTTGCATTTCTTGGCTCTTGGTCGACTCGACTTTGGAATTTCTTTTCCTCGACCCGAATTTCATTTTGGCCAACTCATTTTTCCCATTTCGACTTCAGGGTGGTCGACTCTATTTTATTTTCCGACTCGACTTTGGTCGACTTACTTAGAGAAATCCTAGAAAAAGAACACAGGCAAGATTTGTGGAATAACTCGTAGTCAGCTAGATTATGATCGTTAGATCACTGGACTAAACCACATAAATAATAAAATATATGGATCAGACGTGGACAACAAATATTGATCATATATAGTCGGATAAATATGGAAGTGTGAGACCAAAATAAGAAGAAATGAGACTCATGATTAAGATAATTAACACTTCAGGATCAAGTTTTGTTCAAAGAAATGTTACAACAATAGTAAACAATTTTTAGCATCCAGATATTCCATAAATTTTGAACAACTTACAAGGGATTTGAAGTCTTTTAAAATAAAAATCAACTATTATAAAAAAAAGAAATATCGCCATTAATGTTTAATTAAATGAAGAGGTTCAATGGTTCATTATTAAAAGACACAATGGTTCAATGTCATATCTGTTGGAAGACTATATAAAGTAGAAAGGCTTGGTGAAAGGAAGGTGTCTTTGTGGTCTAATTCAAAATATGAAAACACAGACAGAGTCCAAGGAAGAACTTGAAACATTCACATGAAGTGAGGGTAGAAGGGAGGAGCAAGGGAGGATTGGATTCCTATATAGGTTGAAGCCTGAAACATGGAGTTGGTGCTTCCTTAAGTTGGTTCTTGAAAACAATAGGATTGGATTCCTCTGCAGGTTGGAGCCTAATCTATAGGGAGTTGGTGCTTGGAAAATAGGGGATTAGTTTCTCCTTGAGTTGGTGCTCAAAATAAGAGAGATTGGTGTCTCTGACAAATTGTAACTTGTACATGAAATATAATTTTTATGATTGTTACATTTAAAATTCAAATTTCTGTACATTCTTGTTGATAAATTGTTATAAAATAATAAAGAATTAATTTAATTTGAGAAAAAGAAGAAATATTGATTCACCCCCCCTCAATATTGAATGAAATTCCCACAATTGGTATTAGAGAAGGTTCCTTAACCAAAGTCTAACCACTTGAAGGTATATTATGAGAAATCCAATGGATCAACAAGAAGGAATGTCCTCCAACAGAGTACCATTGTTAAAAGGAAATGATTATGCATTTTGGAGTATAAGGATGAAAAGTTATCTAATGGCTCTTGGATGTGATGTTTAACTATCTGTGGTAAATGGTTACATTGCACCAACTACTGCACCTTCAAATGTTGATGCAAATAAACTCTGCAATGATAATTCAAGCGTTGTTAATGTAATTCTGGGTGGATTAGCAAACCCCATATTTGTAAAAGTGATGCATTGTAAATCAACAAAAGAAATTTGGGGCAACCTTAAAGTCATCTATGAAGGAGATGGAAAAGTTAAGCAAGAAAAACTTCAAACATGTAGAGGGAAGTTTGAGAGTCTGAAGATGAAAAAGGAAGAAAACATTGCATAATATTTTCAAAGAGTTGATGAAATAATCAATTCAATCAGAGCATTGGGATAAGAGCTAAAAGACAAAATTGTTGTCCAAAAGGTGCTGAGATAATTACCAATGGGATATGATGCCAAGGTATCTACCTTGGAATATTGAGAATACCTTGACAAACTTACAATGGATGAACTTCATGGGATTCTTATAGCCTATGAAATGAGAACTGAGCAAGAAAAGTCATCAAAAAGGGAAACAACCTTAAAATCATGAAAAGAATAAAGAACCATGATCATGTGCCAAATGAAAATCACTTAGACATATCAGATGAAGAAGAGACCACTTTTATAAGGAAACTCCCGAAAGGGTCTGGGAAATATAAAGGAAAGTTACCCTTCAAGTGCTTCAACTATGGAAAAATTGGGCATTTTGCCTCTAAATGTCCCTATCCCAAGTAGGTAGATAGTGACGATGAAGATAATTATAACCATAAAGAACTTAAGAAGAGAAAAAATGGAAACAAGAATAAACTCTACAAGAAAAAGAAAAACTTCTACTCCAAAGAAGACAATAGTTCATCTGACATGAGTGAAGATGACAAGGCATAACTTTTATTTATAGGCATAGAAACTCAAAATAATGTTGTTGATGATAATGGATAAAACTATGAATTTGAAGGAGAAGTAGACCTTGAAAGATAACTTATTAGTGCTCTTGAAGAACTGAGAAAATATGAAAAGAAAAACAAATCATAAGAGAACAACTATTAGAATATGAAGAAAAACAAAAATCAAGAGAAAATGAAGTTTTAATAACCATCAAGGAATCATAAAAAATCATTATTGACTTGAAGACTCAACTCCAAGAATCCAAGAGAATTGAAGAGTTCATAAGTAAACAACTCAATGAAAAGCAATTAGACTATGAAAAGCTAGAGGCTGAAATTGTTTTTTCTAAAAATAGAACTTGAGAAAGGAAACAACTAATAAAGATTTGAAAATAGTTCAAGAACCTTGGATGATATTCTTAACAATCAAATATCATCAAGCAATAAGTCAGGACTGGGTTATGATCAAAATAAGTCTAACAAATGATCTAACTCTACATCTCAAAAAATTGAAAAAAATCCAAAGAGTTCTGCAACTGGCCTTCAGAGATATTTTAAAAAGGAAGAACGAAAAATAAATATTGATTCTAATAAACAAAAATATGCTCTCCCTTCAAAAGAAAATGAATATAGAAGGAATAAAACTACAAGAAGAACTCCCCCAAAAAGGTATCGACATCTCTTTCTTGGTTATTGTTTCTCATGCAATAATTTTGGGCACAAAGCATTACATTGTAGAGCCTATGGAAAATACAATCATAAAAATGTTCAAAGACATGGTTATAAAAACAACAAAAATTATAATAATCAAGAGAATAGAAACTATAATTCATTCTCTCCACTACAAGATTTCAATGTTGACAAATGCAACAACTATGGTCACAAAGCTAGTGATTGTAGACTACCAAAGAATCCCATTAAAAATTCCAAAATTCAATAATAAAAACATAAGACATGGAAAGAAAAAAAAGGAAGAAAAGTAAACAAAGTGTAAGGTAGCCTTATATGCCAAATATAAAATGAGTCAATGCTATGTTGACAGTGGATGTTCAAAGCATATGGCATCAGACCAAGACAAGTTCTTAGTCTGAAAAGGAAAGAAAAAGGAAGAATTACTTTTGGAGATAATGTCTTTGCCAAGATACTTGGAAAGGGTACAATCAATTTGGGAAATAACATAGCTAAAGCATAAAATGTGCTATTAGTTGAAAATATGAAGCCTAATCTCCTCGGTGTAAGCCAAACATGTGATCAATTACACATACTCATAGTTGACTCTCAAAGATGTGAAATTAGGAAAGAGGGCTCATGAAAATTAGTGGTTGTTGCACCCAAGACACCGAGCGATGTATATATCTTAAACATAGAAGAAGAAGAAATTTTTTGCATGAGAAAGATAGACGAAAGCTAGCTATGGAACAGAAGAATGGAACATATAGGTTTTGACAATTTGATAAAAGTCAGTAAAAAGAAAAATGTGAGAGACATGCCAAAAATTATTAAACCTTCAAACTCTGTTTGTCGACACTGCCAACGTGGAAACCAGACAAGAGTAAGATTTAATACAAAATAATACTCTACATCAAAACCATTAGAACTTGTTCACACTGAACTATGTGGACCAACAAGAAATAAAAGCATGCAAGGTGAACATTACTTCATTTTATTCATTGATGACTATACATAGATGACTTGGGTATATTTTCTTAAAGAGAAATCATAAGCATTTAAAAAATTCAAAGCTTTCAAAGCACATGTCGAAAATGAGTCTGATCTCAAAATCAAGTGCCTAAGATCAGAAAATGGAGGGGAATTTACCTCAGATGAGTTCAATGAGTTTTGTGAAACTCATGGAATTAAAAGACACTTTTCAGCTCCAAGAACTCCTCAACAAAATGGAGTTGTTGAAAGGAAAAATAGAACTTCCCAAGAAGCAACCAGAGTTATGTTAAATGAAGCCAAACTCTCAGATATTTATTGGAGAGAAGCAATATATATACTTAACATAACACAACTTAGATTTAACCATGACAAGACACCATATGAGTTGTGGTTTGGCATACCAGCATCAGTAAAACACTTTAGAGTCTTTGGGAGAAAATGTTATTATAAAATAGATGATGATAATTTAGGAAAATTTAATTCCAGATAAGATGAGGGTATATTTCTTGGTTACTCATCCAATAAAAAGGCCTACATATGCTATAATCTGAGGCTCCAAAAATTATGGAAAGTGAAAATGTAAAGGTGGATGATCTAACATCAAGAATAATCAAATCTCAAGACAATTCATAAGTTGATGAGAGAAGAAGAGATGATGGTGATGAAGAAGAAATTGAAGAAATACAAGAAGAAGAACCACAAAGTGAAGAAGAAAATGAAGATGAAGCATCACCAAGACAAGAGTCAAAAGCCCCATCAAGAAGAGTACAAAGAGATCATCATGCAAGTCAAAACATAGGTAAAAAAAGTATTGGAGTTGAAATAAGAAGAAGGCTAACATATGAATCAGAACAATCAATGCTCTCCCTAATAGAACCTAAAAAATTTGCAGAAGCTAGAAAAGATGAAGATTGGATTAAAGCCATGAATGAAGAGCTTGATCAAATATAAAAGAATCATACTTAGGAACTTGTCCCAAGACCAAAAGACAAAAATGTGGTAGGGACCAAGTGGATTTTTAAAAATAAAGTTAATGAAGATAGTCAAATTATAAGGAATAAAGCAAGATTAGTGTGCAAAGGATATGCACACGTAGAAGGGATTGACTTTGAGGAAACATTTTCCCCAGTAGCTAGATTAAAATCTATCAGAATGTTCTTGGCATTTGCATGTTTTAAAAACTTCAAAATATATCAAATGGATGCCAAATCAACATTTTTAAATGGAAATCTAGAGGAAGAAATTTATATAGAACAACCTGGAGGATTTATATTATCAGAAAATAAAGACTATGTTTGCAAATTAAAGAAAGCATTGTCTAGTCTCAAACAAGCTCCCAAGGCATGGTTTTCAAGACTTGATAATCATCTACAACAAAAAGGATACAAAAGAGGAGCTACTAACAACAATATTTACATTAAAATTGAAAATCAGAATATGATTATTGTTGTAGTATATGTGGATGATATCATCTTTGAAAGTAATCTGAATCCTCTAAGCAAGCAATTTGCTACAGAAATGCAAAAAGAATTCGAGATGTCAATGCTTGGTGAACTGACATTCTCCCTAGGATTACAATTTTCACATTCAAACAAAGGCATATTCATATCTCATACCAAATACATTAAATAAATGTTGAATAAATTTCAAATGGAAGATTGTAAATGTATGAGCACTCCTATGATTATAGGATGCAAACTAAGCAAAGATGATGAATCACTAGAAGTAGAACAAACCATGTATAGATCAATGATTGGTAGCCTATTATATGCAACAACAACAAGACCAAACATTATGCAATTTGTAGGATTAGTGGCCAAAATTCAATTTGCACCTAAAGCGACAGATATGAAGGCAGTTAAAATGATTTTTAGATATCTCAAAGGCACCTTGGATTTTGGATTATGGTATCCAAAAATAGAATAATTCACATTAACTGCATATACTAATGTAGACTAGGTTGGAAGTGTGGATGACAAAAACAACACTAGTGGAGGAGCATTCTTCCTAGGAAAATGTCTTGTGTCACGGCTAAGAAAAAAGAAACCCTCCATATCACTATCTACAACAAAATATGAATACATTGTTGTTGCCTCTTGCTGCACTCAAGTAATTTGGATGAAACAAACTCTGGAAGACTTACAAATAAAATATGATTATCCAATTCTTCATAATTGTGACAATATCTGTGCCATAAACCTTTCTAAAAATCCTATCATGCACTCAAAAACCAAGCATATCCCAATCAAATTTCATTTTTTAAGGGAACATGTTTCTCAAAAAATTGTTGAAGCTGAATACGTGGATACTAAAGAAAAGATTGCAGATATATTCACAAAACCTTTACCTAGGAGTACTTTTAAATACCTTAGACAAAACTTGGGGGAAATATCCATATCTAATTGAATTGCACAGGTTTCATCAAAGTATTACATGGACAAGGGGAGTATAACGTCAGAGGGAGTAGATAAATATCCCTTCTGCCATTGTTGTCAAAGAGGGGGAATAAACAGTAAAAACTCAATTAAAATAAGTTGTTTTTACTTTGTTTCCATCAATGCCAAAGGGGGAGAATGTTGGAGATGATGTTATTGTGTTGGCATTGATGTCAAAGAGGGTATATGATGTTGGTACTGGAATTGATGCAAAGAGGTCAATATTATGGTCATCATCATCAAAATTGTGTTGTGCATATGATATTGTCAAACTCGTGCATTGTCTAAACAATGATTACTTATTGATACTAAATTTGTCCTATCTAAATGCAAAGGGGAAAGATCAAAATCGGGTGCTTAATAAAATGTGTAAGAGGGTCTGGTATGTGACTCTCTATTAGAATTATTGATATTCGACTTGGATAACTTCGACTTACATTTCCTTTGACTTTGACTTGCATTTCCTTTGACTTCGACTTGGATAACTTCGACTTGCATTGCCTCCGACTTCGACTGGGATAACTTCGACTTGCATTACCTTTGACTTCAACTTGGATAAATTTGACTTGCATTTCTTGACTCTTGGATGACTTACTTTTCCTCGACCTGACTTGCATTTTGGCCAACTTATTTTTCCCATTTTGACTTCCGAGTGGTCGACTCTATTTTATTTTCTGACTCGACTTTGGTCGACTTACTTTGTCTTGATCCGAATTGCATTTTGGCTAACTCATTTTTCCCATTTTGAATTCCAGGTGGTTGACTCTATTTTATTTTCCGACTCGACTTGTGGCTTGAGTGGTCGAAAATATCCCATCATATAAACAACCAAGAGTTCTAATTGTTTTAAACAAATAATTTTGTGTTGGTGAGACAGAGAGGCTATAAGCCTCTTATTTACAGATCAGACATCTTGATTTTCAATGATCCAAAAAAATACAATATGCCTGGAGTAACTACAAAGGAACAATTATTGGATGGCTGAGGTCATTTACTCAAATGCTTAGGAACCTACGAAAACTAGAAGACTTAGAGAAATCCCAGAAAAAGAACACATGCATGATTTGTGGAATAATTCGTAATCACCTAGATTATGATCGTTAGATCACAAGACTAAACCACATAAATGATAAATTTTATGGATCGACTGTGGACAACAAAGATTGATCATCGATTGTTGGATCAATATGGAAGTGTGAGACCAAAATAATAAGAACTAAGACTCATGATTAAGATAATTAACACTTCAGGATCAAGGTTTGTTCAAAGAACTGTTACAACAACAATAAACAATTTTAGCACCTAGATATTCCGTAAATGCTAAACAACCTACAAGGGATTTGAAGTCTTTTAAAATTAAAATCAACTATTATAACAACATAAATATCACCATTATTTTTTAATTAAATGAAGAGGTGCAATGGTTCATTATTAAAAGACACAATGGTTCAATGCCATACTTGTTGCAAGACTATATAAAGTAGAAAGGCTTGGTGAAAGGAAGGCGTCTCTGTTGTCTAATTCAGAAGATAAAAACATAGATAGAGTCCAAGGAAGAACTTGAAACATTCACATGAAGTGAGGGTGGAAGGGAGGAGCAAGGGAGGATTGGAGTCCTCTGTAGGCTGAAGCTGGAAACATGGAGTTGGTGCTTCCTCAAGTTGGTTCTTGGAAACAAGAGGATTAGAGTCCTCTACAGGTTGGAGCCTGATCTACATGGAGTTGGTGCTTCCTCAAGTTGGCAATTGGAAAATAGGGGATTGGTGTATCCTTGAGTTAGTGCTCAAAAGAAGAGAGATTGGTGTCTCTTTCAAACTGTAACTTGTAAATGAAATATAATTTTTATGATTGTTACATTTAAAATTCAAAGCTTTGTACATTCTTGTTGATAAATTGTTATAAATTAATAAATAACTAATTTAATTTGAGAAAAAGAAGAAATATTGATTCACCCCCACCCTCTCAGTACTAAACAACATTCCAACAGTGTCACAAAATGTTACATTGAGCTTAAGGGCGCATCCTATAACAAATTTAATACCTTGGCCATGGCATTCTTAACGCATTTTTAGTTTTCAGCTAGGTACAAGACCAGGATAAAGCTCTTGAACTCTTTTCATCAAAATACCGCCACCCATATTTCTAATCACATTCATGAGTGGAGGTGGCAACATAGGTTCATCGAGGCCAAGATTCATGACCAACTCCTAGTAGATTGGTTCACCAAGTATTTGTTACATCCCATAGCCAAGGATGTTGCAATGTCAGGGGTGGTGACCAAGGAGTAGGCCACATTACATGCCCAACATTTAGATTTGATCTAATCTCATTTTGGAACTTTATATGATATCATTTTGCATGGTCCAAGGTCATCAACAAATCTTCATAAGTGAAACTTGGGGCCCCATGCCGATGGTGTGGTAGGTTATGTTTATAGTGTGTCTGTGGGTTACTTGGCTGGATAATTGGTCCAATTTAGTAGCACATCAACCCCACCAACCACTTCGCCCACCACTCAAACTTCTATGATCCTCGTTCAAACCTCCGAGGTGAATTTGGTGTAGTCCACACAACTGAAGAATCCCCAACAACCTAGAGGGAAGAAAAATAATAATAAGAAAAATTTTAATAATGAACATGGGACTCTACAAGCCCCAAATAATGTTGGTAGAGGCACGAAAGAGAAAAAAAAGAAATATCCTTGCAAGATTTGTGAGGACAATCTTCTTACTCATCAATGTCTGCAAATTGATGAGATTCATTGATACGTTTCCCAATAAAAAACTTCCCAATAGCTTGTTGTATTGACCGGCCCATTTCCTCCATAGCAACCAAAAATGGTTATTCCAAATTCTACCCCTCTACAAGGAGGCATGGAAGGTACCCCTCATCTAGGGTGGTTGTCCTCAAGTGATCAAGTGTTCATGTGACCAAATAATGTCTCTACAAACTCGATCTCATAATTACTAGAATCTTGAGGTTGGTCCTTTGAATCATGGTCAATTGTCCTCTTCCTAGCATAATGGACCTCTCAAAATCAAGAAGCCACCACTTAATACAGTGATTTTCCCAAAAAATGTTTTCTTCAAAGAAAAACACATAATCCTAACACATAGGCCACCCACAATTACAACATTGTGGATGATTTGGCCTTGACACCATGTGCTATGTCTTCTCTTGAAGTTCTGCAAAGATGTTCTACGAAGCACAAGGAATTGTTATCATCCATAGGTGGGTTTGACCCATTATATTTCAATGTGATTATGTTTGATTTGTACCAAATTTGGCATATGCTCTCCCACCAAATTGTTTTTTAGATTCAAGTGATGGTATGTGGGAAAATTATTTTCTGAATAGTTTTTTATGAAGGAGCCTTCACTTGTATCATGTCCATGTCATTTTGGAAACCTATTGGCTCTCTAAATCTTGTTCCTTCTAAAACCATGCTCAAGGCATTTGGTGGGCATGTGTTTTGACATCATGGGATCCTTACTGCATTTCCCATAGAGTTAGGTCGTAATACTATTTGGGTGGAAGTGAAATAGTTAATGCCCCTCTATAATAAAATATTCTGCTTGGGTGTACTTGATTTTATGAGATGACGATTGTAGTCTCATCGGTATTTAGAGTCCTTTGTTTTCCTCATCAAGGGAGAATTGTGACCATTAATCAACTTTCACACTGCACACCCGACCTTAGGACCAATGCAGGCTCCAATGTGCCCTTTCTTGGTGATTCTAGGAGTGCCTATCATAGTGTCGACATAGGTATTTTCAAAGACTCTTCCTTGATGGACACATTTACCCTTCTTGCACCACGTCCTTCACAAAATGTGGCTCCTATCAACATGATCTCTTCTATTACTAGTGGATCCCTCAAGTTTCCCGATCATTGGGTGGTACCAAGTCCTATGGAAGTAGAGTCTTACGGGGACCATGTTGAATTATTGTAACTTCGAAGAATATTCTAATTATATTTGATTCATTATTGTATAGATCAAATCCCCTTTTGTGGATTGATCAAGTCAGGTCTTGTATAAGATAAAATCCCCTTTTGTGGATTGGTCAACATATATTTTTATGGTGGTATTTGTAAATTCGACCCCTAGTAATTGTAAAGTGGTTTTAGCCACTTCTAGGAGAATTCAACTCCACCAAGTGAAGAGACACAACCCTAGTGCCACCTCACAACTTGTATTTATATGTGAGGAAGGTGTCTGATTTGAACACATTGACTCACTCATATAGTGC
>ML804394.1:141406-166180 GCA_009831015.1 Picea engelmannii
TGTTGTATAGAGCACCGACAATAGGGCTTCCAAATAGATGCCCTGGTATGCCAAGTTGTTAAAATATTTTCTCGGTGTAGTTGATTTAACAACACTAATGCATTTTCTTAACATCGACGCACCGCTACGCTAAATTTTATGGCTTGCAAACTTAGCAGTGTGTTTGGTTCAACTGAATACACCAGTGCTCTCGTGTTCCTAGTGCACCCACATATTATTTAGCGGTGCATTGTCTTCTATAACACAATGATGAAGGGGTATCACTAAGGATGCACCGCTATGTTTATTTTTAAAAATTTATAACAATGCTTTTCTTCAAACAATACTGATGCATATTGTTAGAGTTTACGCACCGATGGACCACATATATTTTCACATCGACACATATTTTAGCAGTGCATCCCATAATCTGCACCACACTGTTAGATTGTAAAATATTTAGCCCAGTGTCATGCTCTTTACAACACTAGTGAGTTTGTTGGACCTAGGAGCACCACTAGGTTAAATTGTTTTATTGCAAATTAAGGGGTGCAATGTGTTAATATGAACACATAGTGTTATCGTGTTATTGGAGCACCAATATTTTGTTTTGCAATGTGTTGTGTTGTCTATAACACCTAAAATAGGGAATCTAATGAGATTCCCCGCTATGCCAAGTCATACATTATTTTTCCCGGTGCGATTATTTTAACATCACCAGTGCATTTGATTAACATGGATGCACCACAACGCTAATTTTTATAGTTTGCAAACCTAGTGGTGTGCTTGGTTCAATTGAGTGTACTAATGCTTCATTGATCCCAGAGCACCAACATGTTGGTAAGCAGAGCATCATCTTTTGTAACGCATCGATAACGGGGTGTCACAAAATATGCACTGCTATGATTATTTTTTAAAATTAATTGCAGTGCTTTTATTTGAATGACACTGATTTGTACTATTAGAGTCTGTGCACTGATGGTGGTGCTCATTGTGCATTTACGCATAGGATGCACTACTTCAGGATGAGCTCAAGCGTTTAGGTGCATCGCGTAGAATTGCAATTTGTTTTTCAAAAAATGATCGAATTTCAAGCCAAATTCAAATTTGAATCTGACGAAAATGCAACTAGGAAGGTCACAAACAATTTACCTAGACTTTTGTGTCTCGAGGAGGCATGGTTCCACTATTGAGAAGAAATGGAAATTCATGGTAATTTCCAAATTTTGGAAATGTGTGGAATCTACTAGTAGAGCTATTGAACTCACTATAGAACACCAAAAACAAGGCATCTTTCGAAGGACAATGAGCATCGATGCTTGCTTGAGAATTTGGAAGTGTAATAATGAAAATTGGTATGGTAATTTTTTTATTTACCCTACCACAGTGTTCTCGATGATGGGGATATGCACCGGGTCATAATGTTCAATGGCACTAGGGTGATTTATTCCATGCTTGTTTTTTATTATAATGTATGATGATGGTTTTGAACAGTTAAGCACTGGGGTGCCATTTTTATATGTGCACCGGGACGTATGCTCCTTATAAAAGCATCGGTAAAAAAAATTCTATAAAAACATCCGATTTCCCACCTTTGCTAACAACCTCCACTATAAACAATGAAGGGATACATTTTTCGGGGAGGTTCTGTAAAAAACTCTGCTACAAGGTGTTCTCCTTGAAGTGGATAGTGCACTATAGATCATTTTTCATTTAGTTTGTATTTGTGCTTGGAGTTTTTGCATGCCATTACTAGATTTTTGTTGAAAGTTTTGGGTTTTTATTGATGTATAGACATTGGAGGGTGCTTGCTGGTATCCCTACCAATATCATATATCCTTGAACTTTCTATTTTGTTGGTGTGAATTGTATCTCATTTTATTTATTATACTAAGAAGAGGTTTTCATTTCATAATTGTGATAGGGTAGAGCATTTGAGTGTCTCTTAGAAGATTACATTGGTATGTGAAGTTTGTTGTTGAGGATTATAAGAGAACTGCTTTGTTCGTTTTTGGATGTTTAATGAGAGTGTGTGAGATTCTTGTTTTTGGTTATACAAAGTTGAAAGTGAAAAACATCTCTCATTTCCTTTAGATAACGTTCATCGAAAAACAAAGTGAATTCTCTTGCATACATGTTTTTGTTTTCTTTTGGATTGGAAAGTGTCATTAAAACACCACTAGAGTTTCATTATGTTACCCTTTGAGTAATTAATAAATTAAGAAGAAAAGCGCTTAATAGTAAAGCTATTAGAATCTTTTCTTTTAGCGAACCAACATTAGACTAGGATCTAGGGCCTTGGTGCAGGGTTGAAGAGTAAATTATCCAAGGCCATTAAAACCAAAAATAGGAGTCACTAGTGAGAGATAAATCCATTAGTAGCAAGGATTACTTTTTATGAAATATCATCTAACACAAGAGTCAAGCACAAGGTCTCACTAGAGCAAGTGGGGTGGCATCCACTCTCCACTTGTTTTGGTGTATGTGAACTACTACATGTACATGGGTTTTAGAAGTGTCAAGCCTCTATGGAGGAAAACGATTCTTAAATCTTTGAGTTTAATTTCCCTACCCATACATATGGTCCTGACCCGTGACTCTTATACCGAGTTGTTGATTGTGAAGTGGTATCCTTAGTGGCCATTCCTATGGCATCTACATGAGGTGGCTATGGGTGGGAAGTACCTGCCTAAGGTAAACATCGAACCTTGGAGGGTGCGCGTATTTACAAGGGTACTTGCACCAGTAAGGGTTATTATGTGTGGGTTATTGTAATTGTCTCTCACAACTTCGCTAGCCAGGATTTGGGGACTTGGCATCCCCCAAGGGTTCATTTTTGGAAGGTCCCTTTATCCATTGGTTTTACTATTGATAACCTAGATTAGCTAGGGGTGTTCTCTTTAGTTATGTGTCCAATTAGTCGTAGGTTGATTTTTTTTCATAATTATAACACATTTATTCACTGTGGTTGACCAAGCGCTTCACCAGTCACGTAGACAACATGGATTTTTTTCGAAGGAGGAAGAACCACCACTTTTTAGGTGAAGGTTGTTGTCCATTGTGGATGACGCAGATCCTATAGAGTTAGAAAATAATTTATTAGGTTCTGAGGAGAGTGAGAGTGTAGATGTTGAAGTGATTGATGAAAGTCTTCCACCAAACTTCAACCCTCCTTTGACCATTCCTTTCGATCTCGTACTCCTTACAATAAGGGGAAATTTTAGTGAGTATTTTTAATTCTTTAGTGATTCTCACATATTGTCAAGCATGATTGTTTCATTAAGTATGGTAGATCCCTCAAACTAATCACCGAATTTCGCATAAGGTACCTTAGTGATTTCCTCCTTGCCATCTATCAATGCCTTAGGTTCTACTCCATCCATGCTTAGTACATCTAGTTTATCGATGTGGGGAATATCATCATTGAATTCACTTCCTTCCACGAGTGTACCTAGCATAAGCATTCTCATTACATCACTCTTGATGCCCACATCTATATTTGTGTTCGGTGGGGGGAAGAGCCTTGGTTATAACGTTGGAGGTGGATTTCCATTTACTGTTGGCATCCCTAGAAGAAACCTAGAAATGGAAAATGCCAGATTCCATTTTGGTTGGAATGTCCATAATGGGTTTGGGGATGATCCTAGTCATATTGGGGCCAATAATGTTTCCAAGGGATATAACATCCATTGGGGTAGCCATCCTCTTGGTAGAACACACAATTTTATAAGTACTAATCCTTTAGGGCATAGCTATGTCCTTGGGGGGAATCCTCCTTGGGTCATTCATGGTCCTGGGAGTAGTAATCCATTCAAGAGTGACTATGTACTTCTGGGAAACCCTCTTGGAGGAATGTATGGTCTTGGTAGAAATAATGTTTCTAGGAGTGCTTTTGTCCCTAAGGGAAATAATTCTTTTAGGAATTCATATGCCACCGAAAAATATAATATGGGTGGACCTCAAGGTCCATCTGGTTCCCAAAAATCTTCATATTTTTACCAAAATTTGTTTTCCAATATGTATTTTTCTTTCCTAGAGACATTAGACTTTCCAAAATTATCATGTTTGACAAATGACCCCATCCTTCACAACTCATTATGGGGGGCCATTCTCGTTAAATTTCCATATGACATATTGAACTTTGATGAAAATCTAGGAGAAGACTCTTCGATGCATATTATGACTTATCATCTATGGTGCTCATCCAACTCATTGATGGATGCTAGTATTTTACTATGTTTATTCCAAAAAACCTTGACTGGAAGTGCCTGTTGGACATGATGTTATGGTGTTGGCATTGATTTCAAAGAGGGTATATGATGTTGGTACCGACATTGATGCAAAGAGGTCAATATTATGGGCATCATCATCAAAATTGTGTTGTGCATATGATATTGTCAAACTCATGCATTGTCTAAACAATGATTACTTATGGATACTAAGTTTGTCCTATCTAAAAGAAAAGGGGAAAGACCAAAATCTGGTGCTTAATAAAATGTGTAAAAGAGTATAGTATGAGAGTCTCTATTATACTTCTTGATCTTCGACTTGGATAACTTCAACTTACATTGCCTTCGACTTCGACTTGGATAAATTCGACATGCATTTCCTTCGAATTTGACTTGCATTGCCTATGAATTCGACTCGGATAACTTCAACTTGCATTTCTTGGCTCTTGGTCGACTCGACTTTGGAATTTCTTTTCCTCGACCCGAATTTCATTTTGGCCAACTCATTTTTCCCATTTCGACTTCAGGGTGGTCGACTCTATTTTATTTTCCGACTCGACTTTGGTCGACTTACTTAGAGAAATCCTAGAAAAAGAACACAGGCAAGATTTGTGGAATAACTCGTAGTCAGCTAGATTATGATCGTTAGATCACTGGACTAAACCACATAAATAATAAAATATATGGATCAGACGTGGACAACAAATATTGATCATATATAGTCGGATAAATATGGAAGTGTGAGACCAAAATAAGAAGAAATGAGACTCATGATTAAGATAATTAACACTTCAGGATCAAGTTTTGTTCAAAGAAATGTTACAACAATAGTAAACAATTTTTAGCATCCAGATATTCCATAAATTTTGAACAACTTACAAGGGATTTGAAGTCTTTTAAAATAAAAATCAACTATTATAAAAAAAAGAAATATCGCCATTAATGTTTAATTAAATGAAGAGGTTCAATGGTTCATTATTAAAAGACACAATGGTTCAATGTCATATCTGTTGGAAGACTATATAAAGTAGAAAGGCTTGGTGAAAGGAAGGTGTCTTTGTGGTCTAATTCAAAATATGAAAACACAGACAGAGTCCAAGGAAGAACTTGAAACATTCACATGAAGTGAGGGTAGAAGGGAGGAGCAAGGGAGGATTGGATTCCTATATAGGTTGAAGCCTGAAACATGGAGTTGGTGCTTCCTTAAGTTGGTTCTTGAAAACAATAGGATTGGATTCCTCTGCAGGTTGGAGCCTAATCTATAGGGAGTTGGTGCTTGGAAAATAGGGGATTAGTTTCTCCTTGAGTTGGTGCTCAAAATAAGAGAGATTGGTGTCTCTGACAAATTGTAACTTGTACATGAAATATAATTTTTATGATTGTTACATTTAAAATTCAAATTTCTGTACATTCTTGTTGATAAATTGTTATAAAATAATAAAGAATTAATTTAATTTGAGAAAAAGAAGAAATATTGATTCACCCCCCCTCAATATTGAATGAAATTCCCACAATTGGTATTAGAGAAGGTTCCTTAACCAAAGTCTAACCACTTGAAGGTATATTATGAGAAATCCAATGGATCAACAAGAAGGAATGTCCTCCAACAGAGTACCATTGTTAAAAGGAAATGATTATGCATTTTGGAGTATAAGGATGAAAAGTTATCTAATGGCTCTTGGATGTGATGTTTAACTATCTGTGGTAAATGGTTACATTGCACCAACTACTGCACCTTCAAATGTTGATGCAAATAAACTCTGCAATGATAATTCAAGCGTTGTTAATGTAATTCTGGGTGGATTAGCAAACCCCATATTTGTAAAAGTGATGCATTGTAAATCAACAAAAGAAATTTGGGGCAACCTTAAAGTCATCTATGAAGGAGATGGAAAAGTTAAGCAAGAAAAACTTCAAACATGTAGAGGGAAGTTTGAGAGTCTGAAGATGAAAAAGGAAGAAAACATTGCATAATATTTTCAAAGAGTTGATGAAATAATCAATTCAATCAGAGCATTGGGATAAGAGCTAAAAGACAAAATTGTTGTCCAAAAGGTGCTGAGATAATTACCAATGGGATATGATGCCAAGGTATCTACCTTGGAATATTGAGAATACCTTGACAAACTTACAATGGATGAACTTCATGGGATTCTTATAGCCTATGAAATGAGAACTGAGCAAGAAAAGTCATCAAAAAGGGAAACAACCTTAAAATCATGAAAAGAATAAAGAACCATGATCATGTGCCAAATGAAAATCACTTAGACATATCAGATGAAGAAGAGACCACTTTTATAAGGAAACTCCCGAAAGGGTCTGGGAAATATAAAGGAAAGTTACCCTTCAAGTGCTTCAACTATGGAAAAATTGGGCATTTTGCCTCTAAATGTCCCTATCCCAAGTAGGTAGATAGTGACGATGAAGATAATTATAACCATAAAGAACTTAAGAAGAGAAAAAATGGAAACAAGAATAAACTCTACAAGAAAAAGAAAAACTTCTACTCCAAAGAAGACAATAGTTCATCTGACATGAGTGAAGATGACAAGGCATAACTTTTATTTATAGGCATAGAAACTCAAAATAATGTTGTTGATGATAATGGATAAAACTATGAATTTGAAGGAGAAGTAGACCTTGAAAGATAACTTATTAGTGCTCTTGAAGAACTGAGAAAATATGAAAAGAAAAACAAATCATAAGAGAACAACTATTAGAATATGAAGAAAAACAAAAATCAAGAGAAAATGAAGTTTTAATAACCATCAAGGAATCATAAAAAATCATTATTGACTTGAAGACTCAACTCCAAGAATCCAAGAGAATTGAAGAGTTCATAAGTAAACAACTCAATGAAAAGCAATTAGACTATGAAAAGCTAGAGGCTGAAATTGTTTTTTCTAAAAATAGAACTTGAGAAAGGAAACAACTAATAAAGATTTGAAAATAGTTCAAGAACCTTGGATGATATTCTTAACAATCAAATATCATCAAGCAATAAGTCAGGACTGGGTTATGATCAAAATAAGTCTAACAAATGATCTAACTCTACATCTCAAAAAATTGAAAAAAATCCAAAGAGTTCTGCAACTGGCCTTCAGAGATATTTTAAAAAGGAAGAACGAAAAATAAATATTGATTCTAATAAACAAAAATATGCTCTCCCTTCAAAAGAAAATGAATATAGAAGGAATAAAACTACAAGAAGAACTCCCCCAAAAAGGTATCGACATCTCTTTCTTGGTTATTGTTTCTCATGCAATAATTTTGGGCACAAAGCATTACATTGTAGAGCCTATGGAAAATACAATCATAAAAATGTTCAAAGACATGGTTATAAAAACAACAAAAATTATAATAATCAAGAGAATAGAAACTATAATTCATTCTCTCCACTACAAGATTTCAATGTTGACAAATGCAACAACTATGGTCACAAAGCTAGTGATTGTAGACTACCAAAGAATCCCATTAAAAATTCCAAAATTCAATAATAAAAACATAAGACATGGAAAGAAAAAAAAGGAAGAAAAGTAAACAAAGTGTAAGGTAGCCTTATATGCCAAATATAAAATGAGTCAATGCTATGTTGACAGTGGATGTTCAAAGCATATGGCATCAGACCAAGACAAGTTCTTAGTCTGAAAAGGAAAGAAAAAGGAAGAATTACTTTTGGAGATAATGTCTTTGCCAAGATACTTGGAAAGGGTACAATCAATTTGGGAAATAACATAGCTAAAGCATAAAATGTGCTATTAGTTGAAAATATGAAGCCTAATCTCCTCGGTGTAAGCCAAACATGTGATCAATTACACATACTCATAGTTGACTCTCAAAGATGTGAAATTAGGAAAGAGGGCTCATGAAAATTAGTGGTTGTTGCACCCAAGACACCGAGCGATGTATATATCTTAAACATAGAAGAAGAAGAAATTTTTTGCATGAGAAAGATAGACGAAAGCTAGCTATGGAACAGAAGAATGGAACATATAGGTTTTGACAATTTGATAAAAGTCAGTAAAAAGAAAAATGTGAGAGACATGCCAAAAATTATTAAACCTTCAAACTCTGTTTGTCGACACTGCCAACGTGGAAACCAGACAAGAGTAAGATTTAATACAAAATAATACTCTACATCAAAACCATTAGAACTTGTTCACACTGAACTATGTGGACCAACAAGAAATAAAAGCATGCAAGGTGAACATTACTTCATTTTATTCATTGATGACTATACATAGATGACTTGGGTATATTTTCTTAAAGAGAAATCATAAGCATTTAAAAAATTCAAAGCTTTCAAAGCACATGTCGAAAATGAGTCTGATCTCAAAATCAAGTGCCTAAGATCAGAAAATGGAGGGGAATTTACCTCAGATGAGTTCAATGAGTTTTGTGAAACTCATGGAATTAAAAGACACTTTTCAGCTCCAAGAACTCCTCAACAAAATGGAGTTGTTGAAAGGAAAAATAGAACTTCCCAAGAAGCAACCAGAGTTATGTTAAATGAAGCCAAACTCTCAGATATTTATTGGAGAGAAGCAATATATATACTTAACATAACACAACTTAGATTTAACCATGACAAGACACCATATGAGTTGTGGTTTGGCATACCAGCATCAGTAAAACACTTTAGAGTCTTTGGGAGAAAATGTTATTATAAAATAGATGATGATAATTTAGGAAAATTTAATTCCAGATAAGATGAGGGTATATTTCTTGGTTACTCATCCAATAAAAAGGCCTACATATGCTATAATCTGAGGCTCCAAAAATTATGGAAAGTGAAAATGTAAAGGTGGATGATCTAACATCAAGAATAATCAAATCTCAAGACAATTCATAAGTTGATGAGAGAAGAAGAGATGATGGTGATGAAGAAGAAATTGAAGAAATACAAGAAGAAGAACCACAAAGTGAAGAAGAAAATGAAGATGAAGCATCACCAAGACAAGAGTCAAAAGCCCCATCAAGAAGAGTACAAAGAGATCATCATGCAAGTCAAAACATAGGTAAAAAAAGTATTGGAGTTGAAATAAGAAGAAGGCTAACATATGAATCAGAACAATCAATGCTCTCCCTAATAGAACCTAAAAAATTTGCAGAAGCTAGAAAAGATGAAGATTGGATTAAAGCCATGAATGAAGAGCTTGATCAAATATAAAAGAATCATACTTAGGAACTTGTCCCAAGACCAAAAGACAAAAATGTGGTAGGGACCAAGTGGATTTTTAAAAATAAAGTTAATGAAGATAGTCAAATTATAAGGAATAAAGCAAGATTAGTGTGCAAAGGATATGCACACGTAGAAGGGATTGACTTTGAGGAAACATTTTCCCCAGTAGCTAGATTAAAATCTATCAGAATGTTCTTGGCATTTGCATGTTTTAAAAACTTCAAAATATATCAAATGGATGCCAAATCAACATTTTTAAATGGAAATCTAGAGGAAGAAATTTATATAGAACAACCTGGAGGATTTATATTATCAGAAAATAAAGACTATGTTTGCAAATTAAAGAAAGCATTGTCTAGTCTCAAACAAGCTCCCAAGGCATGGTTTTCAAGACTTGATAATCATCTACAACAAAAAGGATACAAAAGAGGAGCTACTAACAACAATATTTACATTAAAATTGAAAATCAGAATATGATTATTGTTGTAGTATATGTGGATGATATCATCTTTGAAAGTAATCTGAATCCTCTAAGCAAGCAATTTGCTACAGAAATGCAAAAAGAATTCGAGATGTCAATGCTTGGTGAACTGACATTCTCCCTAGGATTACAATTTTCACATTCAAACAAAGGCATATTCATATCTCATACCAAATACATTAAATAAATGTTGAATAAATTTCAAATGGAAGATTGTAAATGTATGAGCACTCCTATGATTATAGGATGCAAACTAAGCAAAGATGATGAATCACTAGAAGTAGAACAAACCATGTATAGATCAATGATTGGTAGCCTATTATATGCAACAACAACAAGACCAAACATTATGCAATTTGTAGGATTAGTGGCCAAAATTCAATTTGCACCTAAAGCGACAGATATGAAGGCAGTTAAAATGATTTTTAGATATCTCAAAGGCACCTTGGATTTTGGATTATGGTATCCAAAAATAGAATAATTCACATTAACTGCATATACTAATGTAGACTAGGTTGGAAGTGTGGATGACAAAAACAACACTAGTGGAGGAGCATTCTTCCTAGGAAAATGTCTTGTGTCACGGCTAAGAAAAAAGAAACCCTCCATATCACTATCTACAACAAAATATGAATACATTGTTGTTGCCTCTTGCTGCACTCAAGTAATTTGGATGAAACAAACTCTGGAAGACTTACAAATAAAATATGATTATCCAATTCTTCATAATTGTGACAATATCTGTGCCATAAACCTTTCTAAAAATCCTATCATGCACTCAAAAACCAAGCATATCCCAATCAAATTTCATTTTTTAAGGGAACATGTTTCTCAAAAAATTGTTGAAGCTGAATACGTGGATACTAAAGAAAAGATTGCAGATATATTCACAAAACCTTTACCTAGGAGTACTTTTAAATACCTTAGACAAAACTTGGGGGAAATATCCATATCTAATTGAATTGCACAGGTTTCATCAAAGTATTACATGGACAAGGGGAGTATAACGTCAGAGGGAGTAGATAAATATCCCTTCTGCCATTGTTGTCAAAGAGGGGGAATAAACAGTAAAAACTCAATTAAAATAAGTTGTTTTTACTTTGTTTCCATCAATGCCAAAGGGGGAGAATGTTGGAGATGATGTTATTGTGTTGGCATTGATGTCAAAGAGGGTATATGATGTTGGTACTGGAATTGATGCAAAGAGGTCAATATTATGGTCATCATCATCAAAATTGTGTTGTGCATATGATATTGTCAAACTCGTGCATTGTCTAAACAATGATTACTTATTGATACTAAATTTGTCCTATCTAAATGCAAAGGGGAAAGATCAAAATCGGGTGCTTAATAAAATGTGTAAGAGGGTCTGGTATGTGACTCTCTATTAGAATTATTGATATTCGACTTGGATAACTTCGACTTACATTTCCTTTGACTTTGACTTGCATTTCCTTTGACTTCGACTTGGATAACTTCGACTTGCATTGCCTCCGACTTCGACTGGGATAACTTCGACTTGCATTACCTTTGACTTCAACTTGGATAAATTTGACTTGCATTTCTTGACTCTTGGATGACTTACTTTTCCTCGACCTGACTTGCATTTTGGCCAACTTATTTTTCCCATTTTGACTTCCGAGTGGTCGACTCTATTTTATTTTCTGACTCGACTTTGGTCGACTTACTTTGTCTTGATCCGAATTGCATTTTGGCTAACTCATTTTTCCCATTTTGAATTCCAGGTGGTTGACTCTATTTTATTTTCCGACTCGACTTGTGGCTTGAGTGGTCGAAAATATCCCATCATATAAACAACCAAGAGTTCTAATTGTTTTAAACAAATAATTTTGTGTTGGTGAGACAGAGAGGCTATAAGCCTCTTATTTACAGATCAGACATCTTGATTTTCAATGATCCAAAAAAATACAATATGCCTGGAGTAACTACAAAGGAACAATTATTGGATGGCTGAGGTCATTTACTCAAATGCTTAGGAACCTACGAAAACTAGAAGACTTAGAGAAATCCCAGAAAAAGAACACATGCATGATTTGTGGAATAATTCGTAATCACCTAGATTATGATCGTTAGATCACAAGACTAAACCACATAAATGATAAATTTTATGGATCGACTGTGGACAACAAAGATTGATCATCGATTGTTGGATCAATATGGAAGTGTGAGACCAAAATAATAAGAACTAAGACTCATGATTAAGATAATTAACACTTCAGGATCAAGGTTTGTTCAAAGAACTGTTACAACAACAATAAACAATTTTAGCACCTAGATATTCCGTAAATGCTAAACAACCTACAAGGGATTTGAAGTCTTTTAAAATTAAAATCAACTATTATAACAACATAAATATCACCATTATTTTTTAATTAAATGAAGAGGTGCAATGGTTCATTATTAAAAGACACAATGGTTCAATGCCATACTTGTTGCAAGACTATATAAAGTAGAAAGGCTTGGTGAAAGGAAGGCGTCTCTGTTGTCTAATTCAGAAGATAAAAACATAGATAGAGTCCAAGGAAGAACTTGAAACATTCACATGAAGTGAGGGTGGAAGGGAGGAGCAAGGGAGGATTGGAGTCCTCTGTAGGCTGAAGCTGGAAACATGGAGTTGGTGCTTCCTCAAGTTGGTTCTTGGAAACAAGAGGATTAGAGTCCTCTACAGGTTGGAGCCTGATCTACATGGAGTTGGTGCTTCCTCAAGTTGGCAATTGGAAAATAGGGGATTGGTGTATCCTTGAGTTAGTGCTCAAAAGAAGAGAGATTGGTGTCTCTTTCAAACTGTAACTTGTAAATGAAATATAATTTTTATGATTGTTACATTTAAAATTCAAAGCTTTGTACATTCTTGTTGATAAATTGTTATAAATTAATAAATAACTAATTTAATTTGAGAAAAAGAAGAAATATTGATTCACCCCCACCCTCTCAGTACTAAACAACATTCCAACAGTGTCACAAAATGTTACATTGAGCTTAAGGGCGCATCCTATAACAAATTTAATACCTTGGCCATGGCATTCTTAACGCATTTTTAGTTTTCAGCTAGGTACAAGACCAGGATAAAGCTCTTGAACTCTTTTCATCAAAATACCGCCACCCATATTTCTAATCACATTCATGAGTGGAGGTGGCAACATAGGTTCATCGAGGCCAAGATTCATGACCAACTCCTAGTAGATTGGTTCACCAAGTATTTGTTACATCCCATAGCCAAGGATGTTGCAATGTCAGGGGTGGTGACCAAGGAGTAGGCCACATTACATGCCCAACATTTAGATTTGATCTAATCTCATTTTGGAACTTTATATGATATCATTTTGCATGGTCCAAGGTCATCAACAAATCTTCATAAGTGAAACTTGGGGCCCCATGCCGATGGTGTGGTAGGTTATGTTTATAGTGTGTCTGTGGGTTACTTGGCTGGATAATTGGTCCAATTTAGTAGCACATCAACCCCACCAACCACTTCGCCCACCACTCAAACTT
This sequence comes from Picea engelmannii, assembly GCA_009831015.1. NCBI lineage: Eukaryota > Viridiplantae > Streptophyta > Pinopsida > Pinales > Pinaceae > Picea > Picea engelmannii. The sequence continues at coordinate 154,792 of ML804394.1, forward strand.
CTATGATCCTCGTTCAAACCTCCGAGGTGAATTTGGTGTAGTCCACACAACTGAAGAATCCCCAACAACCTAGAGGGAAGAAAAATAATAATAAGAAAAATTTTAATAATGAACATGGGACTCTACAAGCCCCAAATAATGTTGGTAGAGGCACGAAAGAGAAAAAAAAGAAATATCCTTGCAAGATTTGTGAGGACAATCTTCTTACTCATCAATGTCTGCAAATTGATGAGATTCATTGATACGTTTCCCAATAAAAAACTTCCCAATAGCTTGTTGTATTGACCGGCCCATTTCCTCCATAGCAACCAAAAATGGTTATTCCAAATTCTACCCCTCTACAAGGAGGCATGGAAGGTACCCCTCATCTAGGGTGGTTGTCCTCAAGTGATCAAGTGTTCATGTGACCAAATAATGTCTCTACAAACTCGATCTCATAATTACTAGAATCTTGAGGTTGGTCCTTTGAATCATGGTCAATTGTCCTCTTCCTAGCATAATGGACCTCTCAAAATCAAGAAGCCACCACTTAATACAGTGATTTTCCCAAAAAATGTTTTCTTCAAAGAAAAACACATAATCCTAACACATAGGCCACCCACAATTACAACATTGTGGATGATTTGGCCTTGACACCATGTGCTATGTCTTCTCTTGAAGTTCTGCAAAGATGTTCTACGAAGCACAAGGAATTGTTATCATCCATAGGTGGGTTTGACCCATTATATTTCAATGTGATTATGTTTGATTTGTACCAAATTTGGCATATGCTCTCCCACCAAATTGTTTTTTAGATTCAAGTGATGGTATGTGGGAAAATTATTTTCTGAATAGTTTTTTATGAAGGAGCCTTCACTTGTATCATGTCCATGTCATTTTGGAAACCTATTGGCTCTCTAAATCTTGTTCCTTCTAAAACCATGCTCAAGGCATTTGGTGGGCATGTGTTTTGACATCATGGGATCCTTACTGCATTTCCCATAGAGTTAGGTCGTAATACTATTTGGGTGGAAGTGAAATAGTTAATGCCCCTCTATAATAAAATATTCTGCTTGGGTGTACTTGATTTTATGAGATGACGATTGTAGTCTCATCGGTATTTAGAGTCCTTTGTTTTCCTCATCAAGGGAGAATTGTGACCATTAATCAACTTTCACACTGCACACCCGACCTTAGGACCAATGCAGGCTCCAATGTGCCCTTTCTTGGTGATTCTAGGAGTGCCTATCATAGTGTCGACATAGGTATTTTCAAAGACTCTTCCTTGATGGACACATTTACCCTTCTTGCACCACGTCCTTCACAAAATGTGGCTCCTATCAACATGATCTCTTCTATTACTAGTGGATCCCTCAAGTTTCCCGATCATTGGGTGGTACCAAGTCCTATGGAAGTAGAGTCTTACGGGGACCATGTTGAATTATTGTAACTTCGAAGAATATTCTAATTATATTTGATTCATTATTGTATAGATCAAATCCCCTTTTGTGGATTGATCAAGTCAGGTCTTGTATAAGATAAAATCCCCTTTTGTGGATTGGTCAACATATATTTTTATGGTGGTATTTGTAAATTCGACCCCTAGTAATTGTAAAGTGGTTTTAGCCACTTCTAGGAGAATTCAACTCCACCAAGTGAAGAGACACAACCCTAGTGCCACCTCACAACTTGTATTTATATGTGAGGAAGGTGTCTGATTTGAACACATTGACTCACTCATATAGTGCACATATCTTGAAGACAATTGCAGTTGTAGGAAGAAGTCTAATGAAGGATAAGAGAGGTGCATGCTTGGTCTTGGTCCATCTTTGGTATTTTGGTCTTAGTTTTGGCATTGTACTGACAATCTATTATTGAGGAAGTTTTGTTGGGTTTTCTTCCCCATGAGGGTTTCCTAGGATAAAAAGTTGTGTACCTTGTGATCATGTTTCTTTCAATGATCATCTTTATACTGTTGTTTTGGAAATGCATTGAATGCTCATGAAATTTGGAAATAACCTAATAACAACACTAAAAACTTAACATGGAATCAGAGCATGACTGATTATAAAATCTTTCATTGGGTATCTAAACGTTTATGTTGATGTACAAGAAAATACCACCTAGGGAAGTAAGCCTTTCCCTAGCACATCTTTTGGCAGCTTGAGCGAACCTTTTCAGTGGATGGATTCTCCGGAAAGTCAAACCCTAGTTTTGACTCGTACCAAAAAAATAGGAAACCGGAACCAGTACCAGAAGTAACAGTCTAAAATTGCACAGGTCAATTTTCAAGGGGTAAAACTTGGAATTTTTAGAGATGGTATGCTCCAACAAACTCGCCTCAGTCCAGTGCATCTCCTGGTAAGTTCAGTTTCATTTTCTTAGCTTCAGATCAAGATGTCTGCAAGCACCAATATTGTTGACAAGTTATAAGGTGTGGAAAATTTCCATTCATAGAAGTACAAAATTGGAATCATTCTTGAAGAGAATGACCTTGCAAAATTCATAAAAGAAAATTTACCGGAACCCGAAGAAAATGAAGCCAAAGAGAAGTACACGAAGGATATGATTAGGGATAAAAGAATAATTGTAGATTTTATTAAACACCACTTGATCCCTCAAGTGTCTTCTAAAGAATAATCCAAAATATATGTTTTATGCCCTAACTATAATGGTATGAAGGAAGGAACATCAACCAGAAGATGAACTTGAAAACGCAACTCAAGAATACAAGAATGAAAAAAGGAGAAATAATGAAAGACTATTTTTCTAGGGTTTCTCAATTCAAGGAAGATTTAGAGGCAATTGGAGACAACTTAGATGAAGATGAACTCATGATGACAACTCTTAATGGTATCAAAATACCTTGGGATGCCTTCATCCAAACTATTTGTGCAAGAAAAGAGAAACTCCAATTTGACAATTTATGGGAAGAATGTGTTCAAGAAGAAGCGAGAGTGGCTAACCAAGAAGTAATTCTATTGAGAGATGAAGATCAAGCCCTATCTTCTCATGCTAAGGGTGGAAAGGGAAAGTCTCATTTTCAAAAGGAGACTCACTTTCATAAAGAGTCTCACTCTCCAAAGAGATTCCAGAAATATCATAAAGGTTAAAGAAGGTAAAGAAATTTCTCCTCCTACAAGTGTTATCATTGTGATAAGATGAGACACATTGCTAAGAATTGTCCTGCCAAAAGGGAAGAATACAAGAGGAGAAATAACAAAAGACATCATGCCCATGTAGTTGAAGATGATGAGCCACCCAAGAAGTTAGCTAAAGAAGATATTGACTAATATGTTTTGTTTTCCGCTCTCTCAGGATCCATGACACTTGGAAACGATACTTGGCTCATAGATAGTGGTGCCTCTAAACACGTGACAGGTCAGAAGAACACTCTCTCCAGTGTTGTAGAGAAAAAATCCTCCTAGAAAGTTTCACTTGGAGATGATTATCAGTACCCAATCGAAGGATTGGGAGAAGCCACCTACAAACTTGATTCGGGAACTCCGATGAGAATGAAGGATATACTCTATGTACCAAGTTTGAAAAAGAACTTACTTTATATTTCCACTCTAGATAAGAAAGGCTTTAGGGTTTCATTCGTAGATGGTGAAGTTATTATGTGGTATAAAAGAAAAAATATAGAAGATGTAGTTGTTATTGGAATATAAGAAGGTGGTTTGTACAAGTTAAAGGTTCACTCAGATGTAGCCTTGACTCATTCTACCGAAATTCCTTGTGAACTTTGGCATAGAAGGCTAGTTCACATCAACTACAAAGCCTTACCATATGTGAGCAAGGTAGTTATAGGTTTACCAAAACTAAAGGTTGATCATGAAGGTGTATGCAAGGGATATGCACAAGGAAAGAACACAAAGAGTCATTTTCCAAAGAGTGAAAGTAAAGTAAAAGAAATTTTGGAACTTGTCCACTCAGATGTATACAGTCCAATGCCATAAACCTCTCTAAGCAGGTATATATACTATGTATCATTTATTGATGATTACTCGTAAAAATTGGGTTCATTTCTTGAAGTCAAAAGATGAAGTACTATAAAGTTCAAAGAATTCAAAGCATTGGTAGAAAACCTCTCTGAAAGGAAAATCAAGATACTCAGGCCAGACAATGGAGGAGAGTACACTTCAAATGAATTTGGAAACTTTTGCAAAGATTCCAGGATTAAGAGGGAGCTTACCACTCCCTATAATCCTCATCAAAATGGTGTAGCAAAAAGAAAGAATAGGACAATTATGGAAGCAGTAAAGACAATGATTCATGATCAAGACCTTCCAATGCACTTATGGGTTGAAGTAACAAGAACATCAATATATGTCCATAACATATTATCCCACAGTGCACTTAGATTCAAAACCCCTGAAGAAATATTCATCGGAAAGAATCCATAAGTAAGCCATCTCAAAATATTTGGTTGTACAGTATTTGTACACATTCCGAAATAAAAGAGAACTAAGTTGGATCCTTCAGGAAATAAGGGAATATTTGTTGGATATTGTGAGGTATCTAAGGCCTTCAAAATATACATACCAGGTTACCATCATATTGAGATCAGCAGAGACGTAAAATTTGATGAAGATGCAACACTCAAGAGATCAAGGAAATGTGTAGTATACCTAGGGAGGTAATATGGGGTACCTAGGGAGGTACCCAATGGGAATGTGGTTATGTATTATTAGTGGAATTCATTTAATACATGAGAATGTGGTTATGTATTATTAGTGGAATTCATTCAATGTAAGGTTGACTAGGTCCACTATATTAAATAAATCCCACTATGGTAGTTAGATATAATAAATGTGAGAAGACTCTCTAGAAGGTTCCTATGAGTTAGAGAGAGCTATATAAATAAGTGTAAGCAATGTATGAAACATAGTGAAGAATATGGTCATTATAGCAAGAAAGTATTGCTTGAGTAGTGCATTCTTTCCATAAGGAATAATATATGGTGTTACCCTACCTCGAAGATTTTCTCTATTTCTTGTGTTCAATATTTTGGTGAATGGTTTGGATCATTCTTGTTGAGATTATTGGTTATTTCTGAAGTATATGGTCATATATATTCAGACACTTAACAAGTGGTATCAGAGCACTTTCCTTGGCCAAAGAAGGGAATAATTTTTGGCTCTTTTTGCAATTTTTGTTTTTTAGGAAAAAAAGAGGGTAGCACATTTCAGGTTCATATCTGAAGCTTAATGAGTTGAATATGGAAAAAAAAATGGATATTTGAATTCATCTAGGAAAAATACCCAATTTCAAAAAACATATCGACTGAAACGAAGTTCAGGAAATGAAGTTATGAACATTTTAAATTCGACCATTTTTCAGGGTTTTTCCAGAAAAAGTCTCGATTTTATGTAGTAAGTTATTTTTAAACCCTAGTTTTGTTGTAGATTTCTTCCAAGCAGGATGTTTTTTACTGGAAAAGATGATGGCCCTACTATTGAATAATACATACAAAATCAAAATTCATCATGGAAAGATCAATGGAAATTTTGTCTACACTATGGTTTCCAAGAAGATGCTTGCATATGGTGGAGCTCATTTAGTTATAATAATTTGATGGCACTTTCTGATGAAGCATATGAAAAATTCATTTTAGATAAATGGTATTATAAGAAGAGTAAGGATACATAATGCACCAAGGGATTATTTTCATATGACAAATCTGTATTACAGGTTCATGGTTGTATTCTGAAAGAAAATATCATTTTTCGATTAACCCCAGTTGCATGCATAATTTTGTCAATGTTCAGTTGGTTAATAGATTGCAAGTTCCTACAAATAATATTCAAAGCACACAGGTTGGAGGTGCACATGTTCAAATTTTTAAAGATTTGAAGATTACCATGGATAACTATTTTTTGCATTTAGACTTTTATGCCATAGACATGGGTGAACTAGATATTGTTTTGGGATATCCTTGGATGGATTCAGTTGGTACAGTTAATATTAATGTGCAAAAGAAGTTTCTAAAGTTTTGGTACAAGAAAAATAAAATTACATTGCAGGATGTGTCTCTTAGTAAGAAAGATGGGCCCATGGTGGCGAACAAAGAAGTTATGGTATACTTTGAATCAGAGGCAAAGTCTACTGAAGGAGATGAAGCAAATCCACAAGAAGGACATAATAGTGAATCCAAGGAGGTCATTGACTCAAAGGCACAAGCTGTTACAGATTTGAAGAAAAAAGAAGAGATTCCTACAGTTGTTGTATATCACCATCCACATCATATAGAGAAACAATGGTCATCAAGGCAAGGGCACGAGCTTCAACAAATTTATGCACCAGCAAGGCATCAGACAAGAAACCAAGCAAGAGGTGCATGGAGGACTACCAACACTGCAGGAAGACATTCGACTAATGAAACAATCCCATGAAGACCTTGACATGATACAAATAAAGTTCAGGGTGGCAAGGTAGCAGATGGACATCGTGTTCAACTTCCATTAGGATGGATGGATGGTCGTACTTGGTACCAGTTGGATACATTGCTTAGTCGGTCATATTGTATGGTTTATTCTCATGTTTCGAGGATGAAACATGCGAAGGGGGATGGAATGTAGTATACCTAGGGAGGTAATATGGGGTACCTAGAGAGGTACCCAATGGGAATGCGGTTATGTATTATTAGTGGAGTTCATTCAATACATGAGAATGTGGTTATGTATTATTAGTGAAAGTCATTCAATGTAAGGTGGACTAGGTCCACTATGGTAGTTAGATATAATAAATGTGAGAAGACTCTCTAGAAGGTTCCTAGGAGATAAAGAGAGCTATATAAATAAGTGTAAGCAATCTAATGAGGCATAGTGAAGAATATTGTGAATGTATCAAGCATTGCTTGAGGAGTGTTATCCTTCCTTAAGGATTAATATATGGTGTTATCCTACCTCAAGGGTTTTCTCTATTTCTTGTGTCCAATATTTGGTGAATGGTTTGGATTATTCTTGTTGAGATTCTTGGTTATTTTGAGATTTATTTTTAGATCTATTCTTGTACTTAAAAATTCCAATTAGAAGAAGTGAATGAAGAAGAACCTTTAGTTCCTAGATTTGCAAAATCCATGAAGGAAGTTGCAGTTACCCCTAATGATGAGATTCTAGAAGATCATGATATGATAGAATCTCAAGAACCTCCCCGTATGATGATCTCTCACAAGAGAAATCCATAGCGGGTAAGAGAACTTATTCAAGATGCAGAGAAGTATGGTGCCCCAGGAGGAACCATGAGACAAAGCAAGCAGCCTAAGCCATTCTCGAGCTATGTGGCCTTGATGTGTGATTTCGTAGATAAGGAAACTACTTGCTTTGAAGAAGTCGTTCATAAGAAAGAATGGATGAATGCCATGATAGAAGAATACCAATCCATTATAAAGAATGATGTGTGGGAAGTAGGTCCCAAGCCAAAGAACAAAGATGTTGTATCTTCCAAGTGGATATACAAAATAAAACATGCAATAGACGAAAGTAATGAAAAATATAAGACAATATTTGTGGCTTGTGGATTTTCTCAAAAGGAAGGTATTGACTATGAAGAAAATTTTTCTCGTGTAGCAAGATACACTTCTACTAGAACTATCATAGCTCTTGCAGCCAAAATGAAGTGGAAGTTGCACCATATGGATGTGAAAACAACTTTCTTAAATGGTGTTATTGATGAAGAAGTGTACATAGAAAAACCACAAGGGTTTGAAGTTGAAGATAGAAAAACTCATGTCTGCATGTTGAAGAAATCTCTACATGGGTTGAAGTAAGCTCCGGGAGCTTGGTATGAAAAACTACTGATACACAACCTACCAGTACAAAAACTACCAGTACACCACCTACTGGTATGTCGAAGGAAGATTGGGAGAAGTTGGACAGAAGAGCAAGGAGTACTATTTGACTCTTCCTGGAAGATTTAGTGTTGTTGAATTTCTCAGGAGAGTCTATAGCCAAGGAACTATGGAATAAGTTGGGGAATTTGTATCAATCAAAGTCCCTGGTAAACAAGTTGTTTCTTCAAAAGAAGTTGTATCAAATGTTGGGTATGTCTTATATTCTTTGCATGTGTGTGTGTGGGCGCGTCAGGTTCGACAATTGCGTCTAACGATCCCTCTAGTAGCTTTATTTGTGTCATGTGCGTCGAGTGCTTTCCTAGGGGGGTCCTAGGGGGGGCAGGTATGTCCCCCTCTGGTTATGCGCAACACCCTGAAATTTTTTTTGGGGGCGGTTTTTGTTATTTTTAGCAATTTACTAAATTAATCCCAGATTAAGGGATTAGGGTTTTGGTATCTACAGAATACCTAAAAACATTGTATATATTGTATGGTGAATGGTGAAATTCGATAATGAATATAACAAAGGTTTTCCCAGTTGAGGGTTTCCGATATAAAATCTCTGTGTACTCTGTGTATGAGCCATTGATTAAATTTTGTTTTGCTTAAGAATCTATATGCATTGCTTTACTTCACAGGTTTAAAACTTACATGTGATATCAGAGCTCGTTTTTGGCTTCAGAGGGACACCTTTTTTGTTGAGGGTTTGGCTTGGTCTTGATAGATCAAGTTTATCTTGGGTCTGTGATAAACCTGGGTTTAGTGGGAGCTTTTGCAATGATGATTTGAGTGTAGAAAGAGGAATGACAAGCTCTTCTAGAATAGAGATAGAGAAGTTCAACGGTAAAAACTTTGAGCTATGGAAGTTGAAGATGGAGGACCTTCTTGTAGACAAAAAACAATGGATCGTTGTGGATCCTAGTACACAACTAACTAGTACATCGTCTACTAGCATACAGGCTATTGGTACACAACCTACCAATACACAAACTACCAGTACACCACCTATTGGTATGTCGAAGGAAGATTAGGAGAAGTTGGACAACAGAGAAAGGAGTACTATTCGACTCTGCCTGGCAGATTCAGTGTTGTTGAATGTCTTAGGAGAGTCTACAACCAAGGAACTATGGGATAAGTTGGGGAATTTGTATCAATCAAAGTCCCTGGTAAACAAGTTGTTTCTTAGAAAGAAGTTGTATCATATTAGGATGGAAGATGGAGATTATGTGACAAAACATCTAAATTCCTTTAATACTCTGGTAATTCAACTTGTCTCTATTAATATTATGATTGCAGAAGAAGATAAGTGTATTACTTTGTTATGTTCTTTGCCAGACTCTTGGGATAATCTGGTTGTAGCAATTGGTAGTACCACTCAATCTACATTGAAGTATGAGGATGCAGTTTCATCATTGTTATCTGAAGAGATGAGGTGGAAAAGCATGGATGGTCAAAGCACAGATGCTTTATTTGTAAGATTTTGTACCCAAGACAGGAATCCTGGTAAGCCTTCAGGGGAGAGATCGAAATCTACAGGTAGATCTAAGTCTCTAGGAAAATCTTTGAGGAAATGTTGGAAGTGTGGTAAAACAGGGCATTATAAGAAAGATTGCAAGTCTAAGAAGGTTGAAAAACCAAAGGGATTTGATAGTACCTTTTCCAGAGAGGAAAAAACCTCCACTGAAGAAGGAGGTGATATTTACCTAGCATCTACAAGTACACATGCAGACCGCGATGTATGGTTGATTGACTCAGGTGCATCATACCATATGACTCCTCACAGGGAGTGGTTTTATGAATATGAAAAATATGATGGTGGTGATGTATTCCTAGGAGATGATTTGATAGCAAAAATCTTGGGACGTGGAAGGGTTAAGTTGCTGCTAAAAGATGGAAGGATTAGAACACTCCCTGGGGTTCTGCACATTCCAAAACTTGTCAGGAGCCTAATATCTGTAAGTAAGTTGGATGATGCAGGAGTGGATACTGTATTTGGAAAGAACACTTGCAAGATGGTACAAGGAGAAATGGTGTTGATGAGGGGAGTTCGGTGTGGAACTCTATACAAGTTGTTGGGAAGCACTTATACTAATGGGTGTAACAGTTCTGTTGTCCTTGAGCATACAAATAAAGAAGACAAGACCAATATCGTCCCTAAAAAGAAGACCATGTTGTGGCATTAAAGACTGGGGCATATTGGAGAAAAGAGCCTTCAAACACTACATGGTAAAGGCATGGTTGAAGGTATGTCTAATTGCACTCTAGATTTTGATTTCTGTGAGCATTGCATATATGGTAAACAAAATCGAGTAAGATTCCCATCTGGTGCTACAAGAGCAAAGGGGATCTTAGAGTTGATACACAATGATGTGTTTGGACTTGTTCATGTTCCATCCCTAGGTAAATCTGTGTATTATGTTTCATTCATAGATGATTTTTCAAGGAACACATGGATTTATTTTCTTAGAAATAAATTTGAGGTATTTGATAAATTTAAATATTTTAAGGCTTTGGTAGAAAATCAGACAGAGAAGAAAATAAAGGTATTGAGAACAGATAATGGTGGAGAATTCTGCGAAAATGAATTCAAAGAATTCTGTAAAAAGTGTGGTATAGCAAGGAAGAAGACTACTCCACACACTCCTCAGCAGAATGGAGTTGCAGAAAGGATGAACATAACACTGATGGAAAACGCAAGGAGCATGCTCAACGGTGTCGGGTTAGGACAAGAATTATGGGCAGAGGCAGTGGGTACAACATGTTACCTGGTCAATTGATCACCTTCATCAACATTGTATGATAAAACTCCACACGAGGTATGGTATGCAAAGAAACTCTCTCTTCAACATCTTAGAGTGTTTGGTTGTGATGCTTATGTACATGTTCCAAAGGAAAATAGGAGTAAGCTGGATAAAAAGGCTAAAAAGTGTATCTTTATTGGTTATAAAGATGGTGTGAAATGTTATAATCTTTGGAACCCATAAACCAAGAAGATTGTTTACAGTCGAGATGTTGTTTTCAGAGAGGTAAAAGATGTGTCCAAACAGGAATTCCTACCAACGCAAGACGTACCTGAGAAAATAGAGCTTGAGTTGGATGATGCAAAATCTGAATCATCTGAAGAAGAGGAAGTAGAAGAAGAAGAAGAAGAAGAAGAACCTCATACCCCAGTATTGAGGAGATTAGTGAGAGATAAAAGGCAGCCAGAAAGGTATAGTCCACCTGATTTCCGTTCCAATTTTGCTTTATCTATTACTGATGATGATCCCAAAACTATTAGGGAAGCAATGAATTTAGAGGATAGTAAACTCTGGAAGAAGGCCATGGTTGAAGAAATGGATGGCTTGGATAAGAATGAGGCATGGAATATGGTTAAGTTGCCAGCTGGAAGAAAATCTTTTGGTAGCAAATGGTTGTTTAAGAAGAAGTTTAATGCACAAGGTAAAGTCGAGAAATACAAAGCTCGGTTAGTAGCAAAAGGTTATTCCCATGTAGAGGAAATTGAGTTTGGTGAGATTTTTTCTCCTGTTGCTAAGTTAACTTCTATTAGATTTATTTTATCTATTGTTGTTGCTT
>ML804394.1:197854-208811 GCA_009831015.1 Picea engelmannii
TAATATGATTTCAAAGGTAATAGCAAATAGGTTAAAGCCTGCTCTCTCTCGCTCGCTATCGGAGGAACAATTGGGTTTTCTCAAAGACAAACAGATCTTGGATGCAATAGGTACGACGCAAGAGTGCTTGCACAACATTAAAGCAAAAAATTCAAAAGCACTGATACTAAAGTTGGATCTAAAAAAAACATATGACTGCATCAATTGGGATATCCTGCATTTGACTCTCTTGCAATCGGGTTGTAGTAATACTTTCACAAATTGGATTTTAAGTTGTGTGACTAGTGCAAATTTTGTTGTCTTGATAAATGGAGAGACATCTCAAATTTTCCAGAGTGACAGAGGACTTAGGCAAGGCTATCCACTTTCACCCTTGCTCTTTATATTGATTATGGAAGGACTTGGCTTGTTATTAAAGAAAGGTAAAGATGAAGGAACGTTATCAGGTGTCGAGGTCTCCAGGTTAGTTGAGATATTACATCTGTTATTTGTTGACGATGTGTTAATAATGTCAAAAGCCTCACCTGACGAGTGGCAAGAGATTAAAAATATCTTATCGATCTTTTGTAGAGCTTCTGGACTTATGATAAATTGGTCAAAATCTATCTTTTACTTTGCAAAAGTTAATGGTGAGACTTTAAAAAAATTTAAATGAATTTTCCCATACTGTTTTGAAGAACTCAAAAAAGGCTTTCGCTACCTTGGATATTTCTTAAAGGTAGATGCTTATAAAGTTGTAGATTGGAGATGGCTCTTAAAAAATATTGAAGATAGGATTGGATTGTGGTGCAATAGATGGTTAACTCTGGGAGGCCGATTTACACTGGTAAAATCGGTTCTAGAAGGACAACCGGTATATTGAATGGCCTTGGCAGCCATTCTTGTCTCCATTCTAGAAAAAATAAGAAAACTTATGTTCAATTTCCTTTGGTCTGGTGCGGAGGGAAAAAAACATTTTCATCTCTGCAGTTGGGAACTTCTTGCAAAACCTAAACATATGGGAGGATGGGGGATAAGAAACTTGTTTCTCTTCAATAACACCTTGGCGACAAACTCACTTTGGCGAGTACTATGAAATATGACATTTGGCATAAGGTGGTTAAAGACAAGTACATTCAACATAGCTCTATTGTAACCTGGTTCAGATCAGCCACAACATATGCCCCGGCTGCTTCCCATACCTGGAAATATCTTTTGAAGGCATTACGTTTGATAACCCACTGGTTCAGCTGGACACTGGGATCGGGACACTTGATACACATTGGTTTGGATAGTATCATAGGTTTGGGGAACTATTCTTTCTTATCTATACAATTGTTAACATAACTGCTCAGAATAAATATATTATTCCTCTTTCAAGTTGTGGGCGAAGCGAGACCGGGTGTCATCTCAGAACACTGGAAAACTAGTGGGGCCTTGGGCTTGAGAGGGAGCCTTGCTGAGGAATGAGATGCTTTCATAAAGGCTCTGTGTGGAGCGAGAATACTTCTACAAGATCAAAAGGATATTCTCTTATGGACTGGAGGGGATGGGGTCGGAAGACCATCTATCAAAAATATCTATTTAGCTCTTGCAAAAAATAAATGGATGACTGTTATCAGGGGCTGGAAAAGAGAGTTGTGGAAATGGGACTTAGCACATAAGATCAAATTGTTTATTTGGTTATCGAGTGAGAACAAAATATTAACCTGGGATTCCTTGCAAAAAAGGGATGGCAAGGCCCAAATTGTTGTCCATTATGCTTAAAAGATGTCGAGACTGCGTTCCACGTCTTTGTTTATTGTGGTTTCTGCCAGGAAGTCTAGTTGAGGGTAAACAAAGAATTTGATTCTTTGGTTGTTTGGGAAGGCATGTCATTAAATGAATGCTTGGAAAACTAGGCAAAAAGAGAAGGGGTTTACAAAATGTTGTCTGCCATCATCTACTGGTATGCATGGTTAGAGAGGAATGTAGTAATCTTTGAAGGGCGCTTGCCCTCCAGCCTCGCAGTTGTTTGCAAAGTAAAAACAACTCTCCCATCTAGGCCACCTTTGAATAAAATCACTCCTCGTAATCTTCAAAGTCCAAGCATTTTATCCTCCACATGAGTTGGTTCGATGGAGTTGCAAATCCAATTAACAATAGATGTGGGGCGGGGGGTCTGATAAAGACTAGTGCAAATTTGATTATAAAGTGGACTTTCAACTGTGGATGTGGGACCAATACCAAAGCAAAACTGATAGGTGCTTGGGCGACTTTATCTCTAGTTGTTCGACTGAATTTAGATGATTTGTAGGTTATTTGGGACTAGAAGATTATCATAGATTGGTTGATGGAAAAAGGTAGGCTTTAGGGAGCATCACTATTGGGCTGGATGGACAAGATTAATAGACTCAAGTTAAATTTTAGAAAGATCTACTTCACCCATGTTTCAGGGAGCTCAACATGGAAGCTGATTACCTTTCGAAGTTAGCCCTATCAAAGAGTGAAGGTTTGTTGAGCTACAACTTTTGAGTCGATGGCAACAAAGGGCCCACTCACTTCTTCTATCTCTACTAACTTCTCGGCCTCCTTTTGGATCAGTCTCAAAGTCTTGAAGATATCATAGATATGGCTACATATTCTGAAGCAGCATAGAATTTTAGTGTCATGTTTAATGGACACTATTGAAAATCTTGTGCTTTTATGGTATTTTTGCTAGCATTATGTCCAGAAGAATAATCAGATTGATATTCTCGTTTTTGTGAATTAAGCCAGAACATTTTTATATTTTGTGAAGATTTGAAGCTATGCACAGAGTGCAAACTCCTTGATGTTTGTGTAAAGAGAACTATTTTATATTTATAATATAAAGTGACATTTTTCTTGATGAAAAAAAGATTAGGTAAATTCACATCATCACAAAATTTAAACAAAATGATGAACTTTAACATCCCTTTAATACTTAATTTTCTCTTTTTCACTTTGGAAAACATAAAAAATAATGTATTAAATATAAGTGTTTGTTTTACAATAGATCCCATGCTTTGCTTTTCAAGGTTCAATCTAATGTAGGAATCTATGACTTAACTACTACCCCAATAATTGAATACCCAATTTTTTATGAGGAAATTATTATTATTTAAAAACATTTATGTGGATGAAAAAGTAAATCTACAAATATGCATTTTGATTCCTCATCTCTCGCTCTTATCTTTTTCAACCTTTTCTTAAGTCATTATTTTTGCTACCAATTCATCCAACTTTTGGATCTGAAAAGGTATCCCTTTTTTCCCTTTTGAATGAACTTTTAACTTGTGGAAATTAAGTCATTATTTTTGCTACCAATTCATCCAACTTTTGGATTTGAAAAGGTATCCCTTTTTTTTCCCTTTTGAATGAACTTTTAACTTGTGAAAAAAAACTTGAAAGTGATCATTTTATTAGAATATCCATCAACAAAAAAATATAAATAGTATTATCATAATCTAATGTTTAAGTCCATTATGATTCTTTCAAATCAAGTATAGATATAAAGAATTTGTTTAAAAATAATTCCAATCATTCCTTTGAAAAGTTAAAAAGTTTTTTTTTATACTAATAACATAATTAAAACCATGTCCATGAAGAATTGAAAACACCATAAAAATATACATTGTCGAGAGTTGTTGATAACACCATAAAAATATACATTGTCGAGAGTTGTTGATAAAGAATTTTAAATCTTAAATCTAATATTTTAAATTAGAAGTTTTAACCCAACACAATATTTTATCATTATCAAGTCTTTTAATTTTTTCTAAACATTTATCTCTTCAAAGCAAATTTTGTTTCTAAGCATTTATCTCCTCGAAGCAAATTATTTTAATTTCTAAATCATGAAATTCTTCAATATAACACTATATTGTTGAGGTCTTAACATCGTTATGCCCGCCCTTAATCATTCCCTTTGTTTGGATTTGGATTTTTTTTTTTAAGAAAGCTTTTTTCATATATTTGTGTTGAGATTGAGTAAAGCATGTAAGAGAGACAATCAACTTTCGGAATCAATTTCATACTTATGCATTTAAATTAACTCATCAAAATAAATATATATCATATTTATATACACTAAATATTTTTATTAAAATATATCATAATTTGTATTTTATAAGAAAAAAATACAATATCTTGTAATTTAAAAAACACAAAAGAGTTTACAATTTCCCATATAAGAGAAAAGTAATATACATCTTTATATGCTTGAAATTTTTAAATTTTAAAAATGATTTATAATATACAATATTTATAAAAAAAATACTGGTATTATAGTTTGTGATTATTGTTTTTTATATTAGATTTGTCTTTGCATATAAAAAGTCCAAACACTCTTACAATTTGAGGTGAAACAACTAAAATGTAAAAAAAAAAAAAACATTTGATGTTTAATATGTATAAATAATTTAAAAAATATAAAGAAAAGATATCAAACTAATTTAAATATATTTTAATATTTTTTTTTTTAATATTAAAAAGATTACATATAATTTTTTGAAATTTACTTAATAAATTTTAGAAATTAAATAAATGTTTTCTTATTATTACATATATAAAATGTTAAATTAAATGAATTTATCCAAATATGCACAACATCAAAATTACTATATGTGTTTGATAAATTTAGAGATTAAATAAATGTTTTCTCATTATCATATTAGTCTGTCCTTTGACCACAAATATTTCCATATTATCTATTGTTGGAACCAGGGAACTGAAAACATCGATTTTTATATATAAAAAAAATACTATATTTGTCATGATATGATTGGACAAGGGATTGGAGGTCTTATTGTCGGCTTCGTTATTCTCAATGTTATATATGTTGGCATATCCAAAGTATTTGATCGTATATGGTCTTTTTTGAATCAAATATTTTGTTATGCATTCGTCGATGGTGGATTAATGCTAGCATTAATTCGAATGTTTGGTTTGGCATTTTATGCTAGGTAAATTTATGGCAATGTTAGATATGGTGGCATATCCAAAGTTTGGCTTTCCAAAACATTCTGTGGTGTTCGAACTATTGTTACAAAAATATAATTTTTCTTTTTGGGATACGTCAGAGTCCTGCCACATTGAATTTTTTCTTAAATGTTTACAGTGCATTTCTGACAGACTTAAATGTTTACCTAACAGGCTTGGTAGTGTTGAATGGTTACTTACCAGGCTTGTTACAAGACATTTTCTTATGTTTTAAATTTTTTTATGCTCCAGTGGCGTTGCTGGTTCGGTGGTCCATGCTTGCTTTTTGCATGCCACTGATTTCTTATTTGCATGTTGTCGTTGTTATTTCTTTCATGTTCATGTTGTTGTAGTTTGGACGTTTGAGTTTCTGCAATCACGATTGGAACAACATTGTTCATGGGGGGGGTTGCTACTTGCTTCTTTCTAAATTGTTGTATGTTGTTTATTGTTGCTTGATTCGACTTTGCTGGGTACCGGTCTTGTGCCTGCAGTTGGGCCTTTTAGTGCTTCTTAGTTGGGTTCTTGTTTGGTGCTTGTTCTTGTTTGGCCAGGGTTTGCAAATGTTGGGATGCTGCATCTGCGGTTGGATCTTTGGTCACATTTTGTTTTGCACTGCAGTTTGCATAGAATACTATTAAGATAAAATAACAGACTAAAGAAGTGTAGGCGGTGTAAATTGCATATGTTACGCGTTGAAGCAAAGTTTGTTGGCCTCAAAATATATTTGATGGCTGTCGATGCTTTTTACATGGATTCTGTGTTACTATGGATTTATAGTTATGATAATGGATTTTGTTGTGTGGGAGATATAGTTGTTCTCTCCCTTTTACTTTCCTGTTGTAAACTGGGTTTGACTCTAGTTTTTCACGTTTATGTGGTCATTGCGAGCGACCGTCGTTCGGTTACATAGTTGGCCACTTTTATGGACACAGCTTCGCGAATAGGTTCTATCGGACTATGGCAGGTCGTGTTCGGTGTATACATTAGCTTTCCCGGTTTAGTTTTCTTTAAAAGAATCATGGGCATAAGAGAATGCATTTTATGAAATTATAGGTTTCCTAGACTGTAACGACCCTTAATTATTAAGTTGGTTAATTTAATAATAATCCTAAAGATTATCTAAATTGTATTTATATCATAAAATAATATTTCTAATTGGATATTATTAAATAGTGTACATAAGGGTTAATGAATGATTAATTATTAAGTGAGTCATTAATTGATTAAATATTAAATTAATGGTTAAAAATAAAATATAATGTTAAATAGGGTTACGTATCCCATAGGGGGATAACGTAACCAATACGTAAAAGGGAAACATTTAAATAATGGATAAGGTAATTAATAAGGGATAAGGTAATTAATATGGGATAAGGCAATTACGAAGGGGATAAGAGTAATAAAGAGTTTGGTGGGGGAAATGAATGTGSGAGGGCGRTGAAGGAGGAATAAGGGAGGTGGAGAAGGAGTATGARGGGGATATTCATTTTTCATGCATTCGAGAGGTGGAGAACTGGGAGTATTGGGACAGAGAGAAATTTTACAGTGGGATTTACAGTGCACCGGGGGCTGAGGAGGTTTTGGGCTCGGAGGGCTAGGACGTCCATTGATGTCCTAGGGCTAGGCGTACTAGTCGGTAGGGTGGCTAGTTTTGGGGTGTCCTAAGGAGCAGGTTCAAGTGAAGGGAGCAAGCGGCTGCGGATAGAATCAGAGTGAGGTATGTAGATGGTTACCAAATTTTATTTATTGAAATATAGGATTGATTGTGCTGGATTAAGTGAAATTTGAGTAAATTTCAAATTTACTGTTCTGTTTTAATTATATGGTAGTTTAAATTAAATGATGGTCACTACATAGACAACAGAGCCATCATCCCATAC
Source organism: Picea engelmannii (assembly GCA_009831015.1). NCBI lineage: Eukaryota > Viridiplantae > Streptophyta > Pinopsida > Pinales > Pinaceae > Picea > Picea engelmannii. Next base: position 204,697 of record ML804394.1, read on the forward strand.
TTAGCCAGTTTTCGCATCACGGGTTGACGGGGTAGGGGGTTGAAAATTGACAATCGGAGAGTTTCGCGATATACAAATTGACAATCGGTCAGCAGCGAGAGTTTCGCGATCATTCCAACCGACCGCAGTTGGATTCCATACTTAGCCAGTATTATGGATGTGCCTTCGCGGATAGGTTGTATAGAACTATGGTGTATACATTAACATTTCTGAATTAGTTTTCTTTAACAGTAGGGCTCCTGGACAAAAAACATTGAAATTTATCAAATTATAGGTTTCCTGGACAACGTAGATTAAACATAGGAAATATGTAATTTTATAGAGTAGATATATATAGCCTGCATGGAGCCGTCATCCCATACTTAATCAGTTTTTGCATCGCATGTTGTCAGGGTAGGCAGCTGAAAATTGACAATCGGAGACTTTAGTGATATAGAAATTGACAATCGGATTTGCAGACTATTTGAATTTGAAGGTCGTCATGTCCAAAAAAGTTAACATTGTCGAAATAGTTTACTTTACGTGCATTTTACATACCCTAGTGGGCAAAAAACACACAAAAAAAATAGTGAGCATTTTTTGGATCGCGGGTTCTTGGGATGGCGGGCTCTAGGTTCGGTCACTATTGTTCTGTGTCCTACAAATAGCACGGACAGTTCCGCGATATACAAAATGAAAATCGGGCTTGCGCACTATTTGAATTTCAAGGGCTCCTGCAAAACAACTATCATTCTCGAATTACTTTTCTTTGCGTACGTTTTACATACGCTCGTGAACAAAAACAGAAACATAGTAGTAACGTATGTTACATAGGGCTCCATCCCCGCTACCTTATGCGCTTCCCAATACACATTAAATATGCTTTGAAAAGTTAGAACCGAGCAGACAGGTTCGAAAAGATGGGCTTTAATAACCGGAAAACTCGAGGACAACTCCAATTAAAATGAATAGACAGGCAAATATTATGGGATCTGGTAATTTGTTTTTGCCTGCATTTTAAATTTGCGATTTTTTTTTTTTTTTACCTTGTGCAGTTTTAGTTTTGTTCAAAGCTTCAGCATAGTTCACGAACGTGTCGGCGACAGAGACCTTGATGTCATGTCCCTCTTTAATATTGTGCATTTCGAAATGATGGGCTTTAATAACTGGAGGAGATCTCCCATTAAAATGAATAGACAGGCGAATATTATGGGATCTGGTAATTTCTTTTTGCCTGCATTTTGAATTTGTGAAATACTTTTTATTTTATTTTTTGCTTGTGCAGTTTTAGTTTTCTTAAAAGCTTCAGCAAAGTTCACGAACGTGTCACCCACAGAGGCCTTGACATCATGTCCCTCTTTAATATTGTGCATATATTAGATGTCAGATTTCAAAATCTGCTCGGATATGGGAATTTTAATATGTGTTGGTATTCACTATTGAGCGTGCATATTCAAAAAGATTGGCATTAATAAGTGAAAATATCGAGAACATCTGTCATTAAAACGAATCAACACAAAATCTATGGTAGACCATCCATACTTGCTTTTAAATACTTATTTCCATTTCTCTCTATGATCAAAGAGTTGCGCTTTAGGGTGCCTTTGTTCTAATGCTCCTGGTCATGCACATGTAAGACAACTTAGAGATGCGATTGACGAGCAGATGAAAGAATAGAGCCTGGTTTTATGTGACATGAGCTTTGAGTAAAAACAAAACTTTTTTATACAAAGAGAAACTCAGAGAGGATGAAAAAAACAGAACAAGTATGTTCTGGTTGGTGTTCTCCCTGTGTTCGATGCTTTGGTTTGTTGAAAATGTTGGCTGGAGATTTGTTGGTTGAACTTCTTTGTTTTATTTCTGGGAATTGTAATGGATTTTGAGGTCGGGTGCAAAATATTTCTTCATTTAAGTATATAGCTTCTTCCAACAACACAGATTTGGCAAGTGTATCGAGTTGTACAGATTGCACAAGTATTTGTCTACCTTGGAGGCGGGTAGCAGAAACTGTATGGGTGGATAAAATGACTTAGTATCACTGCAAAAGTTTATATTTCATAGTATGATGACCTGCATGCGGGTCTGGTAGCCGACTTGACAGAAAGTTATGTTCTTTGTGAAAGTTTGTTCGATTTCCTCTTGATGTAGTTGCAGACTCTACATATTTGGCGTCACCTCTGAACATTCCAGACCTTTCTGTGGGCCGCCATATCTCCATGGATATGAAGAAAGATATATTATGATTCCATCTGCAGCATTTGATACACTTTCCAGACCTGTTCTGGTGCATTCTGCAACATTTGATGCACTTGCCACACCTCTACTGCCCGAAGAAGTTATGTACCTCAATAGAGTTACTTTTTGCATCTGGGTTGGACGTTCCTTCCAATTTACTGTAATAAAGCAAAGAAGTTCCACATATAAATCCTCAAGCAGGCTTCTCAACCAAACAGATGATCGAATATAGGGAGAATACCAGTCACTACGTACTTGAATTATTTTCCACTGCTTTCGCTGTTGTGACATAGAACGACTCCTTCCACTTTGAAATCGGCCTGAATGGCATTTGTAAGTTGTCTCGAATGTCAAGGGTCAGGAACATTGCAAGCAAAGCAACTTAAACCCCAACTTTTTGACAGCAGAGGGAAATTAATACTTGACAAAGAATGGAATGTTGAATAAACAGGCATTGCAAGCAGGCCATATCTGGAAGAGAGAAGATATTCAAAAAAGTGGGATAGATGTACTTGGCAGCACCGATTAAGTACAAAACCGTGAAGAAGCTTCATCAATGTACATATTTTAAATTGGTCGACGGCAGGAAAAATCGCAATCGTTGTCGAAAATAGCCTCGGTTGTATTTTGTAACCCACCTTATTTGAATATAGAATAATTTCGGTTTATTTTTTAACAGTATTTTTCAATTTCTGGTATTTGTTTTAATTGTATTTTCTACCTTCTTCCCCTGTGTGGTTAAACATGAAACACGAGGTTTTGTTTAGGTTACCCAGTACTTCAATCTAAATAAAACCTGGCCTCTTCTTTGTTTACATTTTACATGTAAGAATATTTTTTCATAGGCCATACTTATGTGGCAGTGGCCCTGTATTTAAAGAAAGAAATTGGAGGACCCGTGTTGCTCCCATTCTTTGGGTTCCGTGAGTAGAATTAATAATGAGTAACAACAAGGCGACTGAACTGTTGACGCAATGTTCCTGTGAAGTTTTTTGGATATATTGCAGCGTCTTCTATTTGATAATATATGTGCATATACACTAATATCAATAGTATTGGAATAAATACAAAAAAAATTCCTCTTCGACAAAGCTTAAGCAATTATGTTTGGGTTTGTGGTATTAAACAACTATGTCCATTGTTCCATCATATACATTTTCCAGCCTAAGAACTTCCGTAATCTGCAATTTATGCTTTAATTACTTAAAAGTCACACCAAATTTTGATTGCATTTAATTTAATTTATATATTGATGTTTATGGAGAGTCGGCGTTTACTGATCTCATTGCAACGAATACAAGATGAATAGATGATAAGGAGTTTATGTCGTTGATACCACAATGAAAATTCATGTTTCTTGTTGCGCTATGTACATGTTGTAGTCAAAATTTTTGAGGTTCCAAGAAAATTTGCAAGCCGAGAAACATCTTGCAGATTGGGAGATCATTTGCATTTGAAACAACCAATCCATTAATATATATATATATATATATATATATATTTTAAATAAAAAGGGGGGGATCCTGCTATTATATATTATCAAAAATCTGTAACAGAGTGTACATGGTCAACAGTCTAAAACTTTCAAAATGCTGCCAGAGACCGGAAACCAGCATAGAAACATGGTAAAACAGCTATAATCCATTGGCACCTGTCCTGCCCGAAGGAAACCATGACAGGTGCCTGAAGTCTAGTGGAATATAAAAACAGTAACAAAAATCTAAAACCATAAAACATGAAAACCCTAGGTGGTTGGTAACCTGTCGTCTTCGTTGGTCTTCCACGTGGAGCCAGCCGGGATGGCGAAAGACTGGAAGCAGAGTGGACACCTGCGCCGTGTTGGAACGCCGGAATGGGCATCGAACAGGACGTCGAGGCGCTGTCCCATTATGAGTGCACGG
>ML804395.1:4719-15144 GCA_009831015.1 Picea engelmannii
TAATGGCCTAAAGCCGACATAATTAAAATAACATTAATAATCTAAATTACAACTAATGGCCTAAAGCCGACATAAATAAAATAGCATTACTAATCTAATATGCCCCAATTAAGGGGTAATGAGCCAATATTAGGGCTTAACATCACTAATAGTGCTTCTCTGCAGATTATACAGAGTTTCAATCCATACTCCCTTTAGCAACACCATTTCCCTTCGAACCATCCTGTAGGTTTCTTTCTCAAACACTGGTTTTACCCTTGCATCATCCATTTTGGTTACATAAATCAAATTTCTTTCCAATCATGGGATGTGCAGAAAACCAAGAAGTGTTATAATCCTTCCATCCATGAGATTCAACTTGAATTTTCCTCATCCTATGATTTTGGCTGTCGATTTATCACCTAGGAAAACATTACCTCCATCATACCTTTCATATTCACAAAAGCACTCCCTGTAAGGAGTTGTATGAAATTATGCACTTGAGTCAACCAACCATGCCTCATAATCTTCATGTGTTCTTGAAGAAGCCAAGTACACATCCCCTCCTTCTTCTGGGAAGGTTTTTGATTCTATAGAAGGAGTATATTTAGATCCCTTCCCTCTCTCAACATTTTGGATCTACATTGCTTCTTGTAATTCCCTTCTTTTCCACATCTCCAACATACCTTTACAAACTTTTTAGGAGATTTATATCTTCCCTTAGATTTATATCTCCCACTTGAGGAATTATATCTATTTATTTCTTGGGAGTGTCCTCTTGCAAATAATGCATATGTGCTCTGTCCTTCCATGTTCTTTTTCCTCATCTCCTCCGACAACAAGGATGAGACCACATCATCTAAACTTAAAGTAGATGTATTACTACTTATGGCCACAACCAAACTATCCCATGAGTCTGGTAAAGAGAAAAATAAATTGATACACTTATCTTCATCAAAAATATTAATATCAACAAATAATAATCGACTTACCACTTTTTTGAAGGAGTTCAGATGCTCTATCACAGAGTCTCCATATTTCATCTCAGGCTATACAACTTCTTCTGCAGGAACAATTTAATTACCAAGGACTCATAATGATACAAAGTCCCCAACTTATTCCATAAATCGTTGGTTGTAGCTTCCCCTAACACATTTACTAATACTAAATCGAAGAGACAATTGGATTGTGCTCTTCGCCTTTCAATCTAAATTTTCCCAGTCTCCTGCTGATGTTCCTGTAGGTGTAGTACCTGGATCAATGTTGATCTAATGATATTTTTCCACCAACAGATCTTCCATCTTGAGCTTCTACAACTCAAAAAATTTCCCATTAAATTTCTCTATCTCTATTTTCGAACTGCTCGCCATTTCTTTTCACCTAAAGAATCAATACCATAGATCTCCCACTATAACAAGGTTTATTAGAGATCCGAGCCAAACCCTTAGCCGCAAAGGCACCCCCCTGAAGTCAATAACTGCCATGATACCAAATGTATAGTTTAACCTTGTACAATTAATTATTGCAAATATATTCTTAGTAAAAAACTAAAATATACAATGACACACACACATTACACATATATTTTACCCTGGAAACCCAAACTGAGAAAACCAACAACTTGTTTAGAGTCACACCTCTAATATTCTATTCATTATATATTCATTGTTTACAATACAATATATATAGTATCCCACAACATCCAAAACCCCTAATCCATTGACCTGGATTAGTCAACAACCCTAATTCATTAACTAGAATTAGAAAACCATCAACAAAAAAACATGTTTCGAAAAAATGCCAAAAATGAATGCAAAAACCACCAATTTTTTTTCGGGGGTGCTGCCCCTAAACCCCCGTGCAAGGGGGCTCCCACTTCATTGCATACCTCTCAAATAAGGGGCTCCAACCCCTTGTGACCCCCCAAGGAAATGGGGGATGTGCCCCCTTTCTCTCCTAGCACAATGCAAACACTAGTTCTAATTGTTCAATGAATATAACACATACCCAACAATGCACCCTCCAAATCAAATGTATGCATGTTGAGTGCTCCTCCTCAAACTATGTGTAAGGTGGTTACATGTTCCTAGGGACTAATGATTACACAATTNGAAAACAATCATACATAAGACTAACCACAATACAAATAATTTACATGGAAATCCTTTCGGTAGAAAACTACAAAAAAAAATCTTTATAATTTTGTAGGCACTGACCTACTGTTACAAAAATTTGTAGGCACCAACCTACTTAAGGCACCAAACCCCACTGGTACAAATCCCAGTAGCCATCGACCTACTCTTACAAATCTTTGTAGGCACCAACCTACTAGAGACACCAATCCTCAATTCTAAGCACCGACTTAGAAAGAGACACCAATCTCTTTGTTTGAGCAACACCAACCCTCAATTACAATATGACTTCTTCAAAAGATGATGAACATTCACATTTCCTTTACCAAGTTTACTTTCTACTTCTTCCTTTTCTATATCTGCTTGCTACTTCCGCCTTCACTAGATCTGTTCTATATTTCTTCCTTCACCATATCTATTTTCTATTTCTTCCTTCACGAGATCGATTCACTAGATCTGTTTTCACCATATTTTCTCACTATTTATGCCTTAACGATATCTATTCACTAGATATGCCTTAATGAGATCTGTTCACTAGATCATCACATATATATTCTTCTTCGTCACATACCTCGTCACTCTCTCCTTTTGGAATGATATTCCAACTTCCTTCAGATCATATTCTTATCTTCAAATATTACATTTTTTCTCATCTCACACACTCCTCTTCAAATATTACAATTATTTATAAACATCATCATGAGCCTTTTTGAAGAGATGTGTTGATTAATTAATTAATTAATTAATTCTTTTTATTTCACCTTTGCACATACCATGGGCCTCCAAAACCATGGACTTTGGAAACCACCAATGATAAAACCAATTGTAAAATATTTCTTTGATTTCTTTACATGCACTTTTAAATATACTAGTAAAATGGTTTCATGGGTTTACTTAAAAACAAATGTTTCACCTTGTTGGAAACCTCTATAACCCCTACTGGTACCCCTCGAGTAGTACCACATCAGATAGAATCTGTACACGACCATTACTTCCACGTACTGTCTTGTATATTTTGAGTCCCTTAGGTCTCCTGAAACCAACTCTAGATCACCCAATCAACCGCCTAACTGCTATAGTGACACTGATAACACCACTTAGGAATATACTCTTTAGTATCTGGGTAATCAATTAGTATGACTAAGGGTATGGTCGAGCCTCCTTAGTTGATGCATTGATATATTGGGCCGAGTACTACTGTTCGATCCAGAACGTATATGAAAGAGATATAGCACATGGAGAACCCTTGTCTGTAGGAACCCTGAAAACCATAACCCTTGGGAAAGAAACAAAACAGAAAAGGAACATACGCAATCTATTTCCGCATAACCTTTCCTCCTGTATTCTAGGTGTGAAATTCCTACATAATTTTCCCTTCTAACAATTTGTGCACTTCGTCACTACAATATTATTTAGGAAAAAGTATAACTTTGCAAGAGTAAAAAAAAACATATAGTGGTCCCGATGGCACCCTTATTTGGGACACCGATTATTTAGGCCATTTGACCAATTTGAAATAGTATGGCACAATGGAAGAATTTATAACCACCTTTGAGCACCTAGATTCCAAAACAGAGCGAATGATAGATGCATTCTTCCATGAATGTTTTATCAATGGCCTAAATGATGAAATACATGCCTAGGTCTTCATGGCTCACCCCCAGACTTAGTTGGAAGCAATTAAATGTGCCAAAAAAGTACAACAAGTTGTCTTTTTATAGAACAAAAAACCCTTTTTTCTTCCCCACCCTCGACCTACCAATCCCACCCCTCATGCCACCCCTCTCAAGATCCAAAAAGTAACTTAGGTTGAAATGGTTGAATGTCAACTCAAGGGTATTTTCTATAACTATGATAAAAAATATTTTCCTGGGCAAAAGCGTAAGGAATGCAATATTTTTATGGCCATTTACAAGGATGTTGCTGATGAGGAGGCTGAAGCTTCCCCTACGGAAGAGCTACCCCCCATAGATGATACTAGGCCACCCGTTGATCCACTAGAAGTTGAACCGCTGATTTTTCTTTACGCCCTCATTGACTTCTTTGCTCCCTAAACCCTCAAGCTAATTGGCTACATTAAGAATAGGAAAGTTGTAATCCTTTTTGACAGTGGAAACACCCATAATTTTATTCACCATCACATTGCCCAAGAAATCAATTGCTATATTTTTGGTGTCAACAATTTTCAAATCATGATTTCCAATGACGGTTCCATGAAATGTGGTGGCATTTGTGAAAATGTGCACCTACAAATTGGTCAGTACCACTTGAAATATTATATTTTTTCTATCGACATGGGCGGTTGTGACATTGTGCTCGGTGTTGAATGGTTATGGGCCCCATTCTCATGGATTTTAAGGAATTAAACATGCAATTCCAACAGGAGGGACAATAATATCAGTTCCAAGGCATCACAGTAGGATCCCTTGAGATAATCAGTTCCCATTGAATGGAAAAGCTCCTAAAAAAATGTCATTCAAGAATTATTTCCCAACTCCGTTCCATTCAAGTAGTTGAGACATCCTCTGTGTTCTCTGACCTCCAATCTATCCTCTCCCAACACCAAGCCATTTTCACCACTCCCCATGGAATTCCCCCTTCCCTTTGTGTTCATGATAATTCCATTCCTCTAGTTCCGAGCAGTCTTCTTCCCAATGTTCGCTCTTATCATCATCCATTTTTCTAGAAGAATGAAATTGAGAAAATTGTTCAAGAATTGCTCAACGCGAGTGTTATCCAATACCAACCCCTATTCTTCTCCTGTGGTCATGGTGCTCAAGAAATAAGGCACTTTGCACACGTGTCCAATATTTTGCGGCCTCAACAAACTCACCATCAAAGACAAATTTCTCATTCCTATCATTGATGATCTCTTGGATGAATTGAGCGGTGCTCAATACTTTACTAAACTTGATCTACGTTCTGGATACCACTAGATACATATGAAAGAGGAAGACATTCCCAAGACTACATTTAGAACTCATGAGGGTCACTATGAGTTCTTGGTAATTCCCTTTGGTCTGTGTAATGCTCCCTCCACTTTCCAAAGTCTCATGAATAATGTATTTCATCCTTTTATTCGGCATTTTGTCTTAGTTTTCTTTGATGATATTCTCATATATAGTAAAACTTGGACATCCCATCTCACCCATGTGGATTAAGTTCTCCATCTACTCTCTCTGCACCAAATTTTCCTTAAAAAATATAAATGTTCCTTTGGAGCCTCATAAGTGGAGTACCTGGGTCATATTATCTGTAAGGATGGTGTAAGAGTGGATCCTAGTAAAATTGAAGCTATGAAGGATTGGCCTCTCCCTAAAATTCTTAAGAGCTTGTGTGGTTTTTTAGGTTTAACAAACTATTATTGCAAGTTTGATCAAAATTATGGAAAAATTGCACCACCTCTCACTACTCTCCTTGAAAAGAATGATTTCACTTAGACTCCAGCCATTGATCAATCCTTCCATGCCTTGAAAGAGGTTATGTGAATAACCTCTATCCTGACACTTCCCGACTTCACCAAGAATTTTGTCCTAGAATGTGATGCTCTAGGGAAAGGAATTGAGGAAATCCTCATGCAAGATGGCAGGCCTTTGGCTTTCACTATAAAAAAAAATTGGGAGAGACATTTGGGGCAATCAATCTATGAAAAGGAAATGTTGGCTATTCTACATGCCGTGGATCTATAACATCCTTATCTATTGGGGAAATACTTCCAAATTAAAACTGATCATCAGAGCCTCAAGTATTTTCTAGAACAACAAATTTCATCCCCGTAGCAACAAAAGTGGGTGACCAAACTATTTGGATATGATTATGAGATCACTTACAAGAAGGGAAAATAAAATGTGGTTGCTAATGCTCTTTCCAGGAAGTATGAAGAAGAAGGGTCCCTCTTTTCCCTCTCCTTCATTATAACCGATTGGCTCTAAGCTGTTTGCTAGGAATGGCTGCAAGACCCCAAAATTTCTTGCATGATCCAACAATTGAAACACCATTCTCAAGCTTCTCCAGGGTACTCTTGGTACAATGAAGAGATTCACTATAAAGGCCGCCTGTATTTATACAAATAGTCGCAAATTAAATCCACATTTCTTTTTAAGCTTCATCCTTCACCCACAATTGGGCATTTAGGGTTTACCAAAACCTATGAAAGGGTCAAACGTTATTTGTTTTGGCATGGTATGAAATGGGACGTCCGTACCTTTGTGGCTGAATGTGATATCTATCAACACAACAAGGGATATTAGTCAAATCTCCAAGCACACTCCAACCGCTTCTAATTCCCCTTGATATTTGGAGGGATATTTCTATGGATTTCATTGTTGGCTTATCTAAATCCAACAATAAGTGAGTCATCATGGTGGTAGTTGATCATATTTCCAAATATGCTCATTTTTGTGCTCTTTAACACTCATTCACCGCATCCACAATGGTTCAAATTTTCATGGATAAAATCTTCAAACTTCATGGCATGCCACATTCTGTTGTCTCTGATAGAGATCCAAATTTCACCAGCAATTTTTGGCAATAATTGTTTAGGCTCCATGGAACCCAATTGCATCTCAACACCACCTATCATCCCTAGACAAATGGCTAAATTGAAGTTGTCAACAAGTGTTTGGAAATATATTTGTGGTGTTTTTCATTTGATAGACAAAATCAATGGGCTCAATAGTTACCCCTAGATGAATGGTGGTACGACACATATTACCATAAAACTACTCACATGACTCCTTTTGAAACAGTCTACAGACAAAATCCATCATCGATTCTCTCATACATGTCAGGTGTCTTGAAGGTTTAATAGGTTGAAAAAAATATTATATTCCTAGAGGCCATTCTCTGTACCCTCAAAGAAAAAAATTTCATGGCTCAGAATCAAAAGAAACAACAAGCAAATCAAGGTCTTTCTGAATGACAATTTGTTGAAGGGGACCAGGTGTTTCTTCGTCTGCAAACTTATAAGTAGACTTCACTCAAGTATGAACATTTTCATAAACTTTCTTCCAAATTTTATGGTCCTTATACAATTCTCAAGCGAGTGGGGCCAATGGCCTACCAATTAACTATGCCCAATCATTCTAAGCTCCATCCTATTTTTTTATGTCTCACACTTAAAGAAAGTGATTGGAACTAAGTGCCAAAATAAAACCAGTCTTCCTAAGTTGGTTGAAAAGAGTTCCATTTGGTTGCAACCACAAGCAGTCTTGGACCAATGAGAGAATCATATTTGTCAGCGTACCATCAAGGAAGTGTTAGTTTAGTGGAAAGATACAACTCCAGAAGATGCCACCGAGAAGCCGACCACCATTCTGTAACAATTTCCTCATCTCAAGCCTTGAGGACAAGGTTGTTCTTTAAGGGGGAGGGCATGTTAGGGACTTAAACCCTCACATAGGAAAAATAATATATTTTCCTTTTAATAAAGGCCGACATTAGTTAATAAGGCCTATTTTATAAATGCGAACAAGTCAATGTAAGAAGACCTAATAAAAGCTTCCACTTCTAGAAAGATATTCCTCTAGAATGTTCTTTAGAAGATAAAATCAGTATAAATAAGAGTAGGAGGCATGAGAAAGCCTTGTCTTGAGAATTATTGTAATAGAGCATTGCTCTGCTAGAGATTTCCCCCTTTAAGAGGCAAGTGAACATTGCTTTCTACCAATAAATGTATCATTTTTTGTTGTGTTTCTCTACATTTTGTTGTTTTGCTGGTATTTTCTGCAGTATTCATGTTTTCTGCTTAATATAATAGATCCGATACCTAACAGGTTTCTCCACATGTGTGAAGTCCTCATCATCTTCAACAAGTGTGCATTTGTAGAAGATGCCAAACATCACATATGCCAACACCACATCAAGAAGTGCACCTCCATAGCACCGATGTAGTGGCAAGCATACACATAATCTATTTTTTCCAAATGTATGTAAAAAACCAAATGAAGGGGATAAGAGACCGAAATCCCTTCATATCCCATGAAGTGCTCTCTTATATAGATGGAAACACTTTCAAAGTAACCAATATCTTACAGAATATGGTCCAATGACAAATATTAAATCTTGAGAGCAACCTGCAACACATGGATAAGAATCTACAACAAAAATTTTTAGTAGAAAAATGGAATTCAAAATAACATAACAACCATAGTAGAGAAGTGCAGACAACAAAAATGAAGTTTTTACTTTTTTCTTTGGGGACACATCATTGTCTACCTTGTTGTTTTCTTTTCTTTTATAATGAATGTACAAAAATAGAAACAACACTACTCATAATATGAAGAATACAATTGGAAAACATCTCTACTTCTAAAAAAAGAGTGCAATGGTGACATTGCATTGCTTTACATAGTCCATATACAAATGGAAACTACTAATTATATATGTGATGTAACTAGAAATATCCTAACAACATATAACATAATTTTATAGTTTCAATTAAATACCTATGATCAAGTGGAAGTTGTACCACTAATGTGTGAACACTTACACTTTATGAAAATAGTTCTTCTGTGCTTCTATGTGTGAGAAAATGATGTCAAATTCACTCGTTCGTGCTTTAGGGATTTTCCCATCATATTCAAGTGAAGAAAACACATTTTCTAAACAAGAATAACTTCAAGTAGGAGGTTGTAAGTTTGAGTGAGCACTGTATAAATGAGAGTATAAATAAGTGATAGTGATGAAGTACAAAGTAAATTTTCTTTTCATTTCTCATACTTAAACAATATGCCTAAATTCTTCTTTAAAGGATTACACTAATGAATTTAACCTAAACTGTCATTTTTTACCCACTATTTTGGAATAATAGCAAGATTATAATGGTTAGTAAATAATTCATATCCAACAAAGTCCAAAATAACAAGCTTATATTGGTTAGTAAATAATTAATATTCAAACAAGTCAAGGAAAATGGCAAAATTGCAAACCTTAATTTCATAGTGAATTAAATTTACTGTAAGAGCTTATATTGTGCATTTTGGGTCAAGCTCAAAGATTTGAAGCTAATATGGTTCATGCAAAGTCAAATTTATGAGTAGATAAGTAACCATCAAAATATTGAGAAGATTAAAACTAAAGATCAATTATCTTTGGTGTCAGAAATCACAAATTGTGGTGTATTCTATCTTTGATTGCATAACTATTTAGAAATTTTGAAAATCTACTAACTCCAAAATTTCCACTTCATTTATATAAGATCATGGATATATTTCATAGAGTTTCAACCTTAAAAGTGTTGAAACTAATTTCTTCAAAAACTCTACAAGAAACTTCAAATCTATCCAATGCTAATTTATGCAAGTTACTTTAAAATGTAGACATCGCAAATACTTCAAACATAAACCATTTCAGTAACCCTTAGGGAAAGATCTATATCAATATATAGATCTGAAATTTACTTCAATTAAATAAAAAATGTAACACCAACAAATAAGGTTTGAAAGTTTCATTAAGCATGTTAAAACACCATAGCATTGAGCCTTGTTCTAGTAAATTAGCATACTAGAACAATCATGAAACTTATTCAAGATATGAGAAAATTCAGATCTGCAATTACAAACTTATGACAACAATAGTAAACTTCATATTATCACAATATTCAACATAAAGTACAATACCTCAACTCATCCCAAACTAGTATAGCGATCCTTTTCAGCTCATCCCAATAAAGGAATTTTCAATGCATCCCAAACCTTACCTAATACAACCACAATCACTAAAAATCCTAATTAACAATACAAATGCCAAGAAATACATCCCACCAAGCTCTACAAACCAATTATTGGAGCTTCCAAAGAAATCAACTTCACACCAACTGTAAACTCCAATATTTCCTATTTGCATTACATAAGCTAGCAAGGAGATTTTCATACTTGCATTCCATAAGACACAATACTTAACACTTGTGTTTCACAAGCCCATGAACTATAGCATTAACATCCCACACACATGAATCTATTTTATAGGAGTAATGCATGATATTCCAATATTCTCCAAATAGCATCATAGTAATGACCAATCTCTAAAATACAAAGTAGTTATAACAAATATGATTTTCTCCCTTTATATATGATTAAGTGAGGGAGGCCAACAATAATACATAAAACTTCACAAGTAATCCCTAGTATAATTTGAAAACAAATGCCCAAGTGGAGTGCTACACCATGTATGAATTCCACATAAAAGAGTTGGGTTTGTACAAACCCAAAGTGGTGCACCCTCCAAGTTAGGTGACCACATGTCAAGTGCTCATCCTCAAACTATGTGTAAGGTGGTTATATGCTCCTAGGGTCAAGTGCCTAATGCTCTCCTC
>ML804395.1:27320-65157 GCA_009831015.1 Picea engelmannii
CATTGATTGATGATCAAGGAGAGCATGTTCAGATTCCTTCCATAGATGATTTTTCTCTAGAGTATCTAACAGAACTGTAGGAAGACACCATCCTTGACAGGAGAATGCGAACTTCGAAGCGAGGAAATGTGGAGTATTTGCAAATTGGTCTTAAAGGGATGAATCCAAGAAAGGCAAAGTGGATTGAGGTTGGAAGGGTGAGGGAACTTTACCCTCATCTTCACATAGACTGAGATAGTCTTTTGGAGGTCCAAAAGCTTCCCAATGGGGAGGTGTGATCAGGGGATCAAATTTTTCTCAAATTTCAAAGTGCTCGGAATGCGACGAAAACAGTGCCATTGTGTCTGTCTCGTCTTCCTGATTCCGATGGTATATTTACTTTGTCAAATGGACTCCGTATGGAGAAGATATCGCGATCTGTTCGACAAGCCAAACAGGCAAAAAAAATTGTTGTTGACTGTACTAGTCTGTACAGTTCGTACAGTCTGTACGGTCTGACGTGGTAGGGTCGTATAGACCGTACGAAGATGTGTCAGGGGTGACATGGCAGATGTTGGTTGGTTGATAGATGGTGAGTCAGGAGCTGACACGTGTCCTTTGGGTGGCCAATGGTATGAGGACACGTGGCCCAATCCGTGGGTGCCACATGTCACTCGTTGGTTGGCTAAGTGGTGGTATGTAAAATTTATGGGAGTCCGCGGGGTTCAACCCCCGGACCTCCCCCACTATGTAAGCCTTACAAACATCCGCTGACCATTGCACCGCCTTGTGTTTCTTATTAAGAATGTATGTTTGAATATATTTAAATTTTCGCTATGTAACCATTGGACGGGGGGTCGGGCCGGGGCTTAGCCCCAGCCCACGGTCCTTTGTATCAACACATATAACCGTATTTTATACCTATGCGCACGGTTGGTGCGGGGTTTTGGTATAGCCTGTGGTTCGATATTATATACCATGTGACCATGACCAGAGTGGGAAGTTGGCGCGGTTATAACCATTTGGCACTTTTTACCCTAGCGCGCGGTCACATGACCTTCATACGCCCAAGTGCCTAGGCGGTTAGGGGCTGGAGGCGCCTTAACCGTTCTACGATTTGCACCGTTGGCGCAGTTGCGCCCGGTGCTGGGTTTTCACGCTTTAAAATGCGTGTGAGCCAGGTTCATTCAAGGAGGGGTGCGTTTTGTAGATGCAGAGACAACAAGCTTGAAGAGGGGGACTTCCAGGAGGCCTAACTTCTTCGTTTTTCGACCGATTGAGGTGCCGAAAGAGCCCAGAAAGGGGTTTTGGGACGCTCTGAAGCCATTGGAGCAGTCAGTTTGTTATTTTGAGCATTGTAAGACATGTTTTTGAGCACTTTTGAGCAATTAATAATAATGATCCATTGGAAGCTGGATGAGGAGATGTAGCCCAAGAGAGGGGTGAACTCCTTTATCAATTGTTGTGCCTATGTGTTTATGTTCAATGATTATGCTGCTGTCTATGTGTAATTTGCATAAGTAATCCTTAAATTTATGTGTTGCAAACTGATCCTTTTTCTTTAAACACATAACATTCACTTGCAATAATTTTCAAGTTTTTCAAGTCTTCTTCATTTTTAGATCACATACACAAGGGGTTATTCAAAAAGACCTAGTAAAACACAAAGAAGAAGTTACAACAGGTTTGAATCTTTGAGCAGTGAAGTGGAATGTTACAAATGTAACAATTTTGGACACATGGCCAAAAATTACAGAATGACAGTCCCTCCTAAAGAACCTCAACAAAGTCATAAACAAAAACCTCAGAAAACGACATGGATAAGAAAGCAAGATCAGTATAGCAATGAATAATGCACAATCGATTTACAATCTAAATAGAAGAAACGTGGTTGGTATGTTGACAGTGGATGTTCAAAACACATGACAGGTGATAGAGACAAGTTTCTTACATTATGAAAGGAAAGAGATGGATCAGTCTCCTTCGGAAATGATGATTCAGCCAAAATCATTGGAAAATGCACAGTCCTAATTGGGAACAAGAATGGAAAGGCAGAAAATGTTCTACTAGTAGAAGATATGAAACATAATCTTTTAAGTGTGAGTCAAATGTTTGACCAAGGTCATAAAGTTACTTTCGATTCAAAAAAGTGTGAGATAAGAAAAGAAGGTTAAGGGAAATTGGTCGCTACAGCTGCAAGAACTTCAAGCAACATATATGTGTTAAGCTAAATTGAAAATGAAAAGTGTTGTCTAGGAAAGGAAGATGAAAGTTGGCTATGGAACAGAAGAATGGGTCACATGAATTTTGATAACCTTGTCAAAGTTAACAAAAGAGAAGCAATAAGAGAAATGCCCCAAATCACGAAACCAACCAACACTTTATGCAAGCATTGCCAACAAGGAAAGCAAACAAAGACTAGGTTCAAATCAAAGGAATGTTCAACAACAAAACCACTGGAAATTGTGCATACTGATCTAGTTGGACCAACTACAACAAAAGGATTAAAAGGTGAGAGATATTTTATGTTATTAGTTGATGATTATACAAGAATGATTGCAGTTTGATTTCTCAAAAACAAGTCAGAAGCTTTTGAAAACTTCAAGATCTACAAGGAAATGGTTGAAAATGAGATGGATTCAAGAATCAAATGCTTAAGATTGGATAATGGAGGAGAATTCACCTCAAAGGAATTTATGAACTACTGCAACAATCATGGAATAAAAAGAAAATTCTCCATTGTTAGGACACCTCAACAAAATGGAGTTGTTGAAAGAAATAACAGGACAATACAAGAAATGGCTCAAACAATGATAATGGATTCAAAGTTGATAGATATTTTTTGGACACAGGCAGTGCATACAACAGTTCACATTCAAAACAAAGTAATGCTCAGAAACAACACTAATAAAACTCCCTACGAACTATGGAAAGGAAGACCATCAAATGTGAAGCACTTTAGAGTTTTTGGAAGCAAATGCTACATAAAAAAAAAAAGATGGCAGAATGAGAAATTTTGACTCTCGTGTGGATAAATGAATACTTGTTGGTTACTCAAGTATAAGGAAAGTATACAAGTATTACAATCTAAGATTAAACAAAGTTGTGGAAAGTATCAACGTAACAATTGATGAAACAAACATTCCAGAATCAAAGGAAGAAGAAAACAAATCAATGGAACAACTTTTAGAAGAAGAAGATGAAAAGGAAGTATAAGAGGAATATGAAGATGAAGAGAATCTGAAAAAAGCAGAAGAGAAAGTTCAACAAGTATCTCCAAATACACCTAGCAAACGAGTACAGAAGAATCATCCTTCAGATCAGATTATTAGAAACAAAAATGCAGGAGTTGAGACTAGAAGAAAAATCCATTCACTAGAACAAACACACCTAGCACTCTTATCTACAATTGAACCAAACTGTTTTGAAGAAGCCAACAATGATGAATTTTGGAATAAGGCCATGGATGAAGAATTGGATCAAATAGAAAAAAATGACACTTGGGAATTGGTTCCAAGACCAAAGAATAAGAATATGATTGTCACAAAATGGTTTTTGAGAAATAAATTGAATGAAGATGGACATGTTACAATGAACAAATCTAGATTGGTATGTAAAGGATATGCACAGATTGAAAGAATCGACTTTGAAGAGACATTTTCCCCAGTTGCAAGAATGGAAGCAATCCATTTGCTTTTAGCTTATGCATGCTCCAAAAATGTTAAAGTATATCAGATGGACGTAAAATCAACTTTTCTGAATGGGAAACTTGAAGAAGAAGTCTACATTGAACAACCAGAAGGATTTCATTTGTTAGAGAACACAGACGATGTGTGTAAATTAAAGAAGGCCTTGTATGGTCTAAAACAGGTTCCTAGAGCATGGTAATCCAGACTGGATAAGTATCTACAACATGCAGGGTTCAGAAAAGGAAGTGAAGACATCAACCTCTACATAAAGGTAAGTCAAGGTAATATTTTATTAATTTAAGTTTATGTTGATGATATTATTTTTGGTAGTGATGATGACAGGTTAAGCTAGAAATTTGAAAAAGACATTTAGAATGAATTTGAAATGTCGTTACTTGGAGAACTATCCTTATTTTTGGGACTTCAGATACATCAAAGCTACCAATGAATTTTTATTTCTCAAACCAAGTATATCAGAGAAATGCTAAAGAGGTTCGAAATGGAAGATTGCAAACCAGTTATCACTCCCATGCAAACCAGTTGTAAGTAGAGAAAAGATGATGATTCGAAGTCTACAGATCAGAGGTAATACAGGTCAATGATTGGCAGCCTACTATATGTGACAACATCTAGACCAGATGTAATGCAGGCAGTTGGATAGGTGGCACAATTTCAAGCAGCACCAAAGGAATCACATGTATTAGCAGTAAAGAGGATTTTCAGTTATCTCAAAGGAACAAAAGAATTTAGATTATGGTATCCAAAAGGAAAATATCTATCACTTATTGCCTACACAGATGCAGATTGGGTAGGTTGTATTGATGACCGACGAAGCACCATTGGAGCAGAGTTCTACTTAGGTGAGTGTTTGGTATCATGAATAAAAAATAAACAATCATCAATATCCCTATATACAATCGAGGCAGAGTATATTGCAGCAACAACATGTTGTACATAGGTTCTTTGGATGAAACAAACTTTGACAGATATATAGGTTGAGTATGATGAGCCCATTCCAATATATTGTGATAATACAAGCGCCATCAGTATCTCAAAAAACTCGGTGATGCACTCCAAGATGAAGCACATTCCAATCAAGTATCACTTTCTATGGGAACAGGTTGTAGAAAAGAACATCAGAGTTGAGTATGTGGGCACAAAAGAACAAGTGGCATACATCTTTACAAAACCACTTCCATGGGAAGACTTTGAATATATTCGCCAAAGACTTGGAGTTATTTCTACTCCAAAATGAATTCTTTTTGAATGCTTATCTTATATGTCTTAGATGTACACGAGGAAGCACCATAAGAGGACAATTCAGTCAGGGGGAGCAACCCTGGATAGAAAGATACCTTTGCCATTGATGAAAAAAGGGGAGAGATTTATCAGATGCAGAGGACATAGATAGATTTATCAGATGCAGATGAAAGAGGCATGGTTCTAGGGGGAGCACGAGTGATATGATTTCAGTATTGCATCAGAGTGTTGCCATCAATGCCAAAGGGGGAGATTGTTGATTAAGGTTGGTTGTCATTGATGTCAACCCTTTAAGAAAGCCCTGTAGCACAAAGATTTGGGTAATGGACCCAATATTGTTTGATGTAAATATGAAACATTATTGTTTTTTCATGGTTGATAAGAAGTAAATATGGATGAACTCCAAAGTGGTCCCCTTATGGTGAAATCCCTCATGGGAAGACGCTTTGCGGAGTAAGAGAACCCATGATTAATTGTGGAATAATGAGATGAAGAACAATGAATTTGTCAGGGAAACTATCATATATGGATAGTGCTTTTCATTCCATTTCCGGTGGTATGTGGAACACCACATAAATCCTCACGGTTAGAGAATTATGGCCATGAGAAGTTGGAGACCCCAGGTTTGGGTAATGGACCAAAGTTGTTTGATGGGTAACGATATGAGTTATAATATATTTTTAGATAATACTATTCTATATGGATAATACATGTCATGCCATTTCTGGTGGTATGTGGAATGTCACATAACTCCTCACAGTTTGAAATTTATGGCCTGACGAAGTTGGAGGACCCTCACATGTCATCTAGAAGCCCCAAAAGGTCAAAGTAGTCAAAGTGGTTTAAGGGATTTTAGAAGGTAAATAATAAAGTGAAGTGATGAGTGTATTTTTTTTTTTTGTAACTAGGGGAATTGGTAACAACGGTAGTATCATACTCGTGTGACATGGGGTCGAATCCTGTCGACTACCTTAGAACCCCTACGGAGGAACGCACAACCCACAAGCATGTCCTTCGGGTAAATTAGGGTGAGAATCAACTTTGAGACCTCTTTTTACATATTTCCTTCCATTTACATGACACTTGCCAATCGGTCTACACCCCTACGGGCGAAGTGATGAGTGTATTATAATTCAAAGTGAATACAAAATAAATTATTTTAATAATAAATTTAATGGAGAAATTAAAAGTGAGTTAACCCTAAAATAAGGAAAGTGGGCCAAGTGACCTAGAAGATGTTTTTAAGGAAGCTACTTGGAGAGTATAAATAAGAGGATAGGCTCTCTCATTTTAAACACACTTGAGAATATTGAATACATATAGGTTTTTGAGGTAACCAAAGGATATCTAAGCCTAAATTCTGAGGACAGTGAAGAAAAGAAGGCTGAAATGCAAGGAAGGATAAATTCTTTTGATGGTGCTTTTCTAAGGTATGTTATTTACAGGTCATCTCACCATTTTCACTATAACTATTTTTTTCATAATGATTCAGATCCTGAAATTTCTATCCAATTGATAAAACATATCCAAGTATCTATGGTAAAAAATTCAGCTTGTGGGTCATTGTATTTTGGGAGTTACACTCCGTGGAAAATAGGGTTTGTGGCTAGCTCCGAAACTAGTCAAAAATAAGTGTTTTGGGTAAAAACATCAATTTATTCATAACATATCCACATTCAGTGAGACAAAATGTGTTGGTTAGGGTATATTCTATAGTATGTTGTGTAACAGTTTCAGATCATTTCAACAAATATTTCGTGCGGGGCACACTCTCTAGAATAAGCCAGAATTCAACAGGGTATGCCATTTTTCCTATAACTCCTTTTATGAGAGGTTCCAAGTAGTGACACTTGGAGGAATTGCACAAAACACACTGAAGAACATTGTATATCAGTTTCAAATATTTATACATTATAGGTACAAAGTTATGATTACTTCAAGTTAGGGTTGTTGACTAATCCAAAACTAGGCATGTGAGACTAAAGAAAAGTTTGATGAAAATGCTAGTCTCTTGTTGTTAAAGTTAAGGAAGGTTTCCAGGAATGTGATCATATACACTAGGTCTATTGAAGAGCTACAAATCAAATTTGGATGATGAAATTGATGAGGTCTTTTGGTTGAGGTACATGTTGGGTACATGGTTGAGACAAGTAGTTGATGAGTTGGCACATACATGAGGTGTATAGTTGATGATGTTGGTACATATTGATGAGTAGTTGACACATGATTGGTACATACTTGGTACATGGTTGGATTCACTTTTTTATGGTACAGTTTGATTATAGGTTGAGGTACAAGTTGATGCATGGTTGATGCATGGTTCAGATTTATTGGTACAGGTTTACAACGGTATATCTCATAGTGATCGTGTGACAGTGGTTCCATCATTCTACTTCTACTTCAGGGTGGTAGGACAGGGCAAGGATAGGTGGTTGTAGCTAGAGAATTGGGGAGTTGGAGCTTCCCTCAGGTTGTAGCATGAGAAACAAGGGGGTTGGAGTCGCCTTCCAGTTGCAGCTGGAAAAAAAAGGAAGTTGGTGCTTCCAATGAATGTAATTCTTCAAGAAATATAAGAAAAAACATTCCATGGTTTTCTCCCGACTTGGGTTTCCACGTAAAACACTAATGTACTGTGTATGTGTGTGATTGTTTATTTCTTGCTACTCATTATTGGATAATAATTCTACATTGATATAACATTTGAAGAAAAAGGATTATAATTACGTTATTATTGATTCACCCCTCCTCTTAGTAATCCAAAAGATCTTGGATAGATCCCTCACCTAGATATCTAAGCTACATGAGAGAATATAGGAGCAAAGAAAGACTTTTTCTCATGTGCCTAAGTCATCAACTTTGGAGAAAAGAAGGATTTTTTTTTCAAGTTATTGAGCCACGAAGGATTGTGATTCAAGGGGATCTCGGATGGGTGAAGAATAAAATTCATCCATATATTATGGGATGACATATCTATTGGATTCAGTGACTCATAGATGCACATAATCTGTTCAATCCAAAGGACAAGATAAGTCTACATGGAAACAACAGACATAACTAAGATCTAGGAGTTGGTTGTATTTCTTTTCTCAGTGGATAGAAAAAATGATGGGGACATATGGGTTGTTCACTAGTTAGTCAGAGATAGACTTATATCTGCATATGGATATTGGAACTCATGTCAAGTGTGTTGTAGAGGGAGTTGGAAGAGTTAGGTTCCAACTAGAGTCAGGAGGTTCTCTCGAGGTGACAGATGTGTTGTATGTCCTAGAGATGAGGAGGAATTTGATCTCAGTATTAGCTCTGAAGGACAAGGGTTATGTAGTCTTGTTCTATAATAGAAAACTGTTCATGCATTTAGAGGGATCTAGCCATGACATAACAATCAACATTGGTGTCAGAGAGGGTAGGGTATACAAGTTGTAGGGAAAACATGTAGGTGGATCCAAGGGGATATTCGATCTTGGATTCGTTTCAATGACTGGGGATGAGGAGAAAGAGGCTCCAAAGGGTGAGTAGAGGCCACAAACTTCCAGTGTGGGATTTCAAAATTTATATGGCAAGAGGGAGTTATCCCCTTCCAGTTCTGTTAGGAGACCTAGTTGGTACGAGATGACATTGATAAAAAATGTTTTCCCGATCACAAGTGTAAGGAACACAATATTTTTATGGCAATTTACAAGGATGTTGATGACGAGGAGGTTGAAACTTCCCCTGTGGAAGAGATACCCCCCATAGATGATACTAGGCCACTCACCGATCCACCAGATGTTGAACCGCTGATTTTTTTGCACACCCTCATTGACTTCTTTGCTCCCAAAACCGTCAATCTCATTGGCTACATTAAGAATAAGAAATTCATAATCCTTGTTGACAATGGAAACACCCATAATTTTATTCATCGCCACATTTCCCATGAAATCAATTTCTATATCTGTGTCGTCAACAATTTTCAAATCATTATTTCCAATGGAGGTTCCATGAAAAGTGGTGGGATTTGTGAAAATGTGTGCCTACAAATTGGTCAGTACCACCTGAAATATTATATTTTTTCTATTGACATGGGCGGTTGTGACATTATGCTCGATGTTGAATGGTTACACACTTTACACACTTTGGGCCCTATCCTCATGGATTTTAAGGAATTAAACATGAAATTCCAATAGGAGGGAAAACAATATTAGTTCCAAGGCATCACAGTAGGCTCCCTTGAGATAATCAGTTCCCATTGAATGGAAAAGCTCCTAAGAAAATGTCATTCGAGAATTATTTCCCAACTCTGTTCCATTCAAGTAGTTGAGACACCCTTTGTGTGCCTTGACCTCCAATCTATCCTCTCCCAACACCAAGCCATTTTCACCACTCCCCATGGACTTCCCCCTTCCCTTTTTGTTCATGATAATTCCATTCATCTAGTCCCAAGCAATCTTCTTCCCAATGTTCTCCCTTATCATCATCCCTTTTCCTAGAAGAATGAAATTGAGAAAATTGTTCAAGAATTACTCGATGCGGGTGTTTTCCATCATAATACCAACCCATATTCTTATCCTTTGGTCATGGTACTCAAGAAAGAAGGCACTTGGTGCACGTGTCCAATCTTTTTTTCCCTCAACAAACTCACCATAAAAGACAAATTTCTCATTCTTGTCATTGATGATCTCTTGGATGAATTGAGTGGTGCTTAGTACTTTACTAAACTTGATCTACATTCTGGCTACCACTAGATACATATTAAAGAGGAAGACATTCCCAAGACTACATTTAGAACTCATGAGGGTCACTATGATTTCTTGGTAATGCCCTTTGGCCTGTGTAATACTCCATCCACTTTCCAAGGTCTCGTGAATCATGTATTTCATCCTTTTCTTCGTCCTTTTTTCTTAGTTTTCTTTGATGATATTCTCATCTATAGTAAAACTTGGACATCCCATCTCACCCATGTGGATTAAGTTCTCAATCCACTCTCTCTGCACCAACTTTTCCTTAAACAATCTAAATGTTCCTTTGTTGCCTTAGAAGTGGAGTACATGAGTCATATTATCTATAAGGATGGTGTAAGAATGGATCCTAATAAAATTGAAGCTATGAAGGATTAGCGTCGCCCTAAAACTTTTAAGAGCTTGTGTGGTTTTTCAGGTTTAACAAACTATTATTGCAAGTTTTTCAGAATTATGGAAAAATTGCACTATCATCAGAGCTTCAAGTATTTTCTGGAACAACACATTTCATATATGTAGCAAAAACAATGGGTGACCAAGATATTTGGATATGGTTATGAGATCATTTACAAGAAGGGAAAATAAAATGTAGTTGTTGATGCTCTTTCCAGGAAGTATGAAGAAGAAGGGTCCCTTTGTTGATTAATTGGGTTGGTTGTCATTGATGTCAACCCTTGAAGAAAGCTCGATAGAGAATTCCGGCAGAACAATGGTTTGGGTAATGGAACCAATT
The DNA here is from genome assembly GCA_009831015.1 of Picea engelmannii. NCBI lineage: Eukaryota > Viridiplantae > Streptophyta > Pinopsida > Pinales > Pinaceae > Picea > Picea engelmannii. The sequence continues at coordinate 37,697 of ML804395.1, forward strand.
TTGTTTGATGGATAATGGTATGAGTTTTGATATATTTGCAGGTAATACTATTCTATATGGATATTACATGTCATGCCATTTCCGGTGGTATGTGGAATGCCACATAACTCCTCACGGTTAGAGAGTTATGGCCTGAAGTTGGAGAACCCTCATGAGTCATCTAGAAGCCCCAAAAGGTCAAAGTAGTCAAAGTGGTTGCAAAAAAGAAATTCTTTAAATAATAAAGTGAAGTGATGAGTGTACTATAAGTCAAAGTGGATACATTTTTTTTTTTTTAAATAATAAAGTTAATGAAGAAATTACTAAGTAGACAAGTGGTTAGAAGTGGGTTAGCCCTAAAATAAGGAAAGTGGGTTAAAATGGTTAGAAGGTAATTTAAATAATAAAGTGAAGTGATGAGTGTACTATAAGTCAAATTGGATCCAAAATAAATTATTTAAATAATAAATTTAATGGAGAAATTACTAAGTGGACAAGTGGTTAGAAGTGGGTTAGCCCTAAATTAATGAAAGTGGGTTAAGATGGTTAGAAGGTAACCCCTTGAGGAGGCTACATGAAAGTATAAATAAGAGGCACGAGTCTCTCATTTTCAAACACACTTTAGAATATTGAATATCTACAAGTGAATGAGGTAACCAAAGGATATATAAGCCGAATTTTAGAGGGAAGGTGAAGTAAAGAAGGCCGCAATTCAAGGGAGGATAAATTCTTTTGATGATGCTTTCTAAGGTATGTTATTTATAGGCCATCTCACCATTTTAACAATAATTTGTTTTATAAAATGATTTATACCGTGAAATTGGGATGTAGTTGAGAAAACATATCCAAGTAGTCGTGATAAAAATTTCATCTTATGGGTCGTTGTATTTTTGGAGTTACACTACGTGCACAATAAGGTTTGTGGCTAGTCCTGAAACTAGTCTAAAACAAGTGTTTCGGGTAAAAACGTCATACGTTATTCATAACATATCCAACTTCAATAAGACAAAATGCATTGGTTATAATACAGTTTGCAGTATTTTGTGTACCATTTTCAGATCCATACAACAAATATTCCATGCGGGGCACGCTCTACAAGTTCCCTCTATAGAATAAGCCATAATTCAACAAGGTATGTCATTTTTGATATAGCTCCTTTTTCTGAGAGGTTCCAAGTAGTGAAATCTGGAGGACTTGCATAAAAGACGCTGAAGAACATTTTGCACCATTTTTATATCTTTATTCATTATAGGTACATAGTTATGAGTATTGCAAGTTAGGGTTGTTGACAAATCCAAAACTAGTCATATGAGACTAAAGTAAAATTTGATGAAAATGCTAGTCTCTCGTTTTTAAAGTTAAGGAAGGTTTGTAGGTATGTGATCATATACACTAGATATATTATAGAGTTACAAATCATATTTGGATGATGAAATTGATGAGGGATTTTGGTTGAGGTACATGTTGGGTACATGGTTGAGACAAGTAGTTGATGAGTTGGTACACACATGAGATGTATAGTTGATGATGTTGGTACATATTGATGAGTCATAGTTGATGAGTAGTTGATACATGATTAGTACATATTTGGTACATGGTTGGAGGCACTTGTTATTAGTATTGTTGACACATGGTTTATGGATGTTGTAACATACTTGTATTGGTATATTATTAGAAGTACATATTGATCTTGGTGATGATTATGAGTTATTGTGTTATGCTTGGTTGATGCACATATTTGAGAGTTGTCTTGGTGATTGATTTTGGTGAGTATATATGATTTGGTTGATAAGATTAATGAGACAGGTTGTTGTGATAAGTTGTTTGGACAGGTTGTTGTGACAAGTTATTTGTACAAGTTTGGTACATGGTTGATGCACTTTTTTATGGTACAGGTTGATTACAGGTTGTTTGGTACAGGTTGGTGCATGGTTGATGCACTTATTTATGGTACAGGTTGATTACAGGTTGAGGTATAGGTTGATGCATGGTTCATGTTATTGGTACAAGTTGTTTGGTGCGGGTTGATTGGTACAAGTTTACAACAATATATCTCATAGTGATAACGTGATAGTGGTTCTATAATTATAATTCTTCATTAGAGAGGTTGGACGATGCAAGGAAATGTGGTTGTAGCCAACTTTTGATTGTAGCTGGAGAAAATAGGGGGTTGTAGCCTCCTTCTGGTTGTAGCCAGAGATTTGGGGAGTTGGAGCTTCCCTCAGGTTGTAGCCTAATAAACTAGGGGGTTGGAGCCTCCTTCTAGTTGCAGATGGAAAACAAAGAAATTCGGTGCTTCCAATGAATGTAATTCTTAAAGACATATAAGAAAAATCATTCAGTGGTTTTCTGCCGCTTTGGATTTCCATGTAAAATCACCGGTGTACTGTGTATGTGTATGATTTCTCATTTGTTCATTGTTTATTTACTCTGCAATTATTGGATGATAATGCTACATTGATAAAACACTTGCATTATATGGTTAAAAATGATTAAATTTCTCTATTACTGATTCACCCCCCCTCTCAGTAATCCAACAATTGGTATTAGAGTCGGTTCCTTCAAGAATCAATTTAACCACTGAAAGGTAGATCATGGAGATCAACAACATGTATAAATATGGAATACCACAGTTTGATGGACAAAAGTATGCATTCGGGAGCATAAGGATGGAAACATATATATAGACACAGAGATTTGAAATTTGACAATCTATAGTAGATGGATATAAAGAACCAACAGTTCCGCCAATAAGTGAAAGAGCAATAAAAATCGGTCAAAATAATTTCAAATCCACAAATGCACTTCTGGATGGTCTTGGTGAATCGATATATACCAAAGATATGCATTGTAAATCCGCTAAAAAGATTTGGGACAAACTTCAAAATATTTATGAAGGAGATTCAAAAGTCAAAGCAACAAAGCTTCAAACTTACATAGGTCAGTTCAAACAAATAAAGATGAAGGAAGATGAGAATATTGCAACTTACTTCTTACAAGTTGATGAAACAATAAATGCAATCATAGGATTGGGAGAAGAAATTAAAGAATCTGTAATTGTTCAAAAGGTACTCAGATCTCTTCCTATGAGATTTAATCCTAAGATATCAGCACTAGAAGAAAGAGAAGATCTAGACTCAATAAGCATGGAAGAACTACATGGAATCTTCACAGCATATGGAATGAAAACTGAATAGGAAAATCCAGATATAAAAGAAGCAACTTTAAAAGCATCCAAAAGGTCAAAGAAAAAGGGAAATAAAAAAGAAAAAGAACATAGCAACAACAGTGACATCTCGGAAGATGATGAAGAAATGACCAATTTTGTCAAGAGATTGAACAAGAGAACCAACGACAGATATAAAGGTAAGATTCTATTGATTTGTTTTAATTGTGATGGTATTGGTCATTTTTCTAACAAATGTCCTCATAAGAAAAATAAGGGGAATGATGAAGATTACTCAAATAGAAAACAAACATATAAAGGCAAAGGAACCATAAAGAAAGTTTTCAAGAAAATACTATGCACCAAAGAAGACATCTCCTCATCGGATGAAGATGAAGTCAATGACAGTGAGACAAAAATAGTTCTATCCATGGCAGTAGAAGACTTTGATAAAGAAAACACCGAAGAAGAATATGAAGAGGAAAAAGTTGACTACCGAGAAGAATTGTTGACTGCCATAGAAGTTATAAGAAGATAAAAGAGGGAAAAAAAGAAGCTACAAGCAGAACTAGAAAAGAAGGAAGAAACTCAAGAACTAGAGCAAATCATCACAAAATTGAAGGTTCAAATAGAAGAATATAAAAGAATTGAAGAATCACTCAAAGAAAAATTAGAATAAAGAGACATGATCATTGGAAATTTGGAAGCAGAGATTGTCACATTGAGAAAGGATATTCAAAAGAAAAATATGCAGAACAACTCAAAAGTTTTGGATGAAATTATCAGCAGTCAAAGGCCTAATAATGAGAATTTTGTACTTGGATACAATCAAACAGAAAATTGATCAAGCTCCAAAGCAACAAAACAAGAAACATATCGAAAACGTTATGCAGAAACAATCAAAGGGGATAGTAAAACCTACAAGGAAGATTAAAGGGACACTCCTCCATTGAGAAGATTCAGATTTCGGAATCAATGACCGAAAAAAACAAATAAGCCTCAAGAAGAAGAAGGATTCATAAGAGTAACTCCTTTCAGAAGATATTCAACTCCCAAGTATCAAACTATCTTTTTGGGTTTATGTTATGCATGCAATAATTTTGGACATAAAGCTGTAAATTGCAGATCTAATAGCATGAACATAAACAACTTGAAAGTCATACACAAAATGGTTATCCAAGAAGGCCTAGTGAAACATAGAGAAGAATCTACAACAAGTTTGAATCATTGAGAACTGAAGTGGAATGCTACAAGTGAAATAACTTTGGACACATGGCCAAAGATTGTAGAATGACAGTCCCTCCTAGAGAACCACAATAGAACAACAACATTCATATACAAGAGCCTCAGAACATAACATGGATAAGAAAGAAGAATCAATATAGCAATGAAGAATGCACACTCGCTCTACAATCTAAGCAAAAGAAGCATGGTTGGTGTGTTGACAGTGGTTGTTTAAAACACAAAGAATAGGTGAACAAAGACCAGGTCCCAGAGATTGCAAGATTGAAAATAAAACGAGATGAAGAAGATTCTACAGAGAAAAGGAAAGATGTCCGATACATAAAGATTTGGAAAATAACTGAAAGAAAAGAAGGATAGTTAAATAAGGAACAGGTTCAAGAGATTGTACTTTCAGGCACTGTAGTGAAAGATGAATCCACAGACAAAAAGAAAGAAGCCAGATCTCAGAGAGATGATGAATCTACTAATGAAGATGATGATGAATATACTTCAAAGAAGGAATTGTTCTGAGCCATCCGGATTAGAGAGTCCCAGATAATATGAATAATAGATAGGCGGAGTCTATGCGATTGCTAAGACAGACCGAAGAACCATCCTTCAAGCAACTTCCATAATTTGAGTAGACAGATTCAGTGCATTCAGTTAGCAAAAGTACAATATGATATATTAATCAATTGTAGTAGTACTTCATGATAGTACAGTGGCATATGAGTCAAAATTATGGATAGTTGTGTAGTAGAGTCTTGAACAATATGGACATATATGGACGTGAAACCATATTTTCTGAATGGGGAACTTGAAGAAGAAGTCTACATTGAACAACTGGTTCCTAGAGCATGGTACTCTAGAATGGATAAATATTTACAACAGGAAGGGTTCAAAAAAGGAAGTGCAGGCAACAACCTCTACATCAAGGTAACTCAAGATAGTATTTTATTAATTGAATTTTATGTTGATGATATTGTTTTTGGAGTACTGATGACATGTTAAGCTAGAAATTTGCAAAGGATATGAAAAATGAATTTTAAATGTCATTAATTGGAGAACTATCATTCTTTTTGGGTCTTCATATACGTCAAAGAAACCAATGAATTTTTATTTCTCAAACTAAGTATATCAGAGAAATGCTAAGGAGGTTCGGAATGGAAGATTGAAAACCGATTATCACTCCTATGCAAACCAGTTGCAAGTTGAGCAAAAATGATGATTCAAAGTCTACAGACTAGAGGAAATACAGGTCAATGATTGGTATCTTACTATATGTGACAACATCCAGACCAGATGTAATGCAAGCAGTTGGACAGGTGGAACAATTTCAAGCAACACCAAATGAATCACATGTATTAGCAGTGAAGAGGATTTTCAAATATCTCAAAGGAACACAAGATTTTGGATTATGGTATCCAAAAGGAAAGGATCTATCACTTATTGCCTACACAGATGTAGATTGGGTAGGTTGCATTGATGACCGACAAAGCATCAATGGAACATCTTTCTACTTGGGTGAGTGTTTAGTATCATGGCTAAGAAAGAAACAATCATCAATATACTTATCTACAGCCGAAGCAGAGTATATTGCAACAACATGTTGTACGCAAGTTTTATGGATGAAACAAACTCTGACAGATATGCATTTTGAGTATGATGATCCCATTCCAATCTATTGTGATAATACAAGCACCATCAATATCTCAAAGAACCCGGTGATGCACTCCAAGACAAACCACATTCCAATCAAGTATCACTTTCTATGGGAACAAGTTGCAAAGAAGAACATCATAGTTGAGTGTGTGGGCACAAAAGAACAAGTGGCAGACATCTTTACAAAACCGTTTCTACGGTAATCCTTTGAGTATCTTCGCCAGAGACTCAAAGTAATTTCTACTCCAAAATGAATGTTTTTAAATGCTTATCTTATATGTCTTATATTTACACTAGGAAACAACATAGAGAGGAAAATTCAGGTTGGGAGATCATTTTCAGGAAGAGTTCAATCAGGGGGAGTATCCCCAAGGACAGTTTAGTTAGGGGGAGAATCCTCGGATGGAAAGATACCTTTGCCATTGATGACAAAGGGGGGAGAGATTTATCAAATGTAGAGCACAGAGGCATGGTTCCAAGGGGAGCGATGGCCACAGGGGGAGCATGAGTGACATGACTTCAATATTGCATCAAAGTGTTTCCATCAATGCCAAATGGGGATATTTTTGATTAATTGGGTTGGTTGTCATTGATGTCAACCCTTGAAGAAAGTCCGGTAGCGAATTCCCATAGCACAATGGTTTGGGTAATGGACCCAAGTTTGTTTGATGGATAATGGTACGAGTTTTGATATATTTTCAGGTAATACTATTCTATATGGATAGTACATGTCATGCCATTTCCGGTGGTATGTGGAACGTCACATAACTCTTCACGGTTAGAGAGTTATGACCATGTGAAGTTGGAGAACCCTCATGAGTCATCTTGAAGCCCCAAAAGGTCAAAGTAGTCAAAGTGGTTGCAAAGAAGAAATTATTTAAATAATAAAGTGAATTGATGAGTGTACTATAAGTCAAAGTGGATACAAAAGAAATTATTTAAATAATAAAGTTAATGGAGAAATTACTAAGTGGACAAGTGGTTAGAAGTGGGTTAGCCCTAAAATAAGGAAAGTGGGTTAAGATGGTTAAAAGGTAATTTAAATAATAAAGTGAAGTGATGAGTGTACTATAAGTAAAAGTGGATACAAAAGAAATTATTTAAATAATAAAGTTAATGGAGAAATTATTAATTGGACAAGTGGTTAGAAGTGGGTTGGCCCTAATTTAAGGAAAGTGGGTTAAGATGGTTATAAGGTAACCCCTTGAGGTAGCTACATGAAAGTATAAATAAGAGGCAAGAGTCTCTCATTTTAAAACACACTTGAGCATATTGAATATCTACAAGTGAATGAGGTAACCAAAGGATATCTAAGCTGAATTTCAGAGGGAAGGTGAAGTAAAGAAGGCCGAAATTCAAGGGAGGATAAATTCTTTCGATGATGTTTTCTAAGGTATGTTATTTATAGGTCATCTCACCATTTTCGAAATAATTTGTTTTCTAGAATGATTCAGATTGTGAAATTGGGAGGCCCTTGAGGAAACATATCCAATTAGATGTGATAAACATTTTAGCTTGTGGGTCATTTTATTTTTTGAGTTACACTCTATGGAAAATAAGGTTTGTGGCTAGTCCTGAAACTAATCTAAAACAAGTGTTTCGGATAAAAATGTCATAAATTATTCATCACGGATCCAAATTTAGTAAGACCAAATCTATTGGTTAGAGTAAATTCTATAGTATTCTGTGTACCATTTTCAGATCCATACAACAAATACTCCGTGTGGGGCACGCTCTACAAGTTCACTCTCTAGAATAAGCCATAATTCAACAAGGTATGCCATTTTTTATATAACACATTTTCTGAGAGGTTCCAAGTAGTCAAATCTGGAGGAATTACATAAAAGACAATGAAGAACATTGTGTACCATTTTTATATCTTATATTTATGATTATTGCAAGTTAGGGTTGTTGACTAATCCAAAACTAGTCATGTGAGACTAAAGTAAAGTTTGATGAAAATGTTAGTCTCTTGTTGTTAAATTTAAGGAAGGTTTGCAGGTATGTGATAATATACACTAGATCTATTACAGAGTTACAAATCAGATTTGGATGATGAAATTGATGAGGGATTTTGGTTGAGGTACATGTTGGGTACATGGTTGAGACAAGTAGTTGATGATTTGGCACATACATGAGGTGTATAGTTGATGATGTTGGTACATCTTGATGTGTCATATTTGATGAGTAACTGATACATGATTGGTACATACTTGGTACATGGTTGGAGACACTTGTTAGCAGTATTGTTGACACATGGTTTATGGATGATGTAGCATACTTGTATTGGTATATTATTAAAAGCACATATTGATCTTGGTGATGATTATGAGTTGTTGTGTTATGCTTGGTTGATGCACATATTTGAGAGTTGTCTTGGTGATTGATCTTGGTGAGTAGATATTATTTGGTTGATAATATTGATGAGACAGTTTGTTGTGATAGGTTGTTTGGACAAGTTGTTGTGACAGAGTATTTGTATAGGTTTGGTGCATGGTTGATGCACTTGTTTATGGTACAGGTTGATTATAGGTTGTTTGGTACAGGTTGGTGCATGGTTGATGCACTTGTTTATGGTACAGGTTGATTACAGGTTGATGCCTAGTTCAGGTTATTGGTACAGTTTGTTTGGTGCAGTTTGATTGGTACAGGTCTACAACAATATATCTCACAGTGATAGTGTGACAATGGTTCCATCATTCTACTTCTATGTCATGGCGGTTGGACGAAGAAAGGACAAGTGGTTGTAGCCGGAGAAAATAGGGGTTTATACCCTCCTTGTGGTTGTAGCCATATAATTAGGGAGTTGGAGCTTCCCTCAGGTTGTAGCCTGAGAAACTATGGGGTTGGAGCCTCCTTCCAGTTGCAGCTGGAAAACAAAGGAAGTTGGTGTTTCCAATTAACGTAATTCTTAAAGAAATATAAGAAACACCATTCCATTTTTTTCTCCTGCGTTGGGTTTCCATGTAAAAAAAATTGTTGTACTATGTATGTGTATGATTGCTCATTTGTTCATTGTTTATTTACTCTGCAATTATTGGATGATAATGCTACATTGATATAACACTTGCATTATATGGTTAAAAATGATTAAATTTCTCTATTATTGATTCACCACCCCTCTCAGTAATCCAACACCATCTTTTCCCTCTCCTTCATTGTACCCAATTGACTCCAAGCTGTTTGCTAGGAATGGATGCAAGACCCCAAAATTTCTCGCATGATCCAAAAATTGCAACAACGTTCTCAATATTCTCCAAGGTACTCTTGGTACAATGAAGAGCTTCGCTACAAAGTCCACTTGTATTTATACAAACAATCACAACTTAAATCCACATTGATTTCTAAGCTTCATCCTTCACCCATAGATGGGCATTCAGGGTTTACCAAAACCTATGAAGGGGTCAAACATTTTTTTTTGGGATGGTATGAAATAGGACGTTCGCACATTTGTGGCTGAATGTGATGTTTGTCAACAGAACAAGGGAGATTAGTCAAATCCCCAAGCACACTCCAACCTCTTCTGATTCCCCTTGATATTTGGAGGGATATTTCTATGGATTTCATTGTTGGCTTATCTAAATTCGACTATAAGTGAGTCATCATGGTGGTAGTTTATCATATTTCCAACTATGCTCATTTATGTTCTCTTCAACACCTGTTCACCGCATACACAATGGTTCAAATTTTCATGGATAATATCTTCAAACTTCATGGAATGCCTCATTCTATTGTCTCTGATATAGATCCAACTTTCACCAACAATTTTTGTTAAGAATTGTTTAGGCTCCAGGGTGCCCAATTGCATCTCAGTACTACCTATCATCCCCAGACTGATGGCCAAATTGAAGTTGTCAACAAGTGTTTGGAAACATATTTGTAGTGTTTTTCATTCGATAGACAAAATCAATTATCTCAATGGTTACCCCTAGTTGAATGGTGGTGCAACACATCTTACCATAAAACTACTCACATGACTCCTTTTGAAACAATATACAAACAAAACCCATCATTGGTTCTCTCATACATGTCATGTGTCTTGAAGGTTGAATAGGTTGAAAAAAATATTATAGTCGTAGAGGCCATTCTCCATACCCTCAAAGAGAATTTTTTCATGGATTAGAATCACATGAAACAACAAGCAGATCAAGGTCATTCTGAATGACAATTTTTTGAAGGGGAACATGTGTTTCTTCGTCTGCAACCTTATAAGTAGACTGCACTAAAAGATGAACATTGTCAGAAATTTTCTCCCAAATTTTATGGTCCTTATACAATTCTCAAGCGAGTGGGGCAAGTTGCCTACCAGTTAACTCTTCCCAATCATTTTAAGATCCATCCTATTTTTTATGTCTCATGATTAAAGAAAGTGATTGGAACTAAGTGTCAAACTCAAACCAATATTCCTAAGTTGAATGAAGAAGGTTTCATTTGGTTGCAACCACAAGCAGCCTTGGACCAATGAGAGAATTGTCTCTGTCATCGTACCATCAATAAAGTGTTAGTTTAGTGGAAAGATACAACTCCAGAAGATGCCACGTAGGAGCCAACCACCATTCTGCAACAATTTCCTCATCTCAAGCCTTGAGGACAAGGTTGTTCTTTGAGGGGGAGGGCATGTTAGGGACATGTTATAGCGCAAGTTGTAGTTTGGGAAAATCCCAACCAAACCAAGGAACAAGTGCTACAACTTTGGGAATCCTACACCCAATGTCACCTCGATGTAGGTCCCACACTTCAAGGGTGACTAGGTCACTCTAGGGAGGCAATCCTGGTGATCCTAGGGGGATTGAGATGGAGATGTAGGGAATCGTAAAATAATCCCCTAGAGGTCAAGTATATATTGAAATAAGGGTAGGGAGAGATGCCTTGTAATTCAGGTAAAGGCTGCCCCACAAGTATAGTTCTTTTTTCGGATGATTGTACCTGCCCGAGACACAAGAAAACACACCTTGCAACAATATATGTTAGTTGGATCAGAAAGTTAAGCTTGTTGTCCCTAACTTGCACCAATAGATGAAAATATATGTCAGCAAGAAAAATATACTTTAATATTCTCAATATGTGTTCAAGATCAAGTATAAAATGCAAGAGATAGACTAGCAATGACTAGCTAAACTCAAGATGAAGAACCAAAACTCTTAGCACAAAGATAAGGTTGTTGTAAACACTTTTCTGCAACAAATTATATCAGCCTTATGGATGTAAAATTCAATTTATTACAGAAAAAAAATCAGCCACTTTAATCCCCTCAAACTTTTCCAAAAAGTGTGCTAGGACAAGGAGAGTGAATGTGCAAACTTTGACCAAAATCCAATGGTTGATAAAAGAGTTATTAGAGCAAGTAAGTTAGGGTTTTTGTAACCCTAATGGCTGAAGATGCAATTTTTTAACAACATCAATAAGTATCCCCTTTATGGGGATTCCCAAGTGGATGTGAGGTGCCCAAGGCACAAGGAAAACAATCCACTTAGCAAGAAGCAAAAATGACCGAAATTCATGTTTCCCAATGCAATAATTTTATATATCCAATGAAACAAATTAATGACTAGTGCCTTTACTATTGGTTTAATGGATTCATAAGGATCTTATAGAATCTACCTCCTTGGGGGTGTAATCCCTTTTACTTCCCAAGCCAAGTTTCTCTAATCTAGGGTTTAATCTAAGAGCGTGTATGCCCTTATACTTCTCTTACCAAACCCTTGTAAATAAATGATATGAAGAAAAAATGGTGAAGACTATGGTGGGGGTGTATTCCCTTATACTTCCCACCTATCTCCTAGAATAAGCAATACTTGACTTGAATAAAACGATAGCAAGAGAGTAAAAACCATACCAATATCAAGAGAGATGATAAGACAATCCACCACAAGAGCTAGAAAATAACCTACAAGGCTAGCACATCACTTCTTCCATAAACCATTCATAAAATCAGCCATACACAAGTGCACAAGAGCTAAAATAGATAAGGAGGCCAAAAATTTCAGACCAAAACCTCTTGTGAGAGGAGAGTTATTATTTAAAATGAGATCTTATGATGTCTATTTATACAAAAATTAGCCAACATGGCTTGCCCACAAAATAAAGAGTAAAACACAATATTAGGGGTCAAAAAACCTAATATTTCCCCCTTAACACAATAATATTAAACAATTCACTTAAAATTTCATCTTTTGCACAAATTAAACCCTAATCTAGGATGACGTCACCCCTTTAGGGGATGTTTTTCCACTTTGAAGAGGTCGTTGGTGTTGGAGAAGTATGGAAAGGCATCCCAAGGCCATGTGTCAAGAATATAGGTGATCTCATTTTGGTGAAGACCCTTTTCTCCTCAAAATGTCCAAGTGTAAATGAGTGGCATCTCACCACCAATCCCTAGTCCCCATAGTCATGACATCATGCTAAAAATGGGATGTTTTTCCCCTCTCGGGAAACTCATTTGGCAAGCAATGGGTGGGCTAGGTCATCCAAGTCATTATGAAGGTTGTCCAAGGTATATTTCTCTCATTTGGCACGCGGGCCCCTGACATCAAACATATGGGCTTGTAGCCCCATGGAAGCCCAAGCTAGGATTGTTCTCCCAAAACTGTCCACCAGCTAGGTCGTGCAAAGACAAATGAACATGCCCTCCAAGGATCTCAAGTCATAACATCATGATAATTGGATCCAGACAATAAATAATCCATCTAAGAATGTGCACCAAAGATTACTATATCAAACAATTAACAACTCAAATACACTATGTGACTTGTTAAGCTTGAGTATGGGAGGGTTGATGAGGTGATCTATTGGGTAGATCTTTCCCTAGGTCAAGGAGAGCCTCCAAGAGGTCCCTCTCTAAGCCATGCAGAGTGTATGAGGTGGATGGGGTCAAGACTCAATGGGCATATGGATCATAACATACTAGGGGTCATAGTGTCTCATTCATGGGTGCCTTTGTAGAGGGTATGTGGTATCTTCGTCTGCAATGCGATTTTTCCAAGCCCATCATTTTCCTTTTATCTTTATTTCTTTATATTTTCTTTAGCACAATGAGAGTTTGAAGGTCACTACCCTGGCATGGTGACCAAATGATGGAAATGTCACCCACAAATGCCTAATGGAAATGAGAAGGTTGACTCATGATGAGACCCCCTTTCTCTCATACATGTAACTGAGAGCCACTACCCTAGTTTGGTGACCAGATAATGATAATTTCATACCACTAGATATCCATGGATGTGATAGGTCGGCTCGTGATGTGACTTCCTATCCTTCAATCTACCTTTCAGATATTTCTTTGTTATATTATAGGTCCCCTTTTATTCAAATATAAGTATTTTATTGCTTTATTGGATGATCCTTGGGAGAAGCATTTGGAATGTTCATACATGGATTTTGTCTTTTACCCAACACCAACCCCTCTAGGATTTTGGCCCCTTCTTCCCATAGAATGCGGGACAACCCCTTCTTGGGTCAATACACCCTAAAATCCCAAGAGATAAGGAAACAAAGGGGAATAATGATGGAAAATGGTAAGTATGGTCAGGAATGGTACGATGTCTCATTAAGGGATTTCCAAGCAAAAAACTCATTCCCAAAGAAGACCACTTACTGACTTGTACCTCATGGAGCAGTATTTATGTTTTCTATTTAATATAATAGATTCAGTACCTAATAGGTTGCTCCACATGTGCCAAGTCCTCGTCATCTTCAACAAGTGCTCCCTTGTAGAAGATGCCAAATATCACATGTGCCAACACCACATCAAGAAGTGCACCTCCATAGCACCGATCCCTAGGCAATCATACACATAATCTAAGTTTTCCAAATGTATGTAAAAAACCAAATGAAGGGGATAGGAGACCGAAATCCCTTCATATCCCATGAAGTGCTCTCTTATATAGATGGAAACACTTTCAAAGTAACCAAAAGCTAACAGACTATGGTCCAATGACAAATATTAAACCTTGAGAGAAACCTGCAACACATGGATAAGAATCTACAACACAAATATTTAGTAGAAAAATGGAATTCAAAATAACATACCAACCATAGTAGAGAAGTGCACACAACAAAAATGAAGTTTTTACTTTTTTCTTTGGGACAAATCATTATCTACCTTGTTGTTTTCTTTTATTTTATAATGAATGTACAAAAATAGAAACAACACTACTCATAATATCAAGAATACAATTGGAAACTACTACTCGTAATGCTCACATTTCTTTACATAGTCCATATACAAATGGAAACTACTAATTACATAGGTGATGTAACTAGAAATATCCTAACAACATATAACATAATTTTATAGTTTCAATTAAATACCTATGCTCCATTGGAAGCCATACCACTAATGTGAGAACAATTACACTTTATGAAAATAGTTCTTCTGTGCTTCTATGTGTGAGAAGAGCAAATGACGTCAAATTCACTTGTTCATGCTTTAGGGATTTTCCCATCATATTCAAGTGAAGAAAACACATTTTCTCAACAAGAATAACTTCAAGTAGGAGGTTGTAAGTTTGAGTGAGCACTGTATAAATGAGATCATAAATACGTGATAGTGATGAAGTACATAGCAAGTTTGCTTTGCATTTCTCATACTTAAACAATATGCCTAAATCCTTCTTTAAAGGATTACATTAATGGATTTCACCTAAACCGTCATTTTTTACCCACTATTTTGGAATAATAGCAACCTTACAATGGTTAGTAAATAATTCATATCCAACAAAGTCTAAAATAACAATCTTATATTGGTTAGTAAGTAATTAATATTCAACCAAGTCAAGGACAATGGAAAAATTGCAAACCTTAATTTCATAGTGAATTAAATTTACTGTAAGAGCTTATATTGTGCCTTTTGGGTCAAGCTCAAAGCTTTGAAGCTAAGATGGTTCATGCAAAGTTAAATTTATGAGTAGATAAGTAACCATCCAAATATTGAGAAGATAAAAACTAAAGATCAATTATCTTTGGTGTCACAAATCACACATTGTGGTGTAATCTATCTTTGATTGTATAACTATGTAGAAATTTCGAAAATCTACTAAATCCAAAATTTCCACTACATTTATATAAGATCTTGGATCTATTTCATAGAGTTTCAACCTTAAAAGTGTTGAAACTAATTTCTTCAACAACTTTACAAGAAACTTCAAATCTATCCAATGCTAATTTTATGCAAATTACTTAAAAATGTAGACATCGCAAATACTTCAAACACAAACCATTTCAGTAGCCCTTAGGGAAAGATCTATATCAATACATAGATCTGAAACTCACTTCAATTACATAAAAAATGTAACAACAACAAATAAGGTTTGAAATTTTCACTAAGCATGTTAAAACACCATAGCATTGAGCCTTGTTCTAGTAAATTAACATACTAGAACAATCATGAAACGTGTTCAAGATATGAGAAAATTCAGATCTACAATTACAAAATTATGACAACAATAGTACACTTCATATTATCACAATATTCAAGATAAAGTATATTACCTCAACTCATCCCAAACTAGTATAGCGATCCTCTACAGCTCATCCCAAGCAAGGAATTTTCAATGCATCCCAAACCTTACCTAAGACAACCACAATCGCTACAAATCCTAATTAATAATACAAATGCCAATAAATGCATCCCACCAAGTTCTACAAACCAATTCTTGGAGCTTCCAAAGAAACCAACATCACACCAATTGTAAATTCCAATATTTCCTATTTGCATTACACAAGCTAGCAAGGAGATTTGCATACTTGCATTCCACAAGACACAATATTTAACACTTGTGTCTCACAAGCCCATGATCTATAATGTTAACATCCCGCACACATGAATCTTTGTTACATGAGTAATGCATGATCTTCCATTATTCTCCAAATAGCATCATAGTAATGATCAATCACTAAAATACAAAGTAGTTATAACAAAGATGATTTTCTCCCTTTATATATGATTAGGTGAGGGAGGCAAACAATAATACATAAACCTTCACAAGTAATCCCTAGGCTAAGTTGACAACACATACCCAAGTGGAGTGCTACACCATGTATGAATGCCACATAAAACATTGGATTTGTACAAACCCAAAGTGGTGCACCCTCCAAATTAGGTGACCACATTTCAAGTGCTCATCCTCGAACTATGTGTAAGTTGGTTATATGCTCCTAGGGTCAAGTGCCCAAACTTCAAGTGCATAATTCCCTCCTCCAAGGTGGTTAATCCACACATGCCAAGTGCCTATCATTTTCAACAAGTGCACCTCTATAGAGGATTCCAAATATACTACGTGGAAACTGCCACATTATGGAGTGCACCCCCCTTACACTAATCCCAAGGCAAGAATACAACCAATCTAATTTCTCCAAATGTATGCCAAAAATAAACAAAGAGGTTAGGAGACCACAAGACTTTCATATTCCATGAAGCATGTAATATGGGCTCATCTTGGTTATAATGGATGCTCACTATTAAGTTCAGTTCAAGTTCAATTGATAAATTATTCATTATAATGGATGCTCCCTATTAAGTTGACTTCAATTGACAAAGTGTTTGAAGAAGGAGAAAAAAATCTGCTAAATAACAATAGGGAATCCAAAGAGTGATGATGATCCATTGTTAAACTATACCATACTTTGGTGAAATATGCCAATATCATCTATTCCGAACAAGTGACCGTATGCATATAACACATGGGGATACTACGAAAAGTGTCAACTAAGTGAGTGTTTGTCTACAAAATGAATGGTTGTGAAGAAGTAGAGTCACCTCTCTATCCAAACCATAGACGATTCAAGGTTTATCAGAGAAAACCATGCATGGGAAGAAAAAGGACCAAAGAAAAAGGATATGACACATCTGCAATCAATGATCCACATTCAAACTGACATGGTGAAAAAGGAGAGCGTCGAACTCAACAATAAGGAAAACCAATCACCGTGAAGGATAGAAACGTCAACGAATCCGAAAACCTGCAAACATATTATAAGATCATGTAACAATTTATTCCTGATGGAGAAATCCTGAAATGACACATAAGGAAGATGTACATGTTTATGTTTGTAGTATYAGAGWGGTACTTCCACACAAATTTTGTGTCTAATAAGTGGAACTCATCCTTAATKCCTTTTAGGACTTAGGGGATTCACTTTRATAAAGTGATTATTAAAGTGAATGCACTTTTGTAATTAACAAATTGTAATTTAAGTTAAATGTCTAAGTATTTGACATTAAATAGTTAAATTAAATCTTGGCCATTAGATCATAAAGTGAAGGTGAGATCTAATCTCAGTCTTTCATCACTTTGGAGATCTAGGGTTTTGGATTTAGGGTAAACTCAATATTATAAAAGGTAGCCTAAGTGAGAAGAGAAGACACACATAGAGTGAGATAGGTGATCTCATTGATTGGGTGTAGAAGGAATTTTATCCAAGTGTGTAGGGGTAGGGTCCGAGGAAAGAAGCAAAGGTGCAACAAAAGAGTACCAACTAGGTGTGATAGGATAGGTTATTTTTTTTATTTATATTTTCCTCATGTGGACCATTATCCCATGATATGAGCCCATATTTTATCTAATAAAATAAAAAAAGGTACTAGTTTTCCCTTGGGGTTTTTACCTAGAAAATTAAATGTGCAATGTGTATGGTTTCCTTATTATGCTTCCACTGATTTTTTTTATTTTGATCATTAAAACTCAATAGTGTTTTTATTCGTATTAATCTGCGTAATAAATTTATTACAACAAGGATTAACTAGGAAATAAATTGTTGGGTGTTGGGTTAAAGAAAGAATGACTTGGTATCAAAGCGTGCTCTCTGAAGGAGGAAGCCAGGTGGTACAAACGAAATGTAATTTTTGCAGCCCAAGAAGGTTTTATTCTCTACATGTATGCAGGTAAAAGTTAAATAAAAAAAACTATTTTTTTTTAAGAAGGGGCAACGTACGACCATTGTATAGGTACAACCACATGAATTGGCGAAGAATCTTCCATGCTAGATCATTCACTGAAATAACACACAGATTGTGCATGGGTGTAGCTAAGTATTGGGTTGAAATAAGAGAGATTTCAACAGAGAAGGAGGTGGCAGAGTAGCCCCCATAGTTGGGTGCTGAAGAGATAATCTCCATGGAGTCGCAACTGTCAACCAATCGCCAACAAACACCAGATCTGCGCGGACATAGAGCTGGGTGTACGACGTGGAGGGGTGCGCATGGGGATTGTGTGACATAGAGCAGGATGGCGATAGAGAAGCTGACAGAAGGATCCATAGGTGTAGACATTTGTGAGATGGAGAAATGAGTCGCGGGCTGAGTGGAGGTCATGGATGCTGTAGAGAAGAGGCGACAGACACTAGGTAACAACAACATGTGAGGGTGCAATTGAGTGAGCAGAGGAGCCTTTGACATATTGTATAGGCAACGATAGAGGGTGATGGATGCAAGAACATTGAAAACTAGTCTCAATATCCACCGATAAGGCTAGCCGCCACAACTGCTAGAACAACTATCGTAGTAGAGCTGCATGCCAACATACCCAAGAAGCCGCAGGGAAGTGGAAAATCCATTGGGAAGCTATAGAAAATAGATGGGTAGCAAAAAGAAATCTCGGATAGCCTCTGAAAAACCTTGTGAAACAAAAAAATGTTGTGGGCAACAGGTTCATGCATTAGGAAGAGGATCTAGGAAGTGGGTAGCGGTTCTGGGTAGTGGGTAGCTAGTTTGGGCAGCGGGAAATAGGTCCGAACAACGGGTAACATGGCTCAAGAAACAAAAAATTTTGTTGGGTGGCTTGTTGAGAAATGATAGAAGGCCGAACAATCAACAAGGAGATCTCAAATAGGTCCCTCACCTAGATATCTAAGCTACATGAGAGCACATAAGAGCAAATAAGGACTTTTTTCTCATGTGCCTATGTCATCAACTTTGGAGAAAAGAAGGATTTTTTCTCAAGTGCTTGAGCCACGAAGGATTTTGATTCAAGGGGATGTGAGATGGGTGAAGAAGAAATTTCATCCAAATATTAAGGATGACATATTTATTGGAGTCAGTGACTCATAGATGCATAAACTCTTTTCAATTCAAAGGAGAAGACAAGTCGGCAGGGGTTAATGGATAGATCTAAGATCCAAGAATTGGTTGTATTTATTTTCTCAGTGGATAGAGAACATGATGGGGACACATGGTTTGTTCACTAGTTAGTCAAAGATAGACTTAGATTTGCATATGGAGCTTGAAACTCATGTCAAGTGTGGTGTAGAGGGAGTTGGAAGAGTTAGGTTCTAGCTAGTGTCAGGAGGTTCTATGGAGGTGGAAGATGTGTTGTATGTCCTAGATATGAGGAGGAATTTTCTCTCAGTCTTAGCTTTGGAGGACAAGGGTTATGTAGTATTGTTCTAAAACAAACACGTGTTCATGCATTCAGAGGGAGCTAGCCCTGCCATAACAATCAACATTGGTGTCAGAGAGGGTAGGGTATACAGGTTGAAGGGAAAGCTTATAGGTGGATCCAAGGGGATATTGGATCATGGATTGATTTCAGTGACTAAGGATGAGGAGCGAGAGGCTCCAAAGGGTGAGTAGTGGTCACAAAATTCCAGTGTGGGATGTCAACCTTTAGATGGAAAGAGGGAGTTATCCCCTTCCAGTTATGTGAGGAGAGTTGGTTGGGACAAGATGACATTGATTGATGCTCAAGAGTAGGAGGAGGAGGCTCTTAGGAGCACATTGAGGGAGAGAAAGCCTTCGACGAAGTTTCCAAACTTCATAGCACTGATATGTAGCGTCATTGATTCCGTGACTTCCAGTATTTAGGGAGCATCTTGTTGACAGGTCTAGTTTTTCCTGTTAAGAAGGTAAGGGAGAATGCCCAATAGCAGGTCCAAATTAGACCCACTCTCGTTTGGGATGGCATTTTCTACCAATATGTGGGTCTGTTTTCCACTCTAAAATATTTTCTAAATACAAATATGAGAACAAAATGTTCTCAGATGAATTAAAAATCTGAAATTAAACTAAATAATTGTTGTCTATTGCTGGTCTAAATGCAATTCTAAGCTATTCTAATCTATACCAATCAGGATAAAACTGATAACAATGAGTACAGTGAAAAATAATACCATTAAGATCATAAATAATTCATATATGCTAATGGTAGGTGATAACAACAATGCTACAAATACATTAACAATTAGTTGTAAAAATACGACTAATTGTTAGTTGTTCATACATTAATGTATGAACATTAATTAGTTGTTCATACATTAACATTTATAAAATCGTTTCAATACTCACAAGGAAACATATGACAACGTGAGTATATATAATAAGTTGAAGAAATAGTTCATACAACATAACTCTGAGCTACTCAAGAAGAAAACAAATGCACACAGAATAATCTCATATACATTCACCAAAGTCACAAATTCCCAAAATGCCTCTTGCTCTTTATTCCTTCAGAAGTAATGGTACCATCTCTCATTTACAAAGGGAAAAAGTCCCCTCTTCTTTGTTTCACTCTCTTTTATAAAATAAGATATGTTGTTCACCTTCCTATAACCGTCATCATGTTAGATGACAATTACAATATTTCATTTTATATTATAGACTGGGACTTTACAATTTTTATATGATCAAAACAAAGATAGTCTGTTACAAAACACAATGATTAGGAAGTCTTCATTTGTTGCATATTGTCTCTGTACTCCTTCCATAGCTCATATTCCTTCAAGATTTAATATACTCTTCTCAACTACATCTTTTTCATATCTATCTCACTGTCACATATCTAGGTTCTTACTTTTATATTCAGGCTCTACTCTGTCTCTTGAATAAAGTCTTCAGCTAATATGGTCAACTTGGATAGCCTTATAAGTTTTTCTTTCAGGACCTCTTTATCTGCTTCAACGATTTATTCAATAGTTTTTCAACTGTTATTTCTCTTGGTCTCTACATATTCTATTATCAACTCAATTGGAGTTGCTTCTTCTAATTTTTCCATTACAACCATTCCAAATTATTCAAGCAAGCTATCATAGGTTTTCCATAGTATTTTGAATGCCTTACTGACTGCTCCTTGAGTGCCTTTTATATCATTCATGATGGGTTTCTGGGTATCAAAGAGGACATGGTCCTTGATCTTATGTCTGGTTGTGTAGACTGGTAGAGTAGTTGGTGGATTATCATACACATCCTACCAGTCTGTAATTTTGTCAAAGGAATTTTGAGCCTTTTGGTATTTATTCCTTGTATCTTCCAATTGACTATTAAACTTTATTTGGTCTTCTTTGTTCCTTTGTATTTAATTCAATACATAAAAGCATTCATTTTATACTTTCCTGAGTTCTTCATTGGAAATCCTGGATTCTTCTTTAATAGTTCCCAGGATGAGGGCTCCTTGTTGGTTTTATTCTAAGGTTTTCTCAAGGATTTGATTATCTTGCTCCGATTTCCAAACTCTGTCCTCCAATTTTTCATTGTAGATGCTTACTTCCAAGCACTCTGCTTGTAAGTTTGGAATTTATTGTGCATGTTTTATCATGAGCTATTCCATTTCATCTGAGTGGGTGAGTTTGAGAACTTCCATTTCTTTATGGTGTAATCTATGATTTATACTAGCCCTTTTCTCAAACTCAACATTCAACTTGTCCTTTTGAAGTTGTAATTCCTTTTTCATTTCGTCTTTGTGTAAATGTTCTACCATGTTAGCCTCTTTTTTGAATTCATCAGATAATCTATATTTCATTGTGTTTAGAGCTTCTTCAAGCTCAACTACCCTAGTCCTAGATATATCCAATGATTCACCCAACTCATATGCTGACATTGCATTTGCATGTGCAAATGCATTCAAGACTGATGCAATTTGTATTGCATTTTCCTTAGGGTCTGATCCTTCCTTCTATTTTATGTTTCTCTCAAAGGATTCCTTATTGAGGGAAGATTCTCCCATTTTCCTCTTGTTTGTTCTTCTCTCAATAGCACTGGTTTTATTACTGTAGTAATTTTCACTTGCAACCACTACAACATCATCTAGTTCCAACACCTATGATGTGTAAGAGAAATTTCCTGGGATGACTGCTAGAGGAGTGCATTATTCAACATGGATAGTCACTATACTTGCACTGGGGTTTGATATAATTGTGTTTATCTCATCCTTCTTTTTCTTCTTTTCCTGCTCTGAGTCTTCCTTTGCTTTCTCCTTTAACTTAGTTTCCTTTACTTTTTCCTCCTCTTTTTTATTTCTCTTTTCTTCAGCTTCAACAACTAACCTTTGCTTCTCTTTATCTTCTCTTTTATTTCTTTGTGGCTAGACATCCTCGTTGGATTTGGTTTCTTTTCTGGTTTTCTTTTTCTTTTCTTCAACATATTTCTTTAGTATTTCATCCTTTTTATTATTCCCATCTTGCTTGACATGCTTCTTTTCCATCTCCGCCTTCTTCCTTTCCTAGAACATCTCTTATGCTTCTTGTTGTGACACCCACAAAAACCCACTAAAATTATTGAGCTTAGAGGAATTTAGTGGGCACCCACCTACTAAAATTCCAACAAGGTACTTATCACTACTAACCTAACTAGATATTCATTAATAAGACTACCTTTTGGACATAATCTCCAATGTATATCTATGGAGAGATTGAAGAGTACCAAAACCTTCAATATACATTGATCAATCACCCCCTCTCCATCTCCACTTGAATCTTGAACCCTCTCTAGAAGACCCTATGAAATGATGTGAAAAATACTTTCCCATATGACCATCGATTTAGGGTCGTCAAACCTTCTTGCTAGAATCACATTGTTTATATTTCCTGACCACTTCTTCCGACGACGAAACTGTCTCAACAATATCGTCAGGAGTTGTAGTGTTTACTATGGGATGACCCAAGTTCAAACTACAATCTTACCAAAAACCCTTCTACCATCAACCCTTCTAGATAACAAAAGGAAACACAATGCACGGGGTGCATTGCGTAGTCTCACTCAAGATGGCTTCTATGGGTGGCTGCAAGACTCAAATGTCTGCAGCCTGGGGATGGGATGTGTTTCTATCAGAGGCATTTAACCTACTCATTGATAACCTTCAAACCCTCATTAGGTCTCACTCCAAACCACTTTCATAACTATTTTAATAAGACTTCATTAACCATCATAACCGTATGTGTTCAATGACAAGAATGTATCTATTGTAACACAATATTCTGATCTAAACACTAGTTGTAGCATTTATTTATTTAGTGTTATCCTGTAGATTCCATTAGCTTATTCTTACTACGCAATGTTCATTCCTTTATCATATAAAATATTCATCATAAAAACTCATTAAAGAAAATAAAATCATAGACATTGCATACAGTCACATAAAACACAAATATATTGTGGTTCACCCCCCCCGGGGATGCGTCCATAAATATTTGTCGCTTGGGCTCCTTATTCATATTCTCTACAAAACTAGTGTTTCGCACTGTACAATTCTTCCACCATTACATTCAATCTCCACAGATCGCAACAATTCTCACAACACTGAGAACCTTTTACTTGCCCACTAACAAACTATCTAAAGAGGTTAACTCACTACTCACTAAAAAAAACAAAAATGACAACAACCCTCTCATCGTCCTAATACATTCTACTTATACAAACTAGGACAAAGTCCTTACAAAAACCATAACCCTAAGCGAATTAGGTTTGTCCACTTTCTCCTTGAATTAATATCTGTTGGTCCTCGATCCAATTGTTGCTCCAAGTCTACATTTTTCCACTTTCCAACTACTCTGCAACAATTTTTCCACTTTGTAACTGCTTTTCTCGACACTGCTTTTTCCTCTTTTTCCAGTGCCGCTTTTCCTTTATTCTCGACGCGCTCCCCTGTTTTCCGACATTTCTTTAATTCCTCCAAAAATTCTTCTATGTTTCCCAAAATTGGCCTATGCCAACAAGCCCCTAACACTGACATCATGACTCATCCCGAGTCACTCACGGACTCTAACATCTTTCGCTGCTTGTGCCAGTTCTTCGTACATCTATGATATCTATTGGAATTGCTCTTGTGCTTGGATTTTCTTCTCTGTCGTGGTCTCTACCACCTACGTGGTGGATGGAGGTATTACTATCTCTCCCCCCTCCAAGCCTATATACTTTATTCTAAATTTTTCTACGTCAATCTCCATTATCAACTGCTCCTCCTTCTCTTGCAAGGGCTCCAACTGAGCCTGTCTTTCCATCTTCTATGCCTGCAATGTTTTTCCCTCTTCCTGTAGGCTCTTCATCTCTGTCGTCGTCTTGACCTTCTCTAGTAACGACATTATCTTTTGTCACTGCTTTAAATATGCCATTGCTACATGCAATTTGTCTTCCTTCCCTTACAACTCTTATAGGCTCCCATCCTCTAAGAGTTGTGCCCACAGTTGGGCGCTCTTTTCCCACAACTCTGTCATTCTATGCATATTTTGTGCGATGTTCTCTGCAGATGTTGTTGCATCCTACTCTCTTTGCGCTCTGAATTGTGGAGGAGTAGTAGGTACTAGTACTCCTCCAACTCCTTGATATGTTCCTTATACTACTCCATATCATGCGTTATTTTCCTTATCTTCTCTTCCAAAGATGCTTCCTTTGATTCTGCACTGTCTGAGATGGCTTGAAATATTACATTTATCTATTTCTCCATCTCGTATAATTTTTGTTGCTCTATCTTCCTCATTTTCCCTTCTTGGATAACTGCCTCTTTCAGTGAAGTGTTGTCTTGTTGCACCAACTGTAAGTTCGTCGCATCAGACCTTGCCCTGGACTAAATCTCATGTGCAACACAAACCTGTAATTTATACGGTGCCTTTGTTGGAATCTTGGGCAAAGCCAAGTTCAATGTCTCAATGTATTTTAAGGGATTTTGTGTTGTCTCCTCATCAACAAATAGAATCTTAGGTGTCATTATGAAGTTTTCACTCCCCTCCACCGTGATCTGCAATGTCTCTCCAGCAAGTGTTCCTTCTCCAGTATTCACTAGTTTATCTTTTTGTCGCTGCTCTGCCCTGATTTTTAATTGCGCCAATGGAGTTTTCACTTCCTGCATCTACTCCAGAATTGACGCCCTGTGATTCTAGACATTCTCCAATACTTTCGATAGTTGATCTTCGAGTGTGGTGGCTATTATCTCCACATTGTCTACTTTCATTAATGTTTCCATTGGTTTTTTGTGGGCCTTCTCCTTCTTTCTAGAGCCACTTGCTTGTTCCCTTGTTCTCTTCTTTTGGGAATATGATGACTTGGATGCCTCTAGAATCTGTGTATCCATGTCTACATCCTGCCCAATTTATTCCTCCATAGGTTTCTCCTATGTCTATGTTCTTGTTCCTTCTATGTGCACCTTCTCTGTTGTTTCCCTTGGTGCCTGTGCTATGCGTAGTGGATCCCGTGTAGACACACGCTGTGATTTCTTCCATGTCCTGCTTTTATTTTGAATAGGGTTGCTTGTCCCCACTGGACCTTGTGTTGTATTCTTCTTCTTACTAGCGCCATTCTTGCTTGTCTGTTGCGCGAGGACTGTTCTACCCCGAGTCTGAGTTTGTACTGCTGGCATTGTTTTTGGGATCATTGGCACTTTCCACTCTTCAGGATATTCCTTGACCTCCATCTAGATGTCTTGCATCATCACACAGTAACTCAACTGTAGCCACTCCTTGGTTGGATCCCTCTTTGCCTGTAACCACATACTACGGTGCGATGCTTGGAAATTTTCTATCTGTCCAAACTCTTGGACTATTGCTGGGGAAATTCTCTATGTGTCTGCCAACATGTTCTGGATCTCCATCAAGTACAGAGTGAATACATCATTGTTTTTCTTCTTTTCCTTTTGGTTTTCTATGATTTGAAGCAACATGTATCGGGTTGTGCCACACTTTCTTGTCCTCTGCAGCAACATACTATATGTTGGTTCTTGCCATCCTACCAATGTAATAAATATGAGTAACCATGAGTAGTGGAACTCATAGCCCCAATCCTGTGTGTCCTGGAAATCCTCCAAGAATGAGTTAAGTAGATAAGGGGCCCAACTCATTGATCTCCCCTTTGCGCATTGCACTACAAATGCTACCACTCATGCCGATACTTCTTCCTTTCTACACTTACGCATTAATTTGCAACCTAACAACCTTGTCGCAAACCTCATTGTAGGATCGTTGATGTCATTGATCCTGATTCCCCTGTTACCTCTCTCCATGCCATACTTTGCCTTGATTTCATCAGAGACAGATTTTTCTTTAGTTTTTTCCTCTAAATACTGCTCTGGCTTCTCCCCATCTGTGGGTAGCCCTGTGATTGTTGCGATCAAGTCAACATTGATATGAACTGGCCTATCCATCCATATAATTCCACCATGCACCCTTGCTAGGAAATGATTCACACATCCATTTATGTGTTTACCATGCCCAAAGTGTGGTATATCCAGTAATTTCATTATCCCTGTGTTGTAGAGCCCCAAGATCTGTAGAAATTTCCAGGTCCTATCAGCTGTCTTCTTGGTCTGTCTTTGACCAAGCTAAGACTCTAAGTTTCTTGCTGTCATATATTTTAATTTCTGTTGTTTTATAACAGCCAACTGTAGTTTTTGTTTTGCTGATGTGTTATGGTTGTTATCTCTGTTTGGGTGCTCTTGCAAGTAGTTTTATGTTAGGAAAAATACATACATGCTTACCAAATAATAACAACACACCTAAACTATCTTTTCTGCTGAAATATGGATAGATCTAAGAGCTAATTTACAACCACTAAAATGCATGTGTAGACATAGGTATTTTTGGTCATATGACCCTGGATAAAACCCCCCCGGGGAAAACCAATTTTGAGATATGATGTATATATGAGGTAGAGCTAATATCTTTTACAGTAAACAAAATACAATAAGAACCTAGTACAATAGCAACTCCAGAATGAAGAAGATATCCAAGCTTTAACTGCCAGAAGCAAAAATGGATGGTGCACCCCCTCTGAAACTGCCAGATCTGCTCCAGAATCCAACTGAGATGCCAGAAAGTAAAACCCCTCCACAGGAATGATCCTCCTGCTGCTGTGGTCACTCTGCAACTGACATCAGGGAAAACTGATGGCTAAAAATCCCTCCAGGTGACAAACATCCTGCCAAAGCCATGCGCCCTCCTCTGCTGAAGAATCCCTCCAATAAAATAAGGAAGAATGTTGCTCCAAGCTGCCAATAATGGATGAAATCGGCCTCCTCTTCCTCTCCTCATGCAACAAACCTCATCTCCAAAGCTCCAAATCTCCTCCTCTCATGAACAAAAGCCTCATAGAACAATGCACCCCTCCTTTAGCTCCTTTGCCCCTCTTTAGGCAAGAATAGGGTAACCTAGATTTGGATGGATGAGATCATCCCAAATCAATGGATAAGATCAATCCTCATAAATCTAATCCAAAACCCACTTTTGGGTTAAGTTCCCT
>ML804395.1:77526-92166 GCA_009831015.1 Picea engelmannii
CAAAAATTTGGACAATTTTCCACCTTTCACAAATTAACTGAACAACAAATATTTATTTCATTTTCCCAATCAATATATAAAAGAATAAACGTTTTATTTATTTAAATAACTTGAATGAATACATAAGATCAATCTTTGAATATGATCTTCAAACAATTATGAGAGACACAACTCTCTGTTACAAGACTCGGCTTGTAGTTCTTAGATCCAACTAAGAAATGAGGAATCCAACACGCATAACAAGTCTCAGTTTGTTGATCTCAGATCCAACTAAGATGTGAGGAATCCAATCCTCATACAAGACCCAACTTGTAAACAGACACCAACCTGATAGAATGAACCTTCATTCAATCCATTATATATAAATATATATACTTCAATAAATTCAAATCCACTTCTTCTGACCATTCCTTCTTGTTTATATAGTCTTCCAATTGGTGTGAATTTGAATCATTGTGTCTTTTTACATTTGAACCATTGTACCTTTTCATTTAAATGATAATGTTAATCTTTAATTGATATCATTTTTCCTTTCTATTCTTTATTCATAATGCTCATGAATTAACTCTCTTTTAATCATGCATGTGTTTCGGTTCTTTTGTATTCATGAGTTGATCACAGACATGGATCGACTCATCGTATCGTTCTCATGCTTTTCTTGCATTCTCTGTTCACCAACAGTTCATATTTGATCTCTTATCGATTCTTTGTATTGTTTTGGTGTTAACTCTCTATCGAATTAAGTCTGGATGAGGTGCTTCCTACAAATCATTTTCATATGATCACAGGCGTAGAACCACGGGCTTATCAATTTAAGTGTTGCCTCATTTTACCCTTATTTCTCTATTCCATACGACCAACGACGGTGACCGGGTGCTAGGCCAAACGAGTGATTGAGCGCTTATCATAATCAACGGTCACGTTTTAATCTCTCGATGAGATGGAAAACTGTCGGTACTTCGAGACTTAGGCTATTCCACTTACTCTATCCTTCCATTGCACTATATCAACGGTCGAGAATGCTCCTGAAGTGTTCTTTAGATCAGACAACTCATGTTCACTTCGGGACTTCGGCCCTTTGGGACTTTGTCCTTCGTGACTTCGACCCTTCGTGACTTTGGGACTTTTTCATTCACAACTTCATCCTTTCGGGACTTCGGGACTTAGGTCATTTGCTGGTGGTGAAACTCCCGAAGTAAAACTCCCGTAATGACATAACTTGCTAACGTCACTTGTTCACATGGCATGGGTATAGTGGCTGCCACATGTCACTTAGATTTGTGATTTACACGTACCTGAACTACCGATTTCATCTTGACACTTTTCATTATCTAACTGTGCCACGTGTCCTTGCTGACGTAGATATCCCGATGTGGCACATATTCATCTCCTTGATCTAACGGTCAAAATATTATTCGAAATGTATCTCAGATCGATGACTGAGAGTGACTTCGGAATTTCGGCCTTCGGGACTTTGGGTAATTCGATTTCTTGACTTCACAATTCTTCCGAAATGAGATTCCTCGAAGTGTATCCTCCTCATAATTTTTAACCAAAAATTAATGTTGTTCATTGATCATAATCTAATATCGACGACTCGATCTTTCTACGATGCTGCTTTGCCTTGGTTTAAATCCAATGCCTCTTCTTCTTTTCTTATCCTATCCTTCCATTATAAATTGATCCAACGACTATCAGGAATTCGGGTATTCGAGATCTCATCCCTTTTTCTTATCTTATCCTTCCACTTAAAGTGATCCAACGACTATCAGGAATTCGGGTAATAGTGATCTCAACCCTTTTGCCTTGCTTATCATATCCTTCCACTCAACTTGATCCATCGGTTGAGAATGGTCTCGTAGTAGAACAATGATCAAGGATGATTGCGGGGTCCTCAACTAGAATGACATTTAAAACTATCGTCGAGTTCCGCAATGGAAACTGCTCGTTGGTATTGGAACTGATGCCAACCATAGATCTATTGATGGATGACCATCGACGGTCAATGTGGATTCCGAAACCATAACTTGCGTGTGGTTTATCCCATCGCCCAAACTCCACAATTGAAGTTGTGTGATTTTTGGTGGATCAATCACAGTCGTCGATCTTTGAATCTATAAGATTTGATGGTCTTGACTAATTGCGGGATTGGAAATAACATGTTTAATTCTTCTTTCGTTCTTCACAATATATCATTGTCGTTGATCTCGCACTTGCATATCTCACAGTGACAACTTAAATGATCATTTGGTGGATCAACCATAGTCTTCGATCTTTGAGTCGATGAGGTTTGATGATCTAGACTAATTGCGAGATTGGAAATAATGTGTAGTTTAATTATCCTTTCATTCTCTGTAATCTATCCCTACCGTTGATCTGGCTTGCATATCCGATGGTTACAACTTGATTTGATCGTTGACCAATCCTTCAATGGTTCTTAAGCCTATAGACACTCATATGACTGGTTTATGTTACATGAGATGATCAACACTATCAATTTCTTGATCGGACAATTGTTGAGGCTTCTCACCTTTTCCTGTGCATCGATTGACTTCTCAGTCTTTCCATCGATCCCAACAAAATTTATACAATGCACTCTTCCTTCTGAGATTTTATCTTCATTCGCTAACCCTCATGAGCTTTAATATTTTCATATTGTCTGACATTTTCTGCTAACTGTTATACTGCATATATTTGTCATGAATTCTGCATATTGTTATACATTCTCTGCTAACTAATGTACTATTGACATCAATGACAATTTCATCTATTATAACTCAACAATGAAAATTCATCATAACAACTTATCATCACATCATAATGACATCGACTGTTGACATCAATGAGAATATGTCCAACAACCTTTCTTCTTTTTATGGATTTTTTTATTTTTCTTGTAAAATCTACATCATACCTTCTCTCTTTGTTTTCACCTCAGGTTGTTAGGTCGAATGTTTTTATACAGTTTCAATCAACTACCATTCACTAATCCTATGATATTCTTCCCTACAAAATCTTTCAGTTGCACAACACCTCTATTTGTGATGACCTCTACCTGATAAGTCCCTAACCAATGCATTTTGAACTTCCCAGGGTGTTGTAGATACCTGCTATCATAGAGGAGAAATAGATCTCATTCCTTAAATATTTTTTTCTTTATGTGTTTATCATGCCAAGATTTGTCCTTTGCTTTATGTACCTCTTGGTGAAATCCTACTAAAATTATGTCTTCTTCCAGCTCCATCAGTTGGTCCAATCTTTCCTACGCAACACCTTCTTCTGTCACATTGGTGATTGTTGCAATGCGCAAACTAGGTATTAAATAATCCAATGGAACCACTTCTTATTTCCCATACACCAATATGAATGGTGTCTGTCTTGTAAGCTTCTTGCATGTAGTCCTATAAGCCCATAGTACTCTGATACCTTCAAATCCCAATCATCCCTATTCACATTGCAAATCTTTGTCAATGCATTCTCTAGAATCTTGTTAAAAGCTTCTACTGTACCATTTGCTTGGGGATTGTAAGGTGTGCTCTTCTGATGGTATATCTCAAATTATTCTGTCATAGCTCTGATTTTATTGTTAATAAAATGAGTTCCCTAGGACATCCAAATGTGGTGACCATGTTCTCAAAGAGAAACTGCACTGCATTCCTTCACTGGGGATGCTTCTGTCCATCTAGTTAAATATTCTATCACAGTGATGATGTATCTGGATCTTGATCTCCTTGGTGGTGGATTAATGGGTCCAATGAAATCCACAACCCATTTATCAAATACCTGTAAAGTTACATGGGACATAAGTGGCATTTCATCCCTTCTGGATGGTTCTTAACGAATTTGTAACCACCTACATATGAGACTTGCCAGATAGCCCGATGGATAAACACACTACTTGATAGCATCACAAAATGCATTCCATGTAGTGAGGACTTTGTAGGATATTTGAAAGTAAAATCCTCATTGAGCTCAATGTAGAATTTTGGTGCTAGAAATTGACACTATCACCAAGTTTAAGCAACTCCTTCCATATGGTTATGGGAAAGGAGGAATCAGTGAACCTCTATTATAGCAGGGTAAGTCTAGAAGTAAGTTGTGAGGCTATGGATCTAGATATCTAAGCCTTCTCCATTCATTTGTACTCCATATTTTGGTAAAGTAATTATGATATCTAGTTGGAAGATTAATAGTTGTGATTTTCTAATTAGGGCTTCTTGTAAGAGTTTCAAGAGATCTAGATGAAATGGTGCTTGATATGATTCGGTATCTTTGAAGGAGGATTCTCTATTGGGATACATGAGTGAAAATAGAGTAGCTTTGTGAACTAAGAGGAGGATTTTCAAACCATAGATCTTGCAAAACCCTAACGCGTTGGTTGTGGAGGGGCATTGGGCTAGAGCACACCAATAAAATAGAAACTCCACATTGGAATATAGTGGTCTGGGATGTGGAATTGATTTCCAAGAGAACAAGAACCAAAAACTAAATAACTGACTTGAAACAATCACAAGGGATATCTTGGTGGTAGGTTTGTGCTCAAAGAACCAAATGTGTTGATTTTTTCTTGCTGAAGCAAGGCTTGCACTTCAATTCTACACTGAAACGGGGAGAGAGTTGATGTTGAGTTTTTGTAGCTCGTGTGGTCTTCTACGTATGCTTGGTGTCTTAGCATGTGGAAGACATAAGTGGTCTTTAGATATAAATTTATATTTATAAAGTGTAAGTGACTTTTTTCTTTATGAGGAATAAAGTAATTTAAGTTGTGATAATGAGAGATTATATCACAACTGTAGATATTAAGTGGCCTAGGATTTAATTTGAGCCATTAGATATAAATAATTTCCTAAGTTCCTCATGATGAGACAAAAAGGAAATCTAAGGAAAAGACACATTTAATATTATTCATTTTTATGAGGAGAGATAGAGTGTGTAAGTGGGAGAGAAAAAGAGTAGAGAAATTATTGCAGCAAAGGAGGGCATGATTCCCAAAGAGAAAAGAGGGAAACATTTAATGCAACAAGTACAACCACACATGTGAGAGTAAGAAGGAACAAAAATGGAGTAGACAATCGTACAAAAACATTAATTACAACTGCACGTGTGAGGAATTTGACATAGACTTTGAGATAGTCGTACAACATTAATTGTGCACAAAAATTAAGGCAACTGCACAACATTTATTGCAGTAAACCATACAATAGTTTGGCACAAATTTTGAAGCAAGACATACAATGGATTTATTACAACAAAGAAATCAATGTGGTGGTCATACAATTTAGTTCTAAATTTTTGAGTTTGGCACAAAAAACAAGGTGCACTTGTTTCACTTTCTCTCGTTGTAATTTCTAGAATTTTTTCTCAGAAACCCTAATACAAAATTTCCTCTTTTCATTGGTTTTCCCTTAGAGGTTTTTCTAGGAGCTTTTCCCAAAATATTTTCTGTCATTGAGTGGTTTTAATTATTGTTTCTAGTGTGCAAGTAAAAGTTTCAATGTGTTTCTAGTTATAAATTTTAGTTATGAAAATACATTTATGAATGAGCATTAATCTGAGACAAGAAATTTATTGAAACCAAAAACCAAGATTTGAACCTTAAAATTTTACAAGGTATCAAAACATTGATACTAAGAAGGGAAACCAAACAAGTTCACACAAGGGTTTGCAAGAGAATTGCAGTTTGTTCACCGGAAAGAGGGTTCAGCGTTGTTATCAGTTGAGTAGGTCATATGGCTACAGGTTTGAGATTTGATGATAGGTTGAAAGGGGTTGGAAATTTTAGTCCATGAAAGGATAGGATTTCCTTCTTGTTGGAGGAACAAGATTTGTGGAATATTGTTGAGAAAATTGTTAGGGATGCAACATTGTTGGCTGAATATAACAAAAAGAATGTTAAATCCAAGCGGACAATCCTTGATTCCATTAAAGACCATGTCATTCCTCATGTAACCAGGAAAAATAATTCCTATGACATGTGGGAATCTTTAACCAAGCTATACCAAAGTGACAATCAAAACAAAAATATGGTGTTAGAGAGAAAAAATAAGAAACACCAAGATGACTAAAATGGATATAGTTGCATCATATATTACCAAGTTATCATACATTTGTGATGAACTAGGGGCTATTGGAGAAAAAGTGGAAGGGGCAGAATTGGTTAGAACTTCCTTGAATGGGTTTTCAAAACCATGGGATTCATTTGTTCATGGTATTGTTTCCAAAGAAAAACTACCTAATTGGGAGAGACTTTGGGATGACTTTATACAGGAGGAGATCAGAGTTGGTTCCAAACAAGGAAGCCAACAACAGGAGGATGATGAGGAAAATGTGACTCTTTTAGCAAAGGGCAAGAACAAATCCAAGAAAGGCCAAACAAGTAAGACTAAGTCAAAGGGTGAACAGAAAAAGGACATAAGCAAAGTTAAGTGCTTTGCATGTCATAAGATGGGGCACTATGCAGGTCAGTGTCCTAACAAGAAAAATAAGAGACAAGTTGCAACTTTAGCTGAAGTAGATGAGTCTACTACTAGATTTGAGAGAGAGTTATCTTTGTTGATATGTCTTTCCATGGGTGCAACTTCTACTAGTGTTTGGTATATAGATAGTGGAGCCTCTAGTCATATGACAAGTGTGTGCAAGAACTTTACAAATCTTACACAGAGTGATGTTTATCTTGAAGTAGAGCTTGGAAATGATTCCACGGTCAAAGAAATTGGGCATGGGACAATATCCTTTTAGAGGGAGTTTCAACATCCCATGGTAGTGAGGGGTGTATTGTATGTTCTGAGGTTGGCGAAGACTTTGATATAAATTTCCACTATTGAGGACAAGGGGTACAAGGTGATTTTTCAAGATGGACATGTACTCATTCATCCTAAGGGATCCAGTGTCACAACAACAAAGGTGATTAGGATTAGACAGGGGAAACCATATAGGCTTATGTTTCAACCAACACAAGCCTTGATACACAACATCACCAACACTGATTTATGTGAGGTATGGCATAGGAGGATGGCTCATTTGTGTTAAAATAATGTAACTGCAAAGTGTATTCTTATTATTATTTGATATATTATTCATTGGATCAATCCCCATTGTGGATTGATCATGTCAGCTATTGTATAAGGACCAAATCCCCTTTTGTGGATTGGTCATAATGTAATTGTAAAAGGAAAAAGAAGAAGTCGGCCCCAAAATATATCAAGAGGCCCCAAAATATAATAAAGGTGGTTATAACCACCCAGTTGGAGAATTCAGCCTTGCCAGTGAAGAGACACTTCACACGTGCCAGTTTTGTATAAATAAGGAGGCTAGCGCCTCACTTAGACACACACCTCACTTGCTCATTGAGAGACAAGTTTCGGAACTGCAGTTGAATAAGAAGGAGAGAGTGGAGCATCTTTTGGGAGAGGATCTTCTACATTAGTTTAAGTTATCTCTTGGCATTGTATTGGCTATCTATAATAAAGAAGTTTTGTTGGGTTTTCTTCCCCTAGAGGGTTTCCCAGGATAAATGTTGTGTCTCTTGTGATTGTGTATTTCTCAGTGATCTTGCATTATGCTATTGTTATCTATCGAAATGCAAAGAACTATAATAATGGCTTAAACATTAACATGGTATCAGAGCCAAGCTGAAGAGAGCATCTTTCACAAGAGAAAAGTGAAAAATGTCACTGTTTCCGTACATGCAAATTAGGGTTTTTTTGTTGGTGAGGTATTTCAACCCTAAAACCATCTAGAAAAGTGTGCTCTCCCCCAATGATCACTTTGGCACCTTCAACACACCTTTTCAATGGCTAGATCTCTCGAAAAGTGAAACCCTAGTTTTCACAAAGTACCATAAAACCAGAGTACCAAAAGTACCAGAAGTACCAGAAGTACCAGAAAACCAAAAGCACCAATCCAGAAACCTGCAGATCAAGTTTGAGGGGGTAAAAGTTGGATTTTTGAAATTCTGACTACACCAGCTTACTCACCTCGGCTCAGTGCATCTATCCCCTGGATCAAAATTTCAAAATTTGAAATTTGAAAAATTAGGGTTTCCTCATAAAACCCTAAGTTGCAGTTGTAGTTGCAGCTGTAGTCTCAGAATCAGTTGCAGTTGCAGTCGTACTACCAGTTGCAGTCACCCTTGAATTTTTTAAAAAGTTGGTAATGATTA
Organism: Picea engelmannii; assembly: GCA_009831015.1. Classification (NCBI taxonomy): domain Eukaryota; kingdom Viridiplantae; phylum Streptophyta; class Pinopsida; order Pinales; family Pinaceae; genus Picea; species Picea engelmannii. The sequence goes on from ML804395.1 coordinate 85,688, forward strand.
CCATTGCTTCCAGATGGTGCCACCGCCTGCAAATGTTATTAGAGGTATGTGCTCACATATGTTTAAATGGTTAAACTTTAAAGAGTATTTGCAGGAGAAGGGATCTGTTGCCATAGATCCAACACATTCAGAGGAATGATGCAACCTAGGTGTGATTATTCTGATATGCATCCATTTGTTATATTGATCAATGTTGCACCATTCTAACCTTTTCTGAGTCAAGGTATTAGATGGATTAAAAGTTGAGATTATAGAGCTTATCCTCTAACCCAAACTTATGTCAAGATAGCGTATTGTCTTAGTACAGAAGACAGGTTGAAGAAAGCACTCTTCATCTTGAGTGAAGGAGACTCAGAAGAAAAGCAAGCACTCATTCCCGAGGACAAGGCTCCAGGTTTGATTAATCAAGTTGATAATATTCAAAGGTACACATGACAAGTTGATGATTATAGTTGAGATAGCAGTATTTGTAAAGTATTATACTTGATAGCATGTGAGCATATAGAAGCAAATGCTTTGCCTGATACAACTAACACATTCTCTAGGAGAAACCTCGTGTGTTAGTTCCAGGTTTCCATGGAAGAATGTTTGATCACAACACTATGAGAGTGTTGACCTAATTTCCTATTGTATTCCTTACCTTTAATCTTTGTTTCAGATAAATAACAAGTGATAGCTCTAAAGGAGCTACTGTGATGATTGTTCGTGCTATTGCTTTATATTATCAGAAGGATATTATTCTTTCTTGTTGTTTTGTTGACCTTGCTCCAGGTCACAGGTAATAACCTTGAGGAATCTATAGTGAAGGTTGCAGAAGGCAACGTGCTAAAGGAGAGACCATAAATGAAGAAATCATCATGGGAAAAGAAGAAGGTGGCTTGCATAAGATAAAGGGTCACTCAGAAGCTGCCATTACCCACGCCATTGAGAATCCATGTGAACTTTGGCATAGAATATTAGCTCACATTAACTACAAGGCGCTACCATACATATGCAAAGCGGTCACAGGTTTACCAGAACTCAAGGTTGACCATGAAGGCATATGCAATGGATGTGCACAAGGGAAGAACATCAAGAACCCTTTTCCGAAGAGAGACAACAAAGYARAAGGAGTCCTAGAAATCATCCATTCAGATGTGTGTGGCCCAATGCCATCGTCCTCCATGAGTGGGTATGCATACTATGTATCATTCATTGATGATTATTCTCGTAAGACCTAGGTATATTTTTTGAAATCTAAAAATGAAGTGTTCAACAAGTTCAAGGAATTCAAAGCCTTGATAGAGAATATTTCTGAAAGAAAGACTAAGATACTCAGGCTAGATAATGGAGGAGAATATACCTCAAAAGATTTTTTGAACTTATGCAAAGATGTTGGGATCAAGAGGGAACTCACTACTCCCTATAATCCCCACCAAAATGGTGTAGCTGAACAAAAGAACAGAACAATAATGGAAGCTGCGAAAACTATGATCCATGATCAATATCTTCCTATGTGCTTATGGGCAGAAGCAACAATGGAAGTTGTATATGTGCAAAACTGATTGTCCCATAGTGCACTTGGGCTCAAGACCCTAGAAGAGATGTTCACCGGAAAGAAGCCATAGGTAAGCCATCTCAAAATATTTGGCTTCCCAGTATTTATTCATATATCGAAAGAGAAGAGAAACAAGTTGGAACCTTCAGGAAAGAAGGAAATATTTATGGGATATTGTGAGGTCTCCAAGGCCTTCAGAATCTATATACCAACCAGGTCACTGTCACATTGAGATCAACAGGGATGTGACCTTTTATGAATATGCAACACTCAAGAAATCAAGAAGATGCCAGCTTGAAGAAGTATATGAAGATGAACCTGTAATCCCCAGAACCGTAGTGAGGGAGTTTCCCAGAGCCGCAACACCAGTGAGGGAAGTCGTAACTTCCCCTGATGAGGAAATTCTAGAAGACCATGATATATTAGAAGTTAAAGAACCTCCTCAGATGACGATCCTCCATAAAAGAAAGGCAGCTTGGGCTAGAGAACTTATTCAAGATGGAGAGAAGTATGGTGTTCCCGAAGGAACTATGAGACAGGTGAAAAGACCAAAGCCATTATCTAGTTATACGGATTTGATGTGTGATCTTCTAGAGGAGGAGCCTACCTACTTTGAAGAATCCATTCATAGGAAAGAATGGGCAGATGCCATGATAGAGGAATACCAATCCATAATAAAGAACGAAGTATGGGAAATAGTTCCCAGACTGAAGATTAAAGATGTGGTATCCTTCAAATGGCTCTTCAAAATAAAACATGTTGTTGATGGAAGTATTGAGAAGTATAAAGAAAGATTTGTCGCTCGTGGATTTTCTCAAAAGGAAGGCATTGACTATGAAGATACATTCGCTCCTGTAGCTAGATACACTTCGATTAGAACCATCATAGCTCTTGCAGTTAAGATGAAGTGGAAGTTACACTAGATGGACGTGAAGACAACCTTCTTAAATGGTTTCATCGAAGAGGAAGTGTACATAGAGCAACCTCAAGGATTTGAAGTTGAAGACAAGAAGTCTCATGTCTGTAAGTTGAAGAAAGCCTTATATGGATTAAAGCAAGCCCCTAAATCTTGGTATGGCCATATAGATAGTTTCCCGACGAGCTTAGGCTTTACCAAGAGTAAAGTTGATTCTAACCTCTACTTCAAGGTCATGAACGATGAGCCTGTAATACTATTATTGTATGTGGATGACTTATTCTTAACCAGAGAAGAAAAGATCATCATTGAATGTAAGAAGAGACTTACCTCAGAATTTGAAATGAAAGACCTTGGCCTAATGCATTATTTCCTAGGTCTTGAGGTATGGCAGAGTCTAGAGAGGATCTTCCTTAACCAAGGGAAGTATGCAGTCGAAATCCTGAAGAGATTCGACATGTTGGAATGCAAGTCCATGAATACACCCATGGAAGCAAAGCTGAAGCTGTTGGTCAACACTTCGTCAAAATTGATTGATGCCACGTTGTACAGACATATTATTGGATCACTTATGTACCTAACAAACACCAGACTACATATTTGTTTTGTCGTGAACAACTTGAGTCAGTTTCTGGTAGAACCCAGACATGTTCACCTAGTGGTTGCAAAACATGTGATGAGGTACCTTAAGGGTACAATAGATTGTGGTCTCAGCTATGGTGGAGATCATAATTTCACATTGAGTGGATATACTGATGCAGATTGGGCAGGAAGTGTTTCTTACAAGAAAAGAAATTCAGGATGTTGTTTCAGTTTGGGATCAACCATGATCTCGTGGCAGAGTAGGAAGCAATCTAGCATTTCTCTTAGCACAGCGGAAGCAGAATACATTGTTGCATGTTCTGCCAGCTTCGAAGCTATATGGCTTCGAAAATTGTTGACCAGCCTATTTGACTTAGAGATGAAAGCAACCATGATCCTATGTGACAATCAGAGCTTCATAAATATGACAGAGAATCATGTATTCCACGACAGATTGAAGTACATAGAGATCCGATATCATTACATCCGTGACATGATGCAGAGAGGAGCCTTAAAGCTCCAATACATTAGCACGAATGAACATGTTGCTGATGTGTTGACCAAGCCTCTATCTCATATAAAGTTTGAGCACTTTTGAGATAAGCTTGGTATAGTCCGAAAGGACCTTCCTCGAAAGGGGGAGTAGTCACTGTGATGAGACATCTCTTGCTTTCGACCTGATGGTTGTGATGTAAAGCAAGATGATGTGATGTGACTAGTACTGTGCTTTTGGCTGGATAGTTGTGTCGTAAAGTCAGTCTAGTATCATGCTTCTGACTTGATGGTTGTGAAGTAAAGAAGGACGAGTACCTTGCTTCCAACCTGATGGTTGTGACGTAAAGCAAGATGATGTGATGAGACTAGCATTGAGCTTCCAGTTGGATAGCTATGACGTAAAGCTAGTCTAGTATCCTTCTTCCGACCTGATGGTTGTGACATAAATCAGGACGAGCATCTTGCTTCCGGCTTGACAGCTGTGACGTAAAGCAAGACGATGAGATGAGACTAGCACTGTGCTTCCGACTGGATAGCTGTGACGTAAAGCCAGTCTAGTATCATGCTTCCATATTGATTGTTGTGACATAAAGCGGGACGAGTATCTTGCTTCCAGCTTTATTGTTGTGACGTAAAGCAAGACTATGAGATGAGACTAGAAATGTGCTTCTGGCTTGATAGTCGTGACGTAAAGTCAGTCTAATATTATTATGATGAGCCAGCCTCGTGCTATGATGATGATGATGATGTATCGGTTTTATACTAATACATATTGATGTAAATGATGATTGCATTCCTTTGAGAATGACGATGTTGCTGATGAAGAAAACTTCCGATGATTTATAGATACACCAGTCAGTGTTCCAAGATGATATTGATGATGTTGTCCTCTCACCCACTTGATGTTGTTGATGATGTTGTCCTCTCTCTCTCGCATGATGTTGTTGAAGAATACCCTTCTTATTAAGGGGGAGTGTTAAAATAATGTAACTGCAAAGTGTATTCTTATTATTATTTGATATATTATTCATTGGATCAATCCCCATTGTGGATTGATCATGTCGGCTATTGTATAAGGAACAAATCCCCTTTTGTGGATTAGTCATAGTGTAATTGTAAAAGGAAAAAGAAGAAGTCGGCCCCATAATATATCAAGAGGCCCTGAAATATCATAAAGGTGGTTATAACCACCCAGTTGGAGAAGTCGGCCCTGCCAGTGAAGAGACACTTCACACGTGCCAGTTTTGTATAAATAAGGAGGCTAGCGCCTCACTTATACACAAACCTCACTTGCTCATTGAGAGACAAGTTTCGAAACTGTAGTTGAAGAAGAAGGAGAGAGAGTGGTGCATCTTTTGGGAGAGGATCTTCTGCATTAGTTTAAGTTATCTCTTGGCATTGTATTGGCTATCTATAATAAGGAATTTTTGTTGGGTTTTCTTCCCCTAGAGGGTTTCCCAGGCTAAATGTTGTGTCTCTTGTGATTGTGTATTTCTCAGTGATCTTGCATTATGCTATTGTTATCTATTGAAATGAAAAGAACTATAATAATGGCTTAAACATTACAAATTTGCACCATAGAGCTCTTTGGGTGCTAACAGAGATTGCTATTGGATTTCCATATTTCAATACAAAGTACCAAGATATGTGCAAAGGGTGTGCACTCGGGAAGAACACCAAGACTTCATTTCCGAGTAGTGATAACATAGCAATGTGGATTCTAGATTTGTTACATTTAAATGTATGTGGGTCAATGTCAACAATATATTTGAGTGGGTTTGAGTATTATGTTACTTTTATAGATGACTTCTCCAGGAAGACCTGGATTTACTTCATGAAGACCAAGAGTTAGGTCTTATGTTGGTTTCAAGAGTTTAAAGCTCTTGTGGAGAACCAGACAGGAAGGAAAATCCAAGTGTTGAGGTCTAACAATGGGGGTGACTATACCTACAATAAATTCAAGAACTTTGGTATAAAGGAGGGGATCAAAAGAGATTTGGCATTTCCATACAACCCACACCAACATGGGGTTATAGAAAGAAAGAACATAGCCATTGTTGGAGCAACAAAATCCATGTTACATGATCGGGATCTACCGATATTTCTTTGGGCTGAGGCATGCAACATAACTATTTACATTCAGAATAGGAGTCCTCATAGGGCATCGGGGAATAAAACTCCTACGGAGGCTTTTACAAGAAAGAAGCCTGAGGTTGGCCACTTTCGCATCTTTTTTTATAATTTTGGTATGCTCATTTTACCATATACAATGTTACATCATTGTCACCCAACCATAGGCACTTACACATACTACCCCCTAGAAAAATAACCATTTCTTAGATAGATTATGTACATGAAGCAAGTCTTATTAGATAAACCCTAGCCAGAAATACCAACATAGTTATAACAACAACACAATATCAATAGAGTGTACCTTTACCAAGAGAAGCGCACAAGAGAGAGATATTAGAAAGACTGAGCAAGGAGATACTTATGTTAAGGTTTAAGATATTATTAGGTTTATTTTCAATTTACTAGATAACCATAGCATAGATAGGATCACTGAGAAAAACACAATCACAAGATACACAAAATTTGTCCTGGGAAACCCTCATGGGGAAGAAAACCCAAAAAAAACTTCCTTAATATAGATAGCCAATACAATGCCAAGACAATAAACCAAACACTAGAGAATATCCTCTATTAAGCAATGCGTCTCTCTCTCCTCCTTCTTCCGACAACTGGTAATTGCAGCTTCCTTCAAACTTGCGCAATAGATGAGTGAGCTGAGTGAGTGTACAAATGAGGCATTCACTTCCTTTATTTATACAAAATGGTAGGTGTTGAATGCTAATGTTTTATGCCATTATTATAGTTCTTTGCATTTCAATAGATAAGAGCAACATAAGAACAAGATCACTGAGAAATACACATTCACAAGAGACACAA
>ML804395.1:107069-138523 GCA_009831015.1 Picea engelmannii
TTGAGGTATATTCTCCTCCATTATCTGACCTGAGTATCTTGATCTTTCTTTCAGAAAGGTTCTCTATCAAGGCTTTGAATTCCTTGAACTTACTGAACACTTCATCTTTAGTCTTCAAGAAATATATCAAGGTTTTACGAGAGTAATCATCAATGAATGATACATAATATACATACCCGCTAATGGAGGATGATGGCATTGGGCCACATACATCTGAATGGATGAGTTATAGGACTCCTTCTAACTTGTTGTCCCTCTTCGGAAACGGGTTCTTGATATTCTTCCCCTATGCACATCCATTACATACGCCTTTATGGTCACCTTTGAGTTCTGTTAAACCTATGACTGCTTTGCATATGTATGGTAGTGCCTTGTAGTTGATCTAGGCTAACCTTCTGTGCCAAAGCTCACATGAGTCTTCAATGGCATGGGTCATGGCAGCCTCTGAGTGACCCTTTAGTTTATATAATCCATTTTCTTCATTTCCAATGATGATTGCTTCATTTAAGGTTTCTCCTTTAGCCCACATAAGAACTTCTCCATCTATAAAGGCAACTCTAAAGCCTTTATTCTCTAAAGCTTAAATGGAGAGTAGTTTCTTCTTCAAGCTTGGTACATATAGTACGTCCTTCATTTTTAGTGAATTCCGTGAATTCAGTTTATGGTTTGATTCTCCCACTCCCTTGATGGGATATTGGTAATCATCACCAAGTGTCACTTTCTGAGAAAACTTATTTTTTGAGATACAAGAGAGAATGTTTCTTTGTCCCATCATGTGCTTGGATGCACCACTATCAATGAGCCAAGTGTCCTCTCTAGGTGTTACAGATCCTGAGAGGGATGAGATCAACACATGTCTTTGATCTCCTCTCTTATCATCTTTGCAGGTGGCTCTTCATCTTCGACTACATGGGTATGGAGACTCTTTTGTTTTCTCTTGTATTCTTCGCATCTGGCTAGACAAAACTTCGCAATGTGTCCCATCTTGTCACAATGATAGCATTGTATAGATGAGTAGTCTCTTTCCTTTCGTTGTCCTCTCTTCTGAAATCTCCTTGGATAAGATTCTTTATGATTGAAATTATTTGATTATTGAGGCTCTTTATGAGTCTCCTTTTGGAAGTAGGGTTTCTTCCTTCCTCTTTTGGTGTGAGTAGCTAGGGCTTGATCATCATCCTTAGCTAGTAACGCTTCCTGATTCGCTACTCTTGTTTCTTCTTGGATTCATTCTTCCCATAGACTGTCAAACTTCAGTTTCTCCTTTCTAGCACATATCGTCTGGATGAAAGCATCCCAAGGTCTTGTGAGACCATTTAGGGTTGTCATTATGAGTTTGTCTTCGTCTATGGTATCTCCAATAGCTTCTAGTTTTTCTTTGAATTCTAAGATTCTGGAGAAGTATTCATGAATCATTTCTCCTTTCTGCATCCTTGTATTCTCCAGTTGAGTTCTAAGATTCATCTTCCGGTTTATGTTCTTTCCTTCATATAGTCTGGTCAAGGCATCAAACATCTCTTTCAGAGTCTTCTTATATGACACATAAGGAATCAGGTGGTCTTTAATTGAATCTACAGTGATTCTTTTGGCCCTTATTGTGTCATTTTGATGCTTTGCCTTTTTTGTAGCATCGTCGGGTTCCAGTAATTCTTCTTTAACGAATCTTGCTAGGTCATTCTCTTCAAAAATGAGGCCAATCCTATACTTCCAGGCATGGAAGTTTTCCACTCCTTCTAACTTTTCAACAAGCTTAATGCTCGCAGACATCTTTACCTAGAGCTAGGAAAATGACCGAAAAATGAAAGTGCTCAAAATAAAAAACTGAACTTACCAGGAGGTGCGCTTGCCTGAGGCGAGTAGCTTGGTGTGTTTGGATCTGAGAAAATTCAACTTTTTCTCCTCCAAACTTGATCTACGGGTTTCTGGACTGGTGCTTCTGGTTTTCTGGTACCTCTGGTACTCTGGTACTTTTGGTACATTGGTTTTCTGGTACTTCTGATACTTTGTGAAACTAGGGTTTCACTTTTCGGGAGATCCAGCCATTGAAAAGGTGCGCCGAGAGTGCCAAATTGATCCTTAGGGGAGGGTGCATTTTTCTAGATGGTTTCGGGGCTGAAAAGCTTCACCATCAAAAGCCCTAATTTTCATGTACGATAACAGTGACATTTTACACTTGTGAAAGATGCTTCCTTCAGCTTGGATCTGATACCATGTTAATGTTTAATCCATTATTATAGATGTTTTCATTTCATTAGATAACAATAGCATAATCCAAGACCACTGAGAAATACACAATCACAAGAGACACAACATTTATCCTAGGAAACCCTCTAGGGGAAGAAAACCCAACAAAACTTCTTTAATATAGATAGCCAATACAATGCCAAGAGATCTCTTATGCCAATACAAGAAAGTCCTCTCCTAGATATGCGCCACTCTCTCTCTCTCCTTCTCTGGTAGTAGATCTGAACTTGTTTCTCAAACTGAGCAAGTGAGTTGTGTCTAAGTGAGGCGCTAGCCTCCTTTATTTATACAAGCCTGGCACGTGTGAAGTGTCTCTTCATTGGCAGGGCTGACTTCTCAAACTGGGTGGGTAAACCCACCTTTATTATATTTCTGGGTCTCTTTAATATCTGTTGGGGCCAACTTCTTATTCTGCCTATTACAATTATCTTTTGACCAATCTGCAAAAGGGGATTTGGTCCTATTACAATAACCGACATGATCAATCCACAATGGGGATTGATTCTATGAATAATATATCAATAATAATAAGAATACTCTTTGTAGTTACATTATTTCAACAGTTAATACCTCTTGCATTTACCAAATCATCAACATCTTTGGTTGCCTAACTTATTCACACGTCCCTTCAAAGAAGAGGACAAAGCTAGAGCCCACAATTGAAAAGGGAATATTCGATGGGTATAGCGAGACTTCAAAGGCTTAACGCGTATACATTCATTCCTTGAAGAAGATAACAATTAGGATTGATGTGAAGTTTGAGAAGGACAAAGACTTTAGGAAGTCTCACATGTCACCTACAGTAGAGGAGGGGCAACAGGCTCCTCAAGTTCAGGTGAACACACCACAGAGTTCAGGATCACAAGGTTCGATAGTTACAGGTTCCCAGTTTACCAGTTCATAGGCCATTGGTGCTCAGTCTTCAGATGAGAGAGATGAGCAGGAGATTTTTGCTCCATAGGAGACCACTTCAGGGAAGAGGAAGCCAAGATGGCTTTGTACAACCTTGAAGGATGAATAAGAGAATGTGGAAAATCCTAAGAGGACCGTTAGGAGAGAAAATCATTAGAGAGATTGTGTAGTTATATAGATTTGATGAGAAATAATCAAGAATAAGAGCCTTCTACTTATGAGGAGGCAACGAGCCAGTAGGTCTGGAGGGATGCCATGGTGGAAGAGTATGCTTCCATTATAAAGAATGATGTTTGGGAGGTTATACCGAGACCTGAGGGTAAGTCAGTGGTGACTTCCAAGTGGCTATACAAAATCAAACATGTTTTAGATGACAACATTGAGAAATACAAAGCTCGGTTTGTGGCTTAAGGGTTCTCGCGGGTATAGGGAGTTGACTATGATGAGACCTTCGCACTAATTGCGAGATACACTTCTATCAAGGCGATCATATCCATTGCAACATAGATGGGTTGGAGTATACATCAGATGAATGTGAAAACCACATTTCTGAATGGATTCATAAAGGAGGTACATATTGAGCAACCTTAGGGCTTTGAGGTGCCTGGGAGAGAGTATCATTTGTGTCGGTTGAATAAATCCTTGTACAGACTCAAGCAAGCTCCATGATCTTGGTACTTGAGGATTGGTAGTTACTTGTTACAATTGGACTTTGTGAAGAGTGAGGAAGACTCCAACCTATACTACATCTTGGTTGATGATGATCCACTCATTCTTATCTTGTATGTGGATGATCTCTTTCTCATGGGGTCAAATAACCTCATCAAGGAGTGCAAGCAATATCTTGCTTCAGAGTTCGAAATGAAGGATATTGGGTCGATGCACTATTTTTTGGTATTGGAGGTGTTGTAGGAACCAGGACATATTTTTCTTGGACATGGGAAGTATATGTAGTTGACATTCTGTAAAGATTTTAGATGGAGGATTGCAGGCTTATGTCGATACCGATGACAACCAGCTGGAAGAAGTTGAATGCTTCTAAGTACGAGTTGGTAGATCCCACCTTATATCGTCAACTGATTGGATCATTGATGTATTTGGTCAACATTTGACCAAATATTTATTTTGTTGTGAACACTCAATCAGTTTATGGTTCAACCTAAGAGAGTGCATTGGGTGGCAGTAAAACATGTTCTTCGTTACTTGCATGGCACTATGGATTTTGGGATAAGTTATGTCTAAGGGGATGGAGTCAAACTGGTTGGTTTCAGTCACTCAGATTGAGCAGGTAGTGCAATTGATAGGAAGAACACTTTTCGATGTTGCTTTAGTTTGGGATCAACAATAGTGTTGTGGTTCAAAACGAAACATAAGTTATTTGCATTGAGTTCTACCAAGGCAAAGTATATGGCCACCAATTTGGCAAGTTGTGAGGCTATCTAGCTTCGCAAGATGCTTGTTGGGGTATTTGGTCAGCAATTGTATCCGAGTGTGATTCATTGTGACAATTAGAGTTGTATCAAACTCTCAAAAAATCCATTGTTTCATGACCAGTCAAAACACATTGAAATCATATACCACTTCATTCAAGATTATGTTCAGAGAGGGGCAATGCATCTTCAATATATTCTTATAGATGAGCAAGTTGTGAACACCCTCACAAAATATTTGACAAAAATAAAGTTTATTAAATTCAAAGATAAGTTGGGGGTGGTGAAGAACACCTCCTTGCTAAGAGGGAGTGTTGAGTTTTTGTAACTCAGACGGTCTTCTACATATGCTTGGTGTCTTAGTATATGGGGGACATAAAGTGGTCTCTAGATATAAACTTTATATTTATAAAGTTTAAGTGATTTTTTGCTTTATGAGGAATAAAATTATTTAAGTTGTGATAATGAGAGATTATATCACAACCGTAGATCTTAAGCAACCTAGGATTTAATCTGAGCTATTAGATCTAAATAACTTCCTAACTTCCTCATGAAAATAAAATAAAAAAAGAAAATTTAGGGAAAATACACATTTAATTTTATTCATTTTGATGAGGGGAGAGAGAGTGTAAGTGGGAGAGAAGGAGGAGAGAAATTATTGTAGCAAAGGAGGCCACGATTCCCAAGGAGAATAGAGGACAACATTTAATGCAACATGTATAACCACACGTGTGAGAGTAAGCAGGCACATAAATTGAGTAGACAATCGTACAACAACATTAATTACAATGAGGAATCTGACATAGATTTTGAGACATCCATATAACATTAATTGTGCACAGAAATTGAGGCAACATTACAACATTTATTGTAGGAAATTGTACAACAATTTGCTACATATGTCAAGGCACCATATAGTGCATTTATTGCATACTATACAACACAAAAATCAAGGTGGTGGCTGTACATTTCGACTTATAAATTTATGAGTTTGGCATGGAAAACAAGGTGCACTTGTTTCATTTTCTCTCGCTGCAATTTCCATAATTTTTTCTCAAAAACCCTAATATAAAATTTCTTCTCTCTACTGGTTTTCCTTTTAGGGTTTTTCCAGGGGCTTTGCCCAAATTATCTTGTGTCATTTAGTGGCTTGATTTTTTGTTTCCATTGTACAAGTAAATGTTTCAATGTATTTCTGGTTATAAATTTTAGTTGTGAAAATACATTTATGAATGAACATTAAGATGAGACAAGAAATTGGTTGAAACCAAAAACCAAGATTTGAACCTTAAAAATTTACAGTTAAAGGCGGGTGTTGACATAGGTCTAGGTGGGAGGGCACAGTCCAAAAGAACTAGATCTAAACTTTTTCTATTGAAAAATGAGAATTCTAGGTGGGGCACTAAGCCTAGGAACTTAGTGTTCAAGATTGAGCAGGCATGGATCGATGCTCTTATACCAAATGGCATAGCCCTTGACCTCTCAAACACATAAACCCTAGTTAAGAAGTGAAGCACACAACCTAAAGCAACAATTAACCCTAGAACAAGAGAAATATCATGAATAACAAGAGAATATGAAAAACCTCAAGGAGAAATGGCTTATAGTTTATTATGATGGCCAAATGACCTTTATATATGAATACAATGGATCCAGTCAAGTTGCACATAGCCCAAGGGTTGAGAAAGAAATAATAAAAAACTCATGTTTGCAGCCCAAAGGGTGTGGAAAGATGCCAATGCATGCTACACACTAATAACTAGTAACTAAAACAATTGGAAATGATGAACATTGTTTTTAAGAATTGGGCATTGTTGAGTTCTTGTGGACTAAGCTAGGCGTTGCTTGGTCGAGGGTTGTGTCCTCCCTAAAGTGATCACCCTTGCTATTTACATCACATATCATACATTTATTTTGGCCTGGAAATTTTCCAAAGTAATATATGTCATCAAGTCTAACTTTTCCTGAGTACACATAAAATTCTCTTGTCCAAAATTTCTAGCAAAATACACTACATTTCTATCATATACACCAAATTGGCCTCACTCAAGGTAGTCTCTCTCTCCTCTTTAGTAGCTCAAATCTCATCTAACACTTTGAACATAGGGGCAAATGTTCAAGTCATATCTCTAGCAATAATAATACATCCAAGGTCCTCTAAATTAATAGAAATCAACCCACTAGTAATGTATCCCAATACTACAAATATTTTCTCTTCATTTATTACTCTACTTAGAATTATTAGAAAATAATTCTTATCAATATTCCTTTCTTGCATGTTTGGGAACAAAACACAATATCCTATGTGTTGATGATTACAACATCGTGAGACATCCTCCAGGACACGTTCTCCTCTGAGACTGAATTGAGTCAACCTGTGAGAGAGCCCGTGTGATGGGTGTGTCGTTCCTCTCTAGACTGAGATGAGACGATGTGTGCCCCTGTGTGGGGTGAGGATTCCCATGAGATGGGTGTGTCGTTCCTCTCTGGACTGAGATGAGACGATATGTGCCGCTGTGTGGGTGAGCATGCCCATGAAATGGGTGTGTCGTTCCTCTCTGAATTGAAATGAGACGATGTGTACCCTTGTGTGGGGTGAAGGTGCCCATGCGATGGGTATGCGCCAGACTCTGGACTGAGTTGTAATGTCGGTGGTCTCCTTCCTTGTGGACTCAGTTGACTCAGGCTTGAGATGGTACTCCAAATGATTCTCCTGTGGACTCAATGAGATAGAGATCTGTTGAGTAGGACGTCCCTGTGGCTAACACAGGTGGACGTGTCCCTAGTGTCTGAGCACTAGTGGATGTGTGGATCCCTTGCTATATTGTCTTAGAGTAAGATTTACATGTAACCCTAATTGTGATGTAAAGAGTACAGGTCGGCCCCACCATATGTGAAAGATAATTAATGTTTATTGTAATAATTAATTATTTTTTGAGTTATTGAGGTTGGCCTTGTTGTGCCAATAGACACCACTTTTGGTATGTCCAGTCTAGTATAAACAAAGGTGATTACCCCATTGAGGAAACACACAAGTCACTTGTCATTTGGAAAGCAAGTACATTTCTAGGGCTAAAGTGTGCACCTTTCTTGGGTGCAAGTTTCAAGGTAGCAGAGCACCCTCTTGTGTGCATTAGGGTTTCATGGTTGGAGGATATTATCTTGAGAATATAGAAAAGGATTGTTGGGTTTTTCTCCCTTGTTGAGAAGGTTTTTCCTAGGATATTTCTTGTGTTCTTGTGCATGGTTATTCTTCTTGTGATATTGGTTATTGCAGCACCTGTAAATTGTGTAGCTGCATTTTTTCATGGTTCAAGTAAATGCTAAAATGAAATAAACCTCATGCTTGAGCCTCGCATAGTGAAAATTCAACATGGTATCGGAGCATAGGTCTTGAAGAAGCTATTTCACAAGCTTCTAGTAGTCATCCTCTCTCTTCTGCACAATCGTATGACCCTCCTAGGGTTTCCATAAATTCATACGACCCTCTCTTTTTTGGGTGTTCCAACACATAATATCGAAGCGTTGGGGCTAAAAATTTTATAGGGGTGTCCGACCTCCCTCAACGCACCTCCAACAACTCTCAGATTGCAATTCCGAGAATTTTGGATTTTTGGCCCTAGGGTTTCACAATTTTCTACAAAAAATTCAGATTTAGGGTTTCTGCAGCTCATTGAAGGAGCTTTTCAACTCACCAATGTTCTTCTTACTTTCAAAGCTTATTGTTGGCAGTCATAAGCCTAAATAAACCTAAGATTGCTAGCCTAACCTAGTCGTTAAGTTTCCTAGCCCAGTTGGTAAGGGTTTGTGGAGAATCTGAAAACATGATGAACAAAACTATGATGGAAGATAAGATTGATGGATCAAGAGGAAGTACACAATTCCTTAAAACCCTCATCAAAATGGGGTTGCAAAGAGGAAGAACATAACCATCATTGAGGAAACCAAAGAAATGATACATGATCAGAGACTGCCTATGATTATGTGGGCAGAAGCATGCATGACAACTGTATATGTTCAGAACAGGAGTCCTCACTAGATTTTGAAGAACATAACTCCCGAAGAAGCCTTCACTGGAGAGAAGCCTGAGATTGGACACTTCATGATATTTGGATGTTTTCATGTACCCAAAGAGAAAAGGTCTAAGCTAGACCCCTCAGGCAGAAAGGGTACATTTGTGGGATACAGTGAATCTTCGAAGGCATATCAAATCTACATCCCTGGTCAGAGACAAATTGAGGTGAGAAGAGATGTCATCTTTGAGGAGGAGATAGCCTTTCGAAGATCCGGATAATCTCAGATGGAGATTGACAATGAGTCAGTACCCTCTCCCCCTTCAACAGTTCAGAGGGAGACAACCATTGTTCCAGTTGATCCAATTGTTCTAGTTGATCTAGTTTCTCCAGTTGATGTTCCCAGAGACATTGTAGTAGGCCATAAAAGGACTTCTCGGGCTTGACAAACTCTGCAGGAGGCAGAGGGCCATGCAACTCCTCAAGGCACATTCCGAGAGAGCAAGAGACCAAAGAGATTTTCGATCTATTTTTCAGCCATGAGCCACATCATTAATACTGAGCCTTCTTGTCATGGAGAAGCAACAGGTCAGTAGGTAAGGCAAGATTCCATGGCAGAAGAGTATCATTCCATCTTGAAGAATGACGTGTGGGATATTGTTCCGAGACCACAAGGTAAGTTTGTAGTAACTTCCAAGTGGATCTATAAAATCAAGCATGCAGCTGATGGAAGTGTCGAGAACTACAAAGCGAGATTTGTAGCCAGAGGATTCTCACAGGTGGAGGGAATTGGCTATAAGGAGACATTTGCTCCAATAGCTCGATACACTTCCATCCATACTATCATTGCACTAGATGCATCCATGGGTTGGAAACTACATCAGATGGATGAAAAGGCAACCTTTCTCAATGGTGAGATTGAGGAAGAAGTTTACATTGAGCAGCCAAAGGGATTCATGATACACGACGAGAAATCTCATGTGTGTAGGTTGAAGAAAGCCCTGTATGGACTAAAGCATGCACCTCGTGCTTGGTACGAGAAGATGGATGGATTCTTGATGAGTTTGGGCTTCAGGAAGAGTGTTGTTGATCCAAACTTATATTATCATATTGTCGCTGACAAGTGCCTGATCTTGGTCCTGTATGTGGATGACTTATTCCTCATCGATTCATAAAGACTTATTGTTGAATGTAAGTGAGCATTGACTTATGAATTCGAGATGAAGGATCTGGGTATGATGCACTACTTCTTGGGACTAGAAGTATGGTAGAGGACTGATGCGATTTTCTCGAGTCAAGGAAAATATACAGTGGAGATATTGAAGAAGCTTGGTATGACAGACTGCAAATCCATGCCTACATCGATGGTGATGGATTTGAAGAAAATGAACGATGTTTCTATTGATTCAGGCGAGATAGATCCACATTTGTACCGATAGTTGATTGGATCATTGATGTATCTAGTTAACACCAAACCTGATATATGCTATGCAATGAATGTACATAGTCAGTTCATGAGTCAGCGGAGACAGACTCATTGGATAGAAACAAAACATGTATTGAGATATCTATGAGGCACAATTGGATATGGCCTGAGATATGCCTCTAGTGTAGACATGAGTTTGCAGGGATATTCCAATGAAAATTGGGCAAGGAGCACAGTGGACCATAAGAGAATATTTGGTTGTTGTTTTACCTTAGTGTCTGCCATGGTTTCGTGGTGTAGCAGGAAACATAGCTCTGTGGCCTTGAGTACCGCAGAAGTAGAGTATATAGCGTTGAGTGTGGCAGTCTGTGAAACATTGTGGCTTCGCAAGCTCCTGAGATATTTGTTTGATCATGAGATGGATCCTACTCTTATTCATTGTGATAACCAGAGTTGTGCGAAGCTCTCTGAGAATCCTATGTTTCACGATAAATCGAAACACATTGAGATAAAATATCATTATATTAGAGACATGATGTAGAGGAAAGCAGTACACATGCAATACCTTCCTACACATGAGCAGATTGCAGATATCTTCACCAAACTGCTTGCCAAGATGAAGTTCGAGTACTTATGTGAGATACTTGTCCTGGTGGAGAATGCCTCCCTAGCTAAGAGGGAGTGTTGATGATTACAGCTTCGTGAGACATCCTCCAAGACACGTTCTCCTCTGAGACTGAGTTGAGTCAACTTGTGAGAGAGCCCATGTTTTGGATGTGCCCATGTGATGGGTGTGTCGTTCTTATCTGGACTAAGATGAGACGATGTGTGCCCCTGTGTAGAGTGAGGATGCCCATGAGATGGGTGTGTCATTCCTCTCTAGACTGAGATGAGACGATGTGTGCCCCTGTGTGGGGTGAGGATTCCCATGATGCCCATGAGATGGGTGTGTCGTTCCTTTCTAGATTGAGAGGAGACGATGTGTACCCCTGTGTGGGATGAAGGTGCCCATGTGATGGGGGTGTGTCAGCCTCTAGACTGAGTTGTTATGACATGTGGTCTCTTGCCTTGTTGACTCAGCTGAGTCAGGCTTGAGAGGATACTCCAGATGATTCTCCTATGGACTTAGTGAGATAGAGATCTGTTGAGTAGGACGTCCATGTGGCTGAGCACAGGTGGATGTGTCCCTAGTGGTTGAGCACTAGTGGATGTGTGGATCCCTTGCTATATTCTCTAAGAGTAAGGTTTACTTGTAACCCTAATTGTGATGTAAAGGGATAATTAATTATTTTCTAAGTTATTGAGGTCGTCCTTGTTGTGCCAATAGACACCACTTTTGGTTTTTCCAGTATAGTATAAATAAAGGTGATTTCCCCATTGAGGAAACACACAAGTCACTTGTCATTTGGAAATTTCAGCAAGTACATTTCTAGGGCTGAAGTACACACCTCTCTTGGGCGCAAGTTTCAAGGTAGTAGAGCACCCTCTTGTGTGCATTAGGGTTTCATGGTTGGAGGATATTCTCTTTAGAATATAGCAAAGGATTGTTGGGTTTTTCTCCCTTGCTGAGAAGGGTTTTCCCAAGATATTTCTTGTGTTCTTTTGCATGGTTATTCTTCTTGTGATCTTGGTTATTGCAACACTCGTAAATTGTGTAGTTGCATTTTTTCATGGTTCAAGTAAATGCTAAAATGAAATAAACCTCATGCTTGACCCTAACATAGTGAAAGTCAACACTATGTAGGAACATGGATAGTTTCCATTTCATTGATATCATTATCTACAAAGTCTCTATATTTTACATATTAATATAGGGATTCTCCCTCACTCTTTCTCTACGTATCCTCCTATGTTGCACCAACATCTCATCACGTAGCCTTTCCTCATCTCTCCCATGCCATGCTAGTAAACACCCATGGAAACGAAATTGAATCTCCTGGTAGATATCTTGTCGGAATTGGTTGATGCTACTCTGTACAGACAGATTATTGGTTCAGTGATGTATCTGACGAATACCGAGCCAGACATATGTTTTTCCTTGAGTTGGTATCTGGTAGAACCCAAACGTGTTCACATTGTTGTTGCAAAACATATGATGAGATACATTAAGGGTACGTTGGATTTTGGTCTATGTTATACTAGAGAATATGACTTCAGATTGTACAGATATACCGATTCAGATTGAGCTGAAAGTGTCTCTGACAGAAAGAGCACTTCAAGATGTTGTTTCAGTCTGGGATCAGCGATATCTCATGGTAGAGTAGAAAGCAATCCAACATTGTTCCTAGCACGACAGAAGCAGAATACATTATTGCATGTTCCGCCAGTTGTGAAGCCATATTGTTGTTGATGATTACAGTTGCGTGAAACATTCTCTGGGACACAAACTGATTGAGTCAACCTGAGAGAGAGCCCCTGAGATGGGTGTGGGGTTCCTATCTGAGACAGAACTAGAACATAGTGATGGACTCCTCCTTACAGAGAGTTGAGAATAACTCTAGATGATTCTCTTGTGTAATGTAGTGAGAAAGGAAATCTGCTGAGTTGGACGTGCATGTGGCTGAGCACAAGGTGAATGTGTGAATTCCCATAGAGTTGGGTGCATCTTCATGAGATAGAGACGAAGATGATGTATTAGCCTCCTCTGAGCAAAGAGTTGAGATGATGAACTCCAGATGACTCTCATGTGTAATGCGGTGGGAAAGAAGATCTGTTGAGTGGACGTGCCTGTGGACGAGCACGGGGGAACGCGATCCTAGTGACTGTCGTTCTCATGTGAGACACAGTGATATAGAGATATGGACATCCCTATGGATGTGCCCATTGTACTTGAACACTAGTGGGTGTATGAGCTCCCTTGCTATATTGTTCAAGAGACACATTCCTGTAACCCTAATTGTAATGTAAACGGTACAGGTCAGCCCCACCTTAATGTAATTGATAATTAATGTAAAAGATAATTAATATGGTTAATATTAATTGTATTATGAGATAGAGAGGTCAGCCATGTTGTCCCAATAGACACTTATGTTGACAGATAAAGTCTAATACAAGTAAAGGTAAATTTTCCATTGAGAAATCATATCTTTTGTGTGAGTTTGGAAATTTCAGCAAGTACATCTTCTTGGGAAAAGTGCACACCTCTCTTCTGCGCTAGTCTTCTACGGTTTTGCAAGCACCCTTTTGTGTGCTAGGTTTTCTTGGTGGTGAAGGTCTCTCTCTTGAAGAATATAGCAAAGGATTGGTTGGGTTTTCTTCCCTTCTGAAGGGTTTCCCACGATACTTCTTGTGTACTTGTCCATGGTGTTTCTTCTTGTGATCTTGGTTGTTACAACTAAATTTTTTATGGTTTAAGTTAAATGTTAAAATGGAATGAACTCCATGCTTAAATCTTGCCTATTGAAAAAGCAACATTGTTTCAGAGCATGTCTTGAAGAACCCATTGCACAAGCCACAAGCTTTTACCAGTCATCCCTCCTCTTTTGCAGAACCGTACGACCCTCCTAGGGTTCCCATAAATTATGTACAACCCTCTTCTTTTGGGTGTTTCAGCCCCTAAAACTTGGACGTTGAGGCAAATTTTGGCATAGGAGAGTATGACCTTCTCCAACGCACCTCCAAAGACTCTCAGAGTGAAATTCCGAGCATTTTGAAAATTTGGCCCTATGGTTTCGTAATTTTCTGCAGATTTTTGTTTTTAGGGTTTTTCCAGCTCTTTGAATAAGTATTCAAGATTACTTGTGTTATTCTAACTTTCAAGGTTTATTGTTGGCAGTCATAAGCCCAAAAAAACCTAAGGTTGCTAGCTTAGACTAGATGTTAGATTTTCTAGCCCAGTTAACAAGGGTTTGTGAAGAATCTAAAAATATGATGAACAAAACTATGATGGAAGATAAGCTTGATGGATCAAGCAACTTCAAGTTCATGGAAGACAAGACTTCAAAAGAAAACTTATTGTGGGTGATACAAAAAGGTTTACCAAAAGGTTTACCAGAAACAACTATTGATGAATGGAAGGAAGATAACGACAAGACAAGGAAGCATATCATCTACACAAGCTCTTACATTTAAGGGCCAACTTCAAAGTAACAAGATGACAAAAGGTGACACCGTGACTACCTTCTTTATGAAATATCTCAGAGGACATAGATCAACCAAGTGCCATTGGAGAAATCATATCAACACCCTCAAGTATGCACTTGTATACATATTATTTGTATCATTGTCAAGAGGGTATTTGCAGGAGGAAGGGACCTTTTGCCAAATTCATGGATCCAAAGGGATCTCAGTGCATTCAGAGGAACATCACATTGGAAGTGAAGACTCCAGGTTTGATTGTTGTAATTGTCATTCCTCTAAACTATATTTCTAAAGTTTGCTACATTACAAGTAGGTGTTGTAACTCTGAAAACAATCCTTAAATTGTTTTGATTCTAAAGATGTACTCATTATTCTCCTTTAGGAGATCTTCTTGTGTTGGTTCCTTTTGTTTTCTTGTTCCAGACAGATTAACAACAAAGGAAGATGTTTATCCTTCAGAGGGAGTCACTTAACTCAGAGGGAGTCAAAACTATTTGAGAAAGAGGAAGAATAGAACCATAATGGAGGCAACCAATGCAATAATACATGATCAGAATCCTTCTATGATTCTATGGGTAGAAGCATGCATGACACAGTATATGTTCAGAACAAAAGTCTTCGCCAGACTTTGAAAAACATAACTCTCGAAGAAGCCTTCACCAGAGTGAAGCCTGAGATTGAACACTTCAGGATATTTGGGTGCCCAGTGTACTTTCATGTACCTGAAGAGAAGAAGTCCAAGCTAGACCCTTCAGGGAGAAAGGATACATTTATGGGATAACAATGAATCTTTGAAGACATTCCAGATCGACATCTCTGGTCAGAGGCAGATTGAGACAAGCAAAGATGTTGTCCTTGAAGAAGAGATAGTCTTTCAAAGATCCACAAAATCTCAAATGGAGATTGACAGTGAGCCAATACCTTCTCCCCCTTCAGCAGTTAGAGGGAGACAAACATTATTCCAGCTAATCCAGTTTCTCTAGTTGATATGTCCAGAGATATTGCAGTAAGGGAATAAAACGCCTGCCTAGGCTCACTCTGTAAGAGGCAGAGAAACATACAAGCCTCTCCAGGCACATCTCGAGAAAGAAAAATAGATTTTCGACCTATCCTTTAGTCATGAGCCACTTCATTGATTACGAGCCTCCTTGTCGTGGAGAAGCAACAATAGAACATGTATGGCAAGATGCCATAACAGAAGAATACCAGTATATCTTAAAGAATGATGTATAAGATATTGTTCAGAGACCAGAAGGGAAGTTTGTGGTGACTTCCAAATGGATCTATAAGATCAAGCATGCAGCTGATAGAAATGTTGAGAAATACAAAAGCGAGATCTATAGCCAGCGGTTTCTCACAAACAAAAGGAGTTGTCTATGATGAGACACTTGATCCAGTAAGCCTGACACACTTCCATCCGTTCTACCATCCATGAGTTGGAAACTATATCAAATGGATGGATTCTTGATGAGTTTGAGTTTCAACAAGAGTGTTGTTGATCCAAACCTATATTATTACAGTGTTGGTGACGAGAGTCTGATTTTGATGACTTATTCAAAAAGCATTGTTGTTGGATACAAGTAAACTTTGACTTTTGATTTCAAGATGAAGAATCTGATTATGATGCAATACTTCTTGGAACAAGAAGTATGGCAGAAGATCGATAAGATTTTCCTAAAGGAAAATATACAGTGGGAACATTAAAGAAGTTCAGCATGATAGAATGCAAATCCACGGTGATGGATTTGAAGAAAAATATTGATGATGATTCAGACGAGACTGATCCACAATTGATTGGATCATTGATGTATCTGATTAACACCAGACCTGATTTATGCTATGCAATGAAATGTACTTAATCAATCCATGAGCTAGCCGAGACAAACTCACTGAATAGCAGTAAAGCATGTATTGAGATATATACGAGGCACAATTGGATATGGCCTGAGATATGACTCCAGTGTGAACTTGAGTTTGCAGGGATTTTTTGATACAGATTGAGCAGAGAGTACAGTGGACCGAAAGAGCACATCTGATTGTTGTTTTACAGTGAAGTTTGCCATGGTTTCCTGGTGCAGCAGGAAACAAAGCTCTGTGAAATTGAGTACCACAGAAGCAGAGTATATAGCATTGAGTTTGCGAAGCAGTGTGGCTTCACAAGCTTCTAATAGATCTACTTGATCATGCGATGGATTCTATGATGATAAATAGAGTTGTGAACCCGGTGTTTCATGATAGATCGAAACACGTTCAGATAAAATATCATTATATCAGAGACATGATGCATAGGAAAATAGTACACATGCAGTACCCTCCTACACATGAGAAGATTGCAGACATCTTCACCAAATTAGCTTGGTGAAAGATACCTCTCTAGTTGAGGAGTGTTGACGACTACAACTAAGACAAAGTTCGAAGTACTTATGTATGAGACTTGGCCTAATTTTGAATGCCTCCCTAGCTAAGAGGGAATGTTGATGATTACAGCTGCATGGGACATTCTCCAGGACACAGACTGATTGAGTCGACTTGAGAGAGAGCCCCTGAGATGGGTGTGTGGTTCCTATCTGAGACATAACTGGAACGTAGTGATGGCCTCCTCCTTACAAAGAGTTGAGAAGTGTTAATATTATGGTAGCTTCGGGAGGTATGAACCTCTATTGTGACCTATGACGAGATTAGAATATTCTGAAAGGAAGCAAAGAAGTAAAGGAAACCCTAGACGAGATGTCGACTGCAGAAATATAATTAATATGAATTAATTAGTACCCAAAAGGAGAAGTCAGCCCCAGTAAGTCTACTAGAACCACTATAAATATAGGGCGCCAGTCTCTCATTTGACACATTCTCAGAATTGTAGAGAGTCAGTTGTGCGCACTGCAATTCGCAGTTTTGTGCGCAAGTTTCTAGGGAAGGTGTTGCGCCAGTTTCTAGGTGGGACTATCTGATCAGCTTTGGTTTCTATTCTTTCTTGGTGCATTAACCTTGCTTGGCTATTGATTGCTACCAATATTCTTCTCTGTCAAGGTCAAGGTGCTTGGAGGGTGGCTTCGGCCTATGGTTGGGTGACAAGGGTATTGTCAATGGTAAAACGAGTGCAATCTTTCATATTTTAATAGGTTATGGGCCCACACCTCCTTCATTCAATCTAAACGCTGGAAGGAAGCATAGTCGCTAGGATATTGAGCTCATTGAGGAACTGCCACTAGGGTTACTAGCAGGAGCAGTTTCCAAAGACACTACCGCTAAGGTTACTAGCAGGAGCAGTTTCCAAAGACACTGTCGCTAGGGTTACTAGCAGAAACAGTTGCAGAAACCCTAATCTCAGATCCAACACCTTGTGATGGAGCATCTCGCTCAAAAAGAAGATATCCAAATACGCCCTAACTTAGCGCACCTTTTGGCTCTCTCAGAAGACAGAAACGACGAAGTTGAAATTTTGAATCAAGGCATGACCAATTACCAGTCAACCGAAGACATGAGTGAAACGATCAGTCTTTTACACTACTCAACACTTACTGGAACGATTGAAGATGACATGTGGATAATCGATAGTGGAGCTTCTTGTTAATATTATGGTAGCTGCGGGAGGTATTTACCCCCACATGTGAACCTGACGAGAATAGAAGACTCCAGGAAGCAAGAGAAACCCAAATGAGTTGGCTAATAACCCTAGAAGCCTTGTCGGCTCAAGAAGATAATTTATATTAGGTTATTAGCCTCCAAGAGAAGAAGTCGGCCAGAAATAATAATAATATACTAAACAGACACTTATCTAGAAGGAGAAGTCGACCCCAGCAAAACTGGCAGGATTACTATAAATACAGGGGGGCAGTTCTCATTTGCAGCATCTCAGAATTGCAGTTTTCCCTGTTGGTGCACACTGCAATTGCAGTCTTGTGCGCAGGTTTGGAGGAGAGTTGCAAGTGCAGCTGCAGCAATAGCTAGTTCTCAGTATTGACTTGAATATCTCTTGGCTAGGGTTTGGGACTATCTGATCAGTCTTTTGTGTTGCGATATTCTTGGAGAGAGATGCGTTACCCTTTGTTTAGCTATCTAGCCTAGGGTTTGCTTTCGAAGGAATTCTCAGTCAAGGTTAAGGTGCTCGGAGGGAGGCTTCGGCCTATGGTTGGGTGACGAAGGTATCGTCAATGGTAAAACGAGCACACCATCTTCTATATTCTTATAGATTATGGGCACACACCCCTTCATTCAGCCTAAAATGTTGGAAGGAAACATAGCCGCTAGATATTAAGTTCGTTGAGGAACTGCCACTAGGGTTACTAGCAGGAGCAACTTCCAAAAGCACTATAGCTAGGGTTACAAGCAGAAGCAGCTGCAGAAACCCTAACACTCTTGTTGAGGCACCTTAAGTGATGAGATTGACCTAATCTCCGAACAAATCAATGTTCCCTAGCCCAACGCATCCCCTGGTACTCTTAGAAGACCAAGACGTGATGTTTGGATTTCTGGTCAAATCTAGGGTTTGACCAAGTCAAGCAAGCCATGACGAACTCTATGAAGTCTGAGAACAAGCTAGATGGAGCCTCTAACTTCAGAGCATGGAAGACAAGGATTGACCTCATCCTTTCTAAGAATAAAGTGTTGGATATTGTGAAAGGAAAGATCGTGAAGCCAGAGTTTGAAGAAGGAGAAGAGAAGGAACCGCAGAATGTTGCAACTATGGAGAAGTTCAAGGATGTTGACATCAATGCCATGAGTATCATAATGGATTCCATAAAAGACCACTTGATACCCTACATCTCCCATCTTGACTCATCGAAGAAAATGTACGATGCCCTAACAAATCTCTTCTCAGTCAGAAACATTGGACAAGTTATGAGTCTGAAGAATGAGCTCCGTGACATGAAGATGAATGATGGCGACAGCATAACATCATACTTTTTAAGGATCTCCCAGTTAAGAGATCAACTACAAGATATTGAAGATATCACCTCATAAAAAGAATTGGTGAACATGGTACTCAATGGTCTTCCCAAGACATGGGATGCAATTGCTGCAAGTATGAACACAAGGAAGGAGTACCCGGCATTTGAAGAACTTTGGACTTGCTGTGCTCAAGAAGAATCAAGGATCAATGCAAAAGAGAAACCTCAAAAGAAGTACGATGTTCAAGCCTTCACGAAAAGATTCAAGAACTTCAGGGACAAAAGAAAGTTTGATTCAAGAAGGAAGCCAAAACAAAGAAATGACATTTTAGAAATACAGTGCTTCAACTGTAAGAAGTATGGTCACTATAGAAATCAGTGTCCCAAACTAAAGAAAAGGAAGGAGAAACACGAAGCATCGATTGTCGAAGAAAAGGAACCTACAAAGAAGACTAAGAAGGATGGAAGAGACTTCTTCTACTAAATGGTAACAACACCCTTCTTATTTTTCTATACATATCTTGTTTGCATCATCTTTGTACATATCTATCTCTTGGAAGATAATGTGTTCCAAGAAGAACTATACCTATGAAAGAACAACAAGACAAGGATGAATATCATTAGATAATACATATGAAAGGATGAAATACAAATCATGTGGAGGACATTACAAGATAAGACCGAAATCAGAATCAATCTTGAAGAGACTTGGAAAAAGCAAAGACAGAAAGAAGTCAACAATCGAAAGGAAACTGGAAAAAGACTCATGACATTCTATAGAAGACAACAAGACGGAAGCGTGGACTCTGTTAGACAAGAGAGCCAATTATATATTGCAGAAGACAATAAGGATGCAGATGGAAGTGTGGACTCTATTATATATTGCAGAAGACAATAAGGATGGAGACGGAAGCATGGACTCAGTCAAACGAAGGGAGCAAATTATATGCACTTATACATGAAGCAAGGATCAGGAGGGAGCTAATCCTATGATCCATTGAAGATGATGAAATATATACATATCCATGGTAGTAGTCATGAAAGAGAGTACGTGTTCAGCTCAACCGCAAAAGAAGACCTCTTCAAAGAGAAGCCTTAAAGCATTCCTGGTTGTCCATCCAAATCCGTGATCCTATGATGAAAGGTAGAAGTGGAATCTCTAGAGCATGGAATCTATAAGAAACTCCATGGACCCAAAAGTAAAAGAAAAACATGAAGAAGAACATAAAGATTCCAAGAAAGAAAGAGAAGCCAGAACAACCAGTCATTGTATCAAGATTACTAACCTGATATGAACTCACTAAAAGCAATCAAGCAGAAGAACCAAAAGTCGTGATGAAGAACAGTGTATGGAAAACTTATGAATGAAAGCATTGTAAGATCCAGAACCAAACGTTCTCCCAGATGGAGGGAGAAGACTATGATGATTACTTGTTTCAGTACACCAGACGTATCTCTACATAAGTCATTATATTATCCGCAACATCCATGAGTCAGAATTCTACATCAGATGAATGCAAAGAATATTCTCCAGAGAAAGAGCATATGAAGAGCAATCTCAAGACCTTGAGGCATACCAGAAAGAGACTCATGTATGCAAATAAGAAGAAGACAACTTGGTGGAGAACCTCCAGTGCACAGCAGAAGCGTGGTGAAGATTTCCTATAAAGATGAGTACTCAGAAAATCAGATGTCATGATGACAGAAGTGCCACATAGATATTTTCCAACTATGATATACTCTATTGTTTAGATCTACATGAAGCCTTCACAGTGTTCCAGACTACAGTACAAGCATTACATTATCCATGATAAAGTCCAAAAGGGAGAAAATGATTTCTCTAATACATATCTCCACAGATGAGCAGATAAGCACACATTTTGGTAAAGCCTCTATTCAAGATGAAAGAACTTGCATACTCAAGCTAGAGCTCGTGGAAATAACTCTCTTAGTTGGAAGGGAAGAATCCAAACTAGAAGAAGGTACGCAAACATTTATTTTTGTGATTGAAATAACTCTCCAGTTAGGAGGGAGCATTGAAAATATTATTTATCTTTGTAATTGAAAAATAGTCCAGATTGGACAGATGCTTTCTTGTTCGAAAAGTGGATTGAGATTTCTGACGGACAACGACTTCCCATTATAGTTAACATGGGAGGCAGACAGATTGTTGATGTATCATAGACAACGACTTCCCATTGTGGTTAACATGGGGAGTGGTCTAGGGAAGTCATTCTTCTTGGCAGTCACTCAGAGTAGTGGTCAAGTAGAATGGTCTGCCTCGTCGGGCAGTCATTCTTTCGAAGTTCACAGTTGTGAGCAGTTTCAAAGAATGGTCCATTTTGGAGGTTGATGCAAGACAAACATTCCTCGAGGGTTATACATTCTCTCCAGGTTACACTTTGTTTAATGTCGGAGGAATGGCCCAGGGTGGGGAATGGTCTGAACAGTTATTCCTCGAGGGCAGACTCATTCTCTCCAGGTTACACTTTGTTTAGTGTCGGAGGAATGGCCCAGGATAAGGAATGGTTCAAACATTTCTTAGGGTTTATACATTCTGTCCAGGGTGCACTTTAATTAGTGTAGGAAGAATGGTCTAGGGTGAGAAATGGTCCAGGTTCAGAAATAAAAAATAATCTTTCTTCCTTGTTTGTGAAGAATAGGGCAGATAGCCCATTGCTGATGAGGGCAGACATTCTTTCAGATCTCACAAATGTGAGTGAAAGATTGGCCCAGAGGATTCAGTTTATCTTTAACAGTATTTTCTATGCAGGATGGCATCAGATGATTGTTATGGAGACTACCTATCTCTAGACAATAGAGATATACTATTGTGGTGGATATGTTCCACTGTTTTTGAGGCAGACATTCTTTCAGATCTCATAGACATGAGTGAAAGATTGGCCCAGATGATTCAGTTTTTATCATAACATTGTTTCTATGCAGGATGCTCTCAGATGTTTGTTATGAAGACTGTATGACAGTAGATGAGAACTATTGTGGTGAATATGTTTCACCGTTCGCAACCATACATTGTTAATCAAGTACTTATGTATTACTTGGTGTGGTAGTGAACCACTGGATTGTAGTTATGTACTACTATGAATAGACACAGGTGTGTTCTATCCTTGTTCTAATTGACTTGAAGACTATCAATAGTTTATTGGAGATGATGATCATTCAGATGGATGATGAACAGAGATTTTCCAGACGAAAAACAGTTCAAAGCTCTTACTACTCTTGTATCACTCTATGGTGAGAGTGACTTATCCAGCATCATATCTAATTACTCAGATGAAGTATGGTTTCTAGAAATGATGCAGTTGATGGTGATGGTGATGCTCATGATTTAGTCATGAAATAGTCTAGATGACTATATTGATGCTACCAGGTAAATGGTGTGTTTTGTGCTCAAGTCCATTACCTGTAAATACCTCTCTAGCTAGGAGGGAGTGTTAATATTATGGTAACTGCGGGAGGTATTTACCCCCACATCTGAACCTGACAAGAATAGAAAACTCCGGGAAGCAAGAGAAACCCAAATGAGTTGGCTAATAACCCTAGAAGCCTTGTCAGCTCAAGAAGATAATTTATATTAGGTTATTAGCCTCCAAGAGAAGAAGTCGACCAGAAATAATAATAATATACTAAACAGACACTTATCCAGAAGGAGAAGTCGGCCTCAACAAAACTGGCAGGATTACTATAAATATAGGGCGTCAATTCTCATTTGCAGCATCTCAGAATTGCAGTTTTCCCAGTTGGTGCGCACTGCAGTTGCAGTCTTGTACGCAAGTTTGGAGAAGAGTTGCAAGTGCTGCTGCAGCAGCAGCTAGTTCTTAGTATTGGCTTGAATATCTCTTGGCTAGGGTTTGGGACTATCTGATCAGTCTTTTGTGTTGTGCTATTCTTGGAGAGAGATGTGCTACCCTTTGTGTGGCTATCTAGCCTAGGGTTTGCTTTCGAAGGAATTCTCAGTCAAGGTTAAGGTGCTCGGAGGGAGGCTTCGGCCTATGGTTGGGTGACGAAGGTATCGTCAATGGTAAAACGAGCACACCATCTTCTATATTCTAACACTTCTAGGCACATGACGAGAGATCAAGCCAGAGTTTCAAATCTAAATGAGAAGAAGACCTCGTACAAGGTAGAGCTTGGAGACAAAACCACCTACGCCGTAGAAGGATTTGGACAAGCCTCCATCCAAATGAAAACATGTAACTATGTTCACTTAAGCAATGTTTTATATGTACCTGGTTTAGAAAAGAATCTTGTATCGATATCTTGCCTAGAAGACAAGGGAAACATAATAGCTTTTGTGGATGGAGTGTTATCATGGCATAAAGACTCCAACATAGAGAATGCTAGGGTTATTGGAAATCGTGAAGGAAATCTATATAGACTACTAGAACAAAATGAAGAAGCTCTTGTACACAATGAAGTCAACCCCAATGCGCTTTGGCACAGAAGTTACGCTCACATTAACTATCAAGCATTACCCTTTCTCAAAAAGATGGTTGAGGGAATACCAGTGTTGCAGTCTACACATGAAGGAATCTGCAAAGGATGTGCTCTTGGGAAGAATATCAAGAAACCATTCCCAAGCAGCAATAATAGATCTAAGGAGATTCTAGATCTGATACACTCAGATGTTTGTTGTCCGATGCCAGTAAAATCTCTAGGAGGATCTTCCTACTACATAATCTTCATAGATGACTATTCAAGAAAGACTTGGCTATATCTACTAAAGACAAAAGACGAAGTATTCAACAAGTTTCAAGAGTTCAAAGCCAAAATAGAAAACCTCACTAATAAGAAGATCAAGATGCTAAGAACCGATAATGGTGGAGAATACACATCAAATGAATTCGTTGCATTTTGCAAATCGACAGGGATTAAGAGGGAGCTAACTATTCCCCGTAATCCTCAACAAAATGGTGTAGAAGAAAGAAAGAACAGATCCATTGAAGAAACCGTAAAAGCCTTACTAAATGATCAAGGTCTATCCATTTCTTA
The DNA here is from genome assembly GCA_009831015.1 of Picea engelmannii. NCBI lineage: Eukaryota > Viridiplantae > Streptophyta > Pinopsida > Pinales > Pinaceae > Picea > Picea engelmannii. Next base: position 131,074 of record ML804395.1, read on the forward strand.
TGGAGAGAAGCAACAATGACAACAATATATGTGCAGAACAGAAGTCTTCATCGTATATTGAAGGACATGACATCAGAAGAAGCTTTCTCATGTAAGAAACCTAATGTGGAAAATCTAAGAATATTTGGATGTCATGTTTACTCTTACATACCCAAGGACAAGAGAAATAAACTAGAAACTTCAGGAAAGAAAGGGATATTCGTGGGATACAGTGATTCATCCAAAGCTAATAGAATATATATTCTAGAACAACACAAGATCTAAGTCAACAGAGACGTAACATTCAATGAGAAGATGGCCTTCAAGAAATCCATAGAAGAAGAAGAGATTGAAGAACTAAATGAAGAAAGCATAGAAAAGGAAAATGACGAAAAGGAACTCCCTGATCATCCTATGGAGCCATGTGAAAACATTAATTCAGATATCGTACCTAAGACCAAGAAAAGACCATCTTGGCTTGAAGCTACCTTACAAGACGCAGAAAGACTCAAGGTTCCAAAAGAAACATTACGAAAGAGTAAAAGACCTAAAAGATTCTCAAGTTGTGCAGCATACATGACGAAGCTTCTAGATGAAGAACCTACCACATTTGAAAAAGCAGTTCAAAATGAACAATGGAAAGAAGCTATGACGAAAGAGCATCAATCCATTATTAAAAATGAGGTATGGGAAATTGTACCTAGACCTAAAGAAAAATCGGTGGTAACTTCAAAATGGGTATACAAGATCAAACATGCAGTAGACGGAAGCGTGGATAAATACAAAGCAAGATTTGTAACCAGAGGGTTCTCCCGGAAGGAGGGAGAAGATTATGACAAAACCTTTGCTCCAGTGGTTAGATACACTTCCATCAGAGCTATCATATCTCTTGCAGCTTCCATGGGATGGAACTTACATCAAATGGATGTAAAGACAACTTTCCTCAATGGAGCTATTGAAGAAGAAGTATATATTGAACAACCTCAAGGGTTTGAGGTACATTCCGGAGACACTCACATTTGCAGATTGAAGAAAGCTCTATATGGACTCAAGCAAGCTCCAAGGGCTTGGTATGCCAGAATGGACAACTATCTAAAAAGACTTGGTTTCTCCAAGTCATGCAGATCCAAACCTTTATTACAAAGTCGTGGAGAATGCACTTGTGATTCTACTATTATATCTTGACGATCTATTCATAACAGGTGAAGAGTCTCTTATTATCCAGTGCAAGAAGGAATTAGCTTCTGAATTTGATATGAAAGATCTAGGTCTCATGCAGTATTACTTGGGACTAGAAGTATGGCAGAAGCGTGGTGAAGTATTCCTTGGACAAGGAAGGTACACAATAAAGATCCTTCAGAAATTCGGAATGACGGATTGTAAGTCCATGGACACTCTTATGAATGCAGATATAAAAAAAGTGAAAGTTCCAGATTTTAATCTAGTAGATCCATATCTATATCGACAACTAATTGGGTCATTGATGTATTTGGTAAATACTCGACCAGACATCAGCTTTGTTGTGAATACACTAAGTCAGTTCCAAGGGGAACCAAGACATGAGCATTGGATAGCTGCAAAGCATGTATTAAGATATATTTGTGGAACAATAAACTATGGTTTGAGATATACCACATCCAGTGATATACAACTTCATGGATTCACAGACTCAGATTGGGCAGGAAGTGCAGAAGACAGAAAGAGCACTTCAGGTATGTGTTTCAGCTTGGGCTCCGCTATGATATTTTGGGGCAGCAAGAAACAGAAGTTTGTCGCACTCAGCACAACAGAAGCAGAGTATATCGCAGCATGTGAAGCATGCACTGAAGCAATATAGTTAAGGAAGTTAATCTCTGATTTATTTGATCAGATTCCAGAATCGACCATAATACATAGTGATAATCAGAGTTGTATAAGATTATCAAAACATCTCGTATTTCATGAAAGGTCGAAACACATTGAGATCAAATACTACTTTATTCGAGATAAAGTCCAGGAAGGAGAGGTAAAGCTCGAGTATATCCCCACTGACGAGCAGACAACAGACATTCTAACAAAACCTCTATCCAGAATAAAGTTTGCATATTTCTGACAGAAGATGGGGATCGTGGAAATAACTCCCTTTGCTGAAAGGGAAGACTCTCCTGGTTAGGAGGGAGCACTAAAAATATTGTTGAAAATTATTATTGAAACATTTATCTTTGTGATTGAAAAATAGTCCAGATTGGACAAATTCTTTCATGTTTGGAAAGTGGATTGAGATTTCTGACAGACAACGATTTCCCATTGTGGTTAACATGGGAAATGGTCCAAATTGTTGATGTATCATAGATAGCGACTTCCCATCGTAGTTAACATGGGGAGTGGTCTAGGGCAATCTCTCTTCTTGAGGGTTACTCAAGAAGACTGGGCCGCCTCGCCGGACAACTATTTCTCATTGTGGTTAACATGAGGAATGCTCTGTTTTGGAGGTTGATACAGGACAGTCTTTTCCTCTTGTGGTTAACAAAGGAAATGGTCCGGACAGCCATTCCTTAGGGTTTATACATTCTCTCCAGGGTGCACTTTGATTAGTGTAGGAAGAATGGCCCAGGGTGGAGAATAGTCTAGGCTCAACAATCAGGGACAGACATTCCTTAAGGTTTATACATTCTCTCTAGGGTGCACTTTGATTAGTGTAGGAAGAATGGCCTAGGGTGAGGAATGGTCCATGGCTCAGAAATCAGAAACAATCATTCTTCCTTGTTTGAGAAGAATAGGGCAGATAGCCCATTATTGATGTTCTATACTAAGGGCATATATTCTTTCAGATCTCACAGATGTGAGTGAAAGAATGGCCCAGATGGTTCAGTTTATTTTAACAATATTTTCTGTGCAGATTGTCATTAGATGATTGTTATGGAGACTGTCTGTCTCCAAACAATAGAGATATACTATTGTGTTGGATATGTTCCATTGTTTGTGACTATGTGTCACGGTTTGAGTAGCTGTGTACTACCATGGATAGACACAGTTGTGTTCTATCAATTGATATTGTACCCGTTGGCATAGGAGATTATCCAGTTGGATAATAATGACGGTTCTCGTAATACTACCAGTTGAATGGTCTATTTGTGCTCAACACCATACCTCCCTAGCTAGGAGGGAGTGTTAATATTATGGTAGCTTCAGGAGGTATGAACCTCTATTGTGACCTATGACGAGATTAGAATATTTCGGAAGGAAGCAAAGAAGTAAAGGAAACCCTAGACGAGATGTCAGCTGCAGAAATATAATTAATATGAATTAATTAGTACCCAGAAGGAGAAGTCGACTCCAGTAAGTCTGCCAGAACCACTATAAATACAAGGCGCCAGTCTCTCATTTGACACATTCTCATAATTGCAGAGAGCCAGTTGTGCGCACTGCAGTTGGCAATTTTGTGCGCAAGTTTCTGGGGAAGGTGTTGCGCCAGTTTCTGGGTAGGACTATCTGATCAGCTTTGTTTCTATTCTTGCTTGGTGCATTAGCCTTGCTTGGCTATTGATTGCTACCAGTATTCTTCTCTGTCAAGGTCAAGGTGCTCAGAGGGTGGCTTCGGCCTATGGTTGGGTGACAAGGGTATTGTCAATGATAAAACGAGCACGATCTTTCATATTCTAACAAGAAGAACTCTAGATGATTCTCCTGTGTAATGCAGTGAGAAAGGAGATCTGTTGAGTTGGACGTGTCTGTGTTTGAGCACAAGGTGAACGTGTGAATTCCCATAGAGTTGGGTGCATCGTCATGAGACAGAGATGAAGACAATGTATTAGCCTCCTCTAAGCAGAGAGTTGAGATGATGAACTCCAGATGACTCTCATGTGTAATGCAGTGGGAAAGAAGATCTGTTGAGTGGACGTGCCTGTGGACAAGCACAAGTGAACGTGATCCTAGTGGCTGAGCACTAGTGAGTGTGGTTCTCTTGTTAGACGCAGTGAGATAGAGATATGGACATCCCTATGGATGTGCCCCTAGTGGCTAATCACTAGTGGGTGTATGAGATCAATTGCTATATTGTTCAAGAGTCAGACCTGCCTATAACCTTAATTGTAATGTAAAGGGTACAGGTCGGCTCCGCCTTAATGTAATTTATAATTAATGTAAAAGATAATTAATCTGGTTAATATTAATTATATTATGAGATAGAGAGGTCAACCATGTTGTGGCAATAAACACTCTTGTTGACAGAGCAAGTCTAATATAAGTAATGGTAAATTCCCCATTGAGGAATCATATCTTTGGTGTGAGTTTGGAAATTTCAACAAGTACATCTTCTTGGGAAAAGTGCACACCTCTCTTGGGCGCTAGTCTTCTAGGGTTTTGCAAGCACCCTTTTGTGTGCTAGGTTTTCTTGGTGGTGAAGGCATTTTTCTTGAAGAATATAGCAAAGGATTGGTTGGGTTTTATTCCCTTGTTGAAAAGGGTTTCCCAAGATACTTCTTGTGTATTTGTGCATGGTGTTTCTTCTTGTGATCTTGGTTACTACAACTAAATTGTTTATGGTTTAAGTTAAATGCTAAAATGGATTGAACTTCATGCTTAAATCTTGCGTATTGAAAAATCAACAATGGCTTCAGAGGTTGTTGATAGATCTATTTGATCTGGAGATGGAAGCCACCATGATCCTATGTGATAACCAGAGTTGTATAAAGATGATGTGTTCCATGATGAGTCGAAGCACATAGAGATTCAGTGTCACTTCATTCATTATATGATGTAGAGAGGAGCTAGAAAGCTCCAATATGATGGCACATACAAGCAGGTTGTAGACCAAGCCTCTGTCTCATGTAAAGTTTAAATACTTTTGAGACAAGTTTGGTATAGTCCGAAAGGACCTCCCTCGAAAGGGGGAGTAGTGTTGATGATACTATGGTATCCTGACCAATAGTAGGGAGCTAAGTTGGGATTTTATATCCTATGGGACTGATCATCCCTGGACAGATCCCGAAGGTCCGTAAGGACGGGCTGCCAGAGTACTTGTGCATGTATATGCTAGCTTTGGTCAGTAGTGGTAGCTCCGTTAGGATTTTATATCCTAGGGAATCCTTTGATTCCTGGACAAATCCTTTGGATTTATCAAAGTACCACAAGTTGTTGTGATGCTAACCTAGTGCTAAATATTTATAGCTTTGTGTTGATGTTGTTGATGGCAGCCTCATGCTGAAGATTTCTAGCTTCATGTTGATGATGTTGATGTCAGCCTTGTGCTGAAGATTTCCAGTGTTGTGTTGATGTTGTCAAGATGCCAGCTTCTTGTTGAAGATTTATAGCCTAGTGATGATGTTGATTATGTTCCAGCATTTGTGTTGTGATACTGTTGTTGTTGATGTTGTTTTAGCCTTATGTTGTTATTGATGATGTTGATGTATTAGTGTTATACTAATCCATGTTGATGCAGATGATAATGATGTCACTTCAGCTTCTTGCTAAAGATGATGATGTTACTTTAGTCTCATGCTAAAGATGTTGATGATATTACTTTAGCCTCATGCTAAAGAAGATGATGATGTTACTTTAGCCTCATGTTGATGAGAATGATGATGCTACTCTAGCTCCATGCTGTGAATGATGACGATAAGAAAAACTTCCGATGATTTATAGATATGCCAGTCAGCATTCTAGATGTTGTTGATCTTGCTTCCCTCTCTCTCTCTCTTGTTGATGTCATAGAATACCCTTCTTGTTAAGAGGGAGTGTTGAAATATTGTAACTGCAAAGAATATTCTATTTATTATTGAGTTATTATTCATTAAATCAATCACCTTTTGTGGATTGGTCAAACCCTAAATATATTATGCAAATTGAGAAGTCGGCCCCTAGGCTAAAATGGTTTTAACTACTAAGAAAACAAGTCGGCCCAATCCAGTGAAGAGACACCTTTCCAGTACCTGCCAATTTGTATAAATAAAGGAAGTCAACGCCTCATTTGATCACTCACTCATTCACTCATCACGTATGCAAGTTTGGAGAGCTGCAATTGGGAGAAGAGGGAAGAGAGAGGCACATTGCTTAGTGTTGGATATTCTCTAGTGTTTTTGGTTTATTGTCTTGGCGTTGTATTCGCTATCTATATTAAGGAAGTTTTTGTTGGGTTTTCTTCCCCATGAGGGTTTCCCAGGATAAATGTTGTGTATCTTGTGATTATGTTTCTCTTAGTGATCCTACCTATGTTAGTGTTATCTAGGAAACTGAAAAGAAGCCTAATAATAGCTCAAAACTTAACAATCATACCTCAAGTGTGTTGAGCCTTATCCATTCTTCTGCATAATTGATAGTATACATACTCAACCAGTTATACCTCACACCTCTCACACAGATCCCTGCAATTAGGAACCATTTGACAGGGATTACAATTTTGTTATCATTTGTAAAATACCTTGAAAGCAACAGTACAACCAATTGCCCCGATCAATGCAAATTCATTTTCCATCTTTATGGAACTCAAATAGCATTTTCTTTTTGGTTCAATCTCTTGTTCCAAAAGGGCCATCATGCAAAACAACTACTCTTTATACACTAGCCTAGTATTGAGGCATTCCCTAAGCATGCTCTACTCATATCCTCCAAGAATTGGTATGTAGTTAAGAACATACCAATGTGTTATCTCCGGGGAGGTCACAGGTTCAAAACCGGCGGGGGGTAGGGATGCTCATATTGGCCCGTTGTGACAAGGCTAGAAGGGTAGACGACCCCTGGGATAGAGGTTTTCACTTAGGTGGGGCCTCGGGACGTCTCGACCCCTGCTGAGTCACAAGTTATTGGTATATCTGGCTTGCGGGTTGTTGGATATACTCTTGGGAGGTTGCTGTTCCCATGGTTAAAAAAAAAAAAGAATTGGTATGTAGTTCCTCTTCACATCCTATATAAGAATAGGTACCCCTTTCCTTGGGAATCAAAAGTTACGTTTATAAGGATTTCACTACTTAACGTGATTAGTCAAAATCTAGGTTCAGGCCCTTATATTTCTAATATAAGCACCCTTTGCTAGAACCACAAATCCCTAAAATATACCTTTTATGTTCAACCATGAGCTCATACTCCTTTATTGTCCATCCCTCTTGCTCTTGATTATTTATCACTTATAGGCCTGTTTAAGACACTCGGCTCTGTATCCAACATGAACAATAGCCAAAAAACACGAAAACATCATCAGATTAACCTCAAATGAGTAATTTTGTTGGAAACTCGGAACTTTTTTCGAACTTTTACCTTTTATTTTGGTCTGTGGGATTTGCTTTATAGAATGCAATTCCCCATAACTATCATTCACAAGGAACAAACAATTCCATTTCTACACTGTATCCTTGTGGGTACACACATGATTCCGTAGAGAAAAAGTTAAAATAATCGCCTGTGGGCTCTAAAAAATTAATAAAATATCCCCATTATTTTGTATAGAATTAAAGAACAAATACAATCAGAACTTTTGACACGAGTCACACTAAAAATG
>ML804396.1:18853-73458 GCA_009831015.1 Picea engelmannii
TTTGAACCAGAAATTACAATCCACAATAAGAACATTAATGGCGTTTCTTTACAGAAGCCAACCTTGAGAACATAATCTGTGACTATATTTGTTTCTTGACCTTCCATGGCTGTAGCCTGCACAACAGTCCATTCAAAACATATTAGAATTACAAGTCGATTATCCCTTCTTTCTCTACTGCTCCAGGTTGCTAGAAGGAAACTGACCTTCATGAATATATCAATGTCATGGTCTGGTTTGATTCCTGCTTCCTTTTCCCTCCTTGAGAGTTCAGAAAGCATCTCTGAAATTGATGCAATACAATTTTCAATAATTTCTCCCAGTTTACGCCACTMAAGTTTCATTATGAAAATTTGAGCAAGACATACAATGATTTTTTAAAACCTGGCTTCTAAACATGTTTTCATATGAAACTAACACGAAGATAAATACCATAACGATGGACTAACATGACAGACGACAATTTTCAGTCTGTTCAGCTCATTTAAAACACTTTCTCTGTCGATTCTATGAAAGGAAATGGAATTCAATTTTTAGGAACGTCCTCGGAGAAATGAAAAACTTGGGGAGAAACTGGTCCAAAACTTCGTCCATACCGTATCTGGCTCCAACTCCTTGACAACGGCCAGAGAAATCTAAAGTATCTCTGACAGTCATCTCGCCGTGATGCAGATCATTTTGACTAATGTATGCTGATGTCCTTTGAGGTACAAATTCGTTCATTTCATGTCCATTATACGTCACTTTACCAGATACCTGCAAAATTTACACAAGGAACAATTAGTCAGAGTCCATGATAATATTGCAAAATTTACCCCGCTTCTTGCTCTCTGCAATCCAGCGCTGGCTCCTGCATGTAGTCATCCCCATTCCCAAAACCTGACAGAAGAAGCAAGGGGATCGCCATTGCAAGCAAAAACTCGAAACGTGAAAGCATTTTGGACTGGATATTGAAATTGTAAAATTCAAAATTCATTTTGGGTTCAAATTCAAATCTGAAAGCGCCTTTAATAAATTCAAAATTCAAGATGTCCGAAGGTGCATGTCGGATGGTGCATGCTGGCCGCGGATGATATATGGCGGATGATACATTAAGATGGCGAGGTAAGCGGCCGGAGCTCTGACGTGATAGGAAACGGGAGTCCGGACACGGAAAAGGGCTGCCGGCAAAGGTCGGTTTCGTTTGGCCTTTAGCCTACGCCGAAATATTACATGACAAAGGACATATCAAAGTATAGATTGGGTATACATGCATATCCATTGGCAGGACAACACTTGGTACAAGAATTTTACAGTTCGACAAATTTACAGAAATCGACCAGCTTGCAAAGCTATGCATAGTACAAAGGACAATGAAGATGACCACACAACGAGACGATGAATGCAATGGGAAGATAGATTTTGGTAGTGATGAAGCATCAAGTAATCTGATTCAGCTAAATTGCACACGTTCTATGGATGTGAGAAGTTATGAATCCAACGTGTGGAAGGTCCATTAGAAGTACGACGAATCATTCGCGTGAGACACAGTATCAAAGAAAGCCAGATCATAAGTGAAATGTATCACCGCATGAACACTGATACATAGACATGGAGATAAAATTGAAACAAGATGAAAACAATTTCCAATTGTATTTTCAGTTATTTATAAGACTTTACACCACCATAGTATGCACAATGAAGCCCCATTTATGCAGAAACATAGGTTCCATCTCCTACGATGTAGGCAACATCAATAACCATTCAACAATCACATCCATTTATGTGAGGGATTCAGTTTCAATCTGAAAGTGGTTGCATTTGTTTTTTTTGAAAATAAGAATTTGATTCTGTACAGTTTGCAGTAGATGCAGATAGCTTCTACTTCAAACTCTTCATTCTCATGTGGGTTGGGACAGATAATGCAATTTTCAGGAAGCGTACCCAATCTACATTTCAACACCAAGATATCTGGCCTGGCCAAACAGTTGCTTGAACTGTTCTTCCAAATTGTTGCGATACACTAGTTCTCTAATGGTAGATCAAATGTTCGTGTTGCCATGGACTAACAACTTTACTGAAGTTGGTAGCTAGATTCTGGTGACTGTCGCTTCTAGTTTTCTACATCTTCCTCATCAACAAGAAAGCTCAAGGATACATGAGGATCATCCTGCTCGTGGTCGTTGCACCAATTACTCGGTGCTAGATCTTTCCAGTTTCTCGACTAAGTGGACCAGGTTCTATCCGTAGAACTTGGGCTATTCATCGTTTGGATTTTTGGGGTGTACTATAAACTACGAATATTCTTCGGTTCTCCATAGAAAATGTAGGTAGAGAGTGGGCGAGAACCAGGACAAATGTGGACCAAATAAAATTGTGACCTTGGAAACTACTGTGACCATTGGAAAACCTATCTGTAGTTAGAACTACAATAGAGATAAATGATTTTCACTTACTACAGTAATGTGCGATCTTCCAATCTATGTGCATAACTTAACCATCATGCCCTGGATGTTAGAACTATCCTCGGTTTTTCATTTGAACGCTGATTGACACCGAGAACACAATTGTTGGAAAGGAAACAAAGCATATAGTCACACAACAAGATGCTTATCCTAGACAAAGAGTTACTTGAACTGTGCTTCGAACGTCCCATGAAGCTTCAACTTTCTAAAAGATCATCTACTCTCTATATCGCCATATATCAATACCTTTGCTAAATGGGGTTGCTCCATTCCTGAAACTGTTACTTTTATCACTTCTACTTATCAACATCTTCTTGGTTACCAAGCATGCTAAACGAAGGATGAGGATGGCATTTCCCCTGACCGTTGCAGAAATTGGAAAGCACTGGTTGTTTTTAGCTTGCATAGCAATTGCGTGAAGTCAAAGATGAAGTATTTGGTCTGGTGACAACTTGAATTTCTAGCCTGCATGATGAAGCACATCTATCCATCTTTGTTTGATAGGAAAGCTAACCAGAGACATGTATAATCCCTCCATAAATGTCGAACAAATAAACTTGCTACTTCCCAAGGAACTCGACCCATTGCAAATAACATCCCAAGTTGCAAGGACAATCCAAACAGATGATTTGTACTTACTCAATGAATGTATTGGATATACAATATGCAATCTGGATTCTATACAGTATGATACACTATGAAAATATATTATTGTATTTAGATAATTTACCAAAAGAAGATGTATATTGCTTCATTCTTATTCGCATACCTCCTATTTAGAAACTGTTAACGAGGGTGTGATTCCATATTGCTTGCAACTACTTTCTTTCTTGCATTTCTTCCATTTCATCTTGACGCGGAGGCACTGTAAGAAACACAATGAAGAGTCAAATAGGGTTGTATGTCCAAATGACATGAAATATACAATACCAACAAACAACCAAGGAAAACAAAAGCAACACTACAGATATAAAATTAGAAATATGTACCTTGTCAATTATTGTTCCATGTCTCTTCTTTTTCCCCATTTTTTTTTATTAACGAATGGTGATAGTTTGGATTTATTGCACATCCAACAAGGAAAATAGACATATAAGCATATGTGACCGAGGTACAAATGCAACATAAATTGTCCATGTTTGATTCTCTGCACAATCATAAATTGTTATGGGGGACTTGGTTGTTATGTTCAACACAATTTCTTGAAGCAACACTGGGACTTGGTTGTTATGTTCAACACAATTTCTTGAAGCAACACAGAAACACGATGTTTCTAGGTATGTAACAAGGGTATAGAAATATGCTTTGCTTTAGTACGAAGAAAATAAAAATTTGGAAAAAATGTAAAAAAAATAGGGACATATGCAAATATGTTTCCAGACATCAATGTAATTGAATAGTCTAATGTTGTCTATAACTTATATGCATTTCAAATTGAAAGCAAAAAAAAAATTGTATCATGATCACTCCAATATGTATTCAATATAAAAAAAATTGATAGATCATTCTTCGCATTCGACCAAACATGATCAATTAACATTCTTTGTACATGTTTACTTTGGTCCAACAAGAAATGCACAATTTGGCTATACATGTAACTCTGCAATTTTTGTGTTTTCTGGTTACACTGACACATGTCAATATTGAAGTATCCTAGAACCACAATGATTTCGTTGTAATCTAAATTGAACAATGCTTTTGTGATTGCATTTACTATGCTGGTCAGGATTGCAGATGGGGTTGCATAGATATTAATTATGGCAATATGCAATCCTTTGACTACTACTCTCGCCACAAGAACATCTACATATGGTTCTTCAAAATTCATATGTTCCAATATGGGCATATGTTTTTTTTACTGGTATCATCATACCATGTTTATTAAAATTAGAAATATGATTGAAACATTGAAACTATTGATTTTTCATCGGCAATGTCATATATGTTTCTTGGACGCAAAAAATATTGGATTGCATTGTATCATAGTCACTAGCTGTGTATCTCATATGCACATGCAAAGAACGAGTGTTCAGTGAAAAAATTGAAATACGTGACCCCAATTGCATAGAATGTGAATCATAAATTCTCGAGTCCAGTTTGCATCATTGTGTAAACGTTGCATCTCCACAACAATTTTATGCTTAACATTGAAGTTATCCATAGTCAAAGGAATTAGAATATACAAAGACTCTATACTTTTTACACATGATAAGGCTGTGTAAACTAATCGATGTCTTCACACCCCAATGGGATCAAATGCAACACTTTCAAGCATTAGCCCCTATGATCTTTGTATTGTATGTGCACATGCAAGTTGAACTGGATTTCTTTTACGTATTTTCAAATGTCCTATTGTCGCTTTTGTGGATGTTGGTTTTGCTACTCGCAATATGGGTATCTAGTCAGCTGAAATGTATTTTCTATATAAAGAAGATAACCTCATGGCCTATCGATGTCCAATATGCGGATCATAGAACTTTATCCATAAAACATAAAACTTATTTGTCTTGGTGTATGATTTGACTATACCATCTGCACCATTCACTAAACCATCATGTGAATCGTAGTTGCACAAATATGTTTCAAATAGCATATCTAACTTCAACACAAGTTGTGGAGACAAATTCGATGTGTGTCCATGATGTGGTACACTACCATGGTCATCTTCTTATTCATCAATTGCATTGATTAAAATTTCTTTGCCAGGTATAAGTAATAGCATAGACGTGTTATGCAATGCAACCTCATTGTTTCTATAAAACAAATAAGGAAATGCTAGGTCATTTGGAGTAGGTTGGATGCAATTCATATTGATGTAGTCCAGATTTTCTTTTGTTTGACTATTTGTTCACATCTTATTCAATATAGAAATAAACTTTCCATTTTTTTGTCACATTGTGGTCTACAATTCATAGCACTTCACGCAATCTATCCAAAAGTCATATGATATGCTCTGCATGTCCATCCTAGGATGCTCAAATATCATGGAATCATGTATGGGTTGTGCTTGATAAAGATCCCCACAAAACACCATATCTATGTTTCCAAAGTACCTTGTTTGTACATGTTTTATGTTCCTTACCCGACTATCAATCGAGAATAGGAATCGAATTCCAACCAGAGAAGCTTCATCAATGAGGACAAGTTACAATTCCTGATAAAGCTTTGACAATGTGTCTAACATTTCTCTACTAAGTGGAATGAATTGGGACTTGTGGAAAGGCATTAGAAATGCAGAATGGATTATTGTTCCACCTACATTGTAAGCAACTTTACATGTATATGCCACTATCATTCCCTTTGGTTTCACATGATAAGTTGTCTTGTTTGCATCATGTATTCGTATAAGTACTTGGAATATCAATTTTGTTGTGAAGGTTTTCCCTATTCTTTCTCCACCAGTAAGAAATGTGTATAATGGCATTTGCACGTTCCTTAGTTTCTTTAGGGAAATGTCTTTGAAAATTGATTGTTGTTCTATGTTCAACATTCTTATAAGTTTGTAATACTCGTTATTTTCAAGCAAAAATGGATGCACTGCAACTTGGAATCCAAAATCAGTTGTTCTTTTGCTACTTTGACCTCTATTGCATTGCAAATCTGGTTGCAAAACATGTTGCTCACAGAAATTTGTACTTGTTCCTTGTTGGGTAAATGTACCATCAAAATCGAGAAGATCATTGTCTACTTGTTGAAACGCTTTTTCCATATCACCCCAGGTTGCATTGACATTGTATGTAAACTTAGCTTCATTGACTTGTATTCTAGTTTGGTGAAAACAATAGGCAACTTCCCATGTGGGTCAGTTATGCTTTAATGTACATTCATTTTTTTCAAACGACACATACAACATTATTTTCTCTCTACAAAAAAATTCATAATCAATGTACTTGCTATATTTGACAAATCATATCACATTTGTTTTTTTGTTTTTCGATACATGTCTACCATCCTTTTTGTACTTGGAAACAAATTCAGCAAGACAAATATTCTTAATTACGTTTGGATGTTCAATATAGTAATCAATAATAGAGTTAAACACATGACATCTTCTGAATTGTCAGGTTCATGTTTCAATAAAAATATTGGGTTAAGGAAAAATGTGCGTTGAACTCTTGTTAAGCGATAGAGAAAGGACAATATGAATTGCTTGTTGTGAAGACATTTGTTGAAGGTTAAACATTGTATTTCCAAGCATGTGAATCATCTGCATAACATCGATTATGCATTTTTCATGTTCTTTGCATATTATCCTAAATGAATTTGTTGTAGATTTGTCAACTTTAGTCATATATGAAATGCAATATGATGTTGCGACATATGCATTAAGAACAAATTGTGGATCCATGTTTGCATTTCAAAAATTTGGCATGTCTTTTGCAAAGTTATTGTTCTGAATATGTGAAGGTTTTCATCTTAGGAATATTGTTGGTTGCTTTAGTGTGCATTGTATTAGTAGCAAGTACTCACCCTCTACTAGTCCCATTTCCACCAAGAAGTCTTCAAAAGTAATTGAATTTTCATAGTTTTTTTTGTTTTAGTAATGAAAATAGGAACTGTAACGACCCCAAGTTGCTACGACTACATGCGATGCAAAGCATGTGCACAGTTTTTTTTTTTGTTAAGCAGGAAAATAACAATGACAAAAATTAATCAACCCAACTTGACGACGAACACAATGCACACAATTATGGAAACAGACTACAATGAACAATACGCCCACATCGGGAGCACAAGACTCTGGCCAGGTTATCATTCACATCTATCCATCAGGCGCGCAATGATCTCCTCATCAGGAATCATGCCGTCACATGGGGATAGGCGTGACAATAACCATGGCGCAATATAACATATCTAGACCTTTAACCCAAGCAAAATCCCACGCACTAGGAGTCCGAATTAACTGTCAATAAATACACGAAGACTATACCCAAGCACCCAATCAACAAGTCCACAAGACACAAGGCGACGTCATTCAAATTTAAATTGCGCAACTAACTGAAGGATTTCTTGTTTTCCTACAAGGCAATCATAAATGGTGTAACAACTATGACCAACCACCCTTTACAAATTCAACTTAAGGCACAAGGCACATAGTAACCAATTAACTGTTAAACTATTAATCCATTTAGCTAATAAAACTATTAAACCCTCGACCATTAATCTTGCGCAAGCCATTAATCTATTACACAATTAAACCCTAAACCATTAGTAGTTAAATCATTGTGACTAAGTGCAAACGAGTGAACTATTGCCATTGCAATTAATTAATTAACCTATTACCATGGAAATTAAACAATTGATCTATTACCAAAGTAGCTATCACCACTATAGCTATTACCACTACAAAAATTAATCTATTAAGAAATTAATCCATCACCATTGCAACAATTAATCTATTCCATTGCAACAATTAATCTATTATGAAAAAATTTAAAAGACTGACATTAAGGCTATAAAGCAGTTATTGATTTCCGAAAATTTAATATATGAATCAACTATTAATATACAAAAATTTATTGTGTTCCTACTATTGCAAAGTTAAAAGACTATTATGGCTATAAAGTAGTTATTAATATACAAAAATTTATGGCAAAAGTTAATGAGAATTAATATATATGAAAACGATATGAAAATTAATATCAGAGAATATGAAAATTAATATTAGAGAATCTTTTATGGCAAAAGTTAAAAGACTATTATGGCTATAAAACAACTATTAATATACAAAAATTTAATTTGTTTCTACCAGTCTTCTAACCACTCAACGTTTTCAACAACTGGATATTAAAATCGATTCTCTGACAACTCGGCGCTGTCAATAGCTGGGAACAATCAAAGGGACAGTTACAACAAGGCAAACGTTCTTATGGGTTTTATTCTTGTAGCAAACAATTGGATAATCTGGGTGTGTTTGTTGTATCATTTTCAATAAATTATTGTATAATTATTATTTAATTAGAAATTGAATATATAAAGAATATTTACTATAGACTTTTCAATTGAATATATAAGGAATATGTATAAATAATATCAACGATGGTCAACCCGAATATATAAAGAATGCCAACGATTGTCAATCGGAATATGTAAAGCATGGCCATGATTTGTCAGACAACCCCTTTTATACAGAATATGTAAGGAATATACAAAGAAAATCAACGAATGTCAACACGATATATG
This sequence comes from Picea engelmannii, assembly GCA_009831015.1. Taxonomy (NCBI): domain Eukaryota; kingdom Viridiplantae; phylum Streptophyta; class Pinopsida; order Pinales; family Pinaceae; genus Picea; species Picea engelmannii. Next base: position 27,481 of record ML804396.1, read on the forward strand.
TAAATTATACCAACGTTTTGTCATATGGAAAATGTAAATCCTGGCAACGATTTTTCTCTTTGGACTAGAATCAATTCGAATAGTTGCATGCCATAGTTTGAGAATCACGGGGATTGAAAGTCATTAAGTGCCTTATAAATTCTATCATTAAGATATCTCAGGTAAGTGACACAGTCAATATTTGTTTTTTTAAATTTTGAACGCCAGCCTAACCCTGAACAAGCCATTCAAAAATTCTGAAATTCGAAAATCTATTACAATAGAAACGTCATCTGAAGAGGTTCTAAAAAAACACAGATCAATTATGAACAATGCACCAAAATCAAGGAAGGATTCCAAGAAGATTTGTTGGAAACGTAACCGCAGACAACATGGAATTCTGATAGATAGAGAAGTGGAGCAATGGATGGAGATTCGTCCTTATAAATAAATGCATAATATGGACTGGGTACGTGTCATATAATTCACATTTCCGACAGAAAACAATTTAAAGTAAAATAACTATGAACAGTTTCATTATTAGATCAATACCACAGTAAAATAATGAGAAAATATCCATTTCCTTACCACATGAGCGATAAGGTGAGAACCTTGTGTGTCATCGATCATTGTTAACTGCTACATTTTATCCTTGAGATGGATGAGTATTTAGTTAAAGTAGATTAGGGTTCGGGATAGGGTTTGAAATCACAAAACATGGTCTCTATTATGGGCACTAAGTGGTTAGTGTTGTAAGACATGGAAGGTTTATTCGTTAAGAGCTCTGGTGCAGAGATACGAAGGATCCAAGACACACAGCAAAAAAAACACCAAGGTGCAGAGAAAAGGGACTAGTTTGTTGGGTAAAGAGAGGGCCCCAGAGCCCTCGGCTTCCCCAAACGCAAAGAAACTCGTTGCAAGAAAAAAAATGTTGGGCAAAGGATTGATCCTACACTTATTATCCATGCACAGGAAAGCAGGGCATTTGAATCTAAATCTTAACACCGGAGTGAAAGACAGTCGATTCGACTCCTAGCTGACTGCTCAAGCACAAAATAATAACTTAAAGGATAAATTAACATAAGATTAAAAAACACATATGCATATGGATCTTCTCCATGGAGAAACAAATATAAAAGCGCAATCAAGGAATGAAGAAAATGCATGAAGAAGATACAAAAGTGCAGGAAAGGTTTGAGTTGAGGGCTCATTCCGGCCTCGTGCAAAGATAATAACTCAGAAATAAAAGATATTGTGGATAACAAGGTTCTTACAGGATGAATCCAACGACAAGGATATTACAATTACGGTAGAAATAAAAGTGCAAGGAATCTCACGACAACGAAATCGTCATCCGAATACAGTAAAATAAACAAGCGTAAATTAATTTTTTTTGCAAGTAACAACTTTAATAGGCGTGTTGAGGAAAATATATGAAATGATCTTACTCAAGCATTTTCAGATTTTTCTTGGCTAAAGAAAAATAGATGGGAATGTCACCCTAGGTTTATATCCATAAAAAATAAAATTTGGATTCACAAGTATTAATTACAAGTGCTTAGGCTAGTCTTTTTTACAAATAAAAACTTGCTGAAAAAACCATTTTAATACAATTTTTTGAATATAATAGTTGTTGAAAACAAATGTAAAGACATAAGTAAGAAGCCAAGATGATAATCAAGACAGATGAGACATAAACCAATCCTTTATTTCATTCTAATTCACCAAAGAACCATTCTCTTTATAAAATCTCATACAAAAATTTTGGACCAAAGTCAAACTTAGACATCCCCGATGGAACATACAAAAGGACCTCTGACGGAAAACCAAACTAAACTCTAAAAGTTAGATCAACTTGCCACAGATTGCTCCCCACTTGACTCTGCAAAATATCCTTTGTCAGTCATGAAAACTAATTCACAAATAGACAAGTCTACACATACTATCAAAGATAGATCAACACCTCTGAAAAACAAGTGTCTGAATGATGTAATTCAACCCTGAATATTGTTGTCTACAATAAGACCCTGCTATCATAAAAGAGAATTAGGCTTGTGATGAATAAAGGAATGAATGAAAACTGAACTTTCTCAACATAAACTCAAAGAGAAAACCTTAGTATGCTTATTCTTCTACCTCCTCTCTTGTTCCTCCCTTTTCTTTTGTTTTTAAACAAATTAGAGTTGGTTGAAGTAGTTGAACTAACTCATTAGTTAAGTTAATTAAAAGACTCAACCAACTTTTATTTAGGGGGGAAATTAATAATCATAATAAGGGTTATAAATAAATAATAACTAGTAGGTGGGACCCCTTCTGACTCCCTTTGGCTCTTAACAATCATAACATATTAGCTAGTTAAGCAAAACACACCTCCTTGTGACTCCCATTTAACATTTGACAATTTAGCTCATGATATTTGAAATTATTTTTAAAAAATATATTACTCATATATCCAAAAATAAAACACGTTGTCCAAAAAATTCTGAAGTCAACTGTTATCAACAATAGATAAAATAAAAAATCAAAATCCATATTTCCCACTCTGAGATGAAATCTTTCCTTGATTGATGTTGTCACCTTTTGATTTTCCTGAATTTTCCTTTGGCTACACTGAGCCTTTAGGCCTAATATCGTTGATCACATGGGAACAATCGTCCCTCAAATGCATTTGGGAAGACATAGATTTGTCAGAGCCATTGGAGGGTGAGAAAGTGGCAGCAGTGGCTTTTCCTTTGTCAAGGGCATGGTGGGCCTCAATTTTCAAAATTTTGCTAACATGAGAGGACTGCACTGGTGAGTGGGTAGGGGAAGCTTGGGAAATGGGGTTAATAGATAGAGGAGCAGGTAGGGATAAATTGGGCCAACCATGATGTTGAGACTGTCAAGTGGACAATCTCTTGCCATTCGTCATTTTCAGGAACCTCGAGTTGAAATGAGACATGAGGAGGCACATGGATACCAGGGGCTTGCAGAACTTGGAAAGGAGGCCTTTCAGGCCTGGGTTGGACCACTCCTTGCCCAATCCAATTGAAAAGTATGGCCTGAAACAACTGGCCAAGCTCTTGTGAGTCAACATCAATATGTATGGAGAACATTGGCCTTTCTGGGCCTTTGTTCCAATTACCTCTCCCTCGGTTGCCTCGACCATGGCTGCCTCGACTGAAAAAACTCATTGCTTCATGCATGATTGATTAGAAAATAGTCTTTTAAATAACCATACATGACAACTCTTTAAAAAGATGAAATAGATTTGGCTCAACAACGTATCAGACTCATGCAATCCAATCCATACAAATTGTTTAATTGTTTATCAATGAGCAGAGGGTGAATAAAGGGTCATGGGACATGTGAGGGGTTTGTATTGAGCGAAGCATGATATGATGAGGGGGAAAATAACACGGTTACTTCTCAAAGAAAACAACAATGAACTGTAATACAAACCAAAGAAAACATCATTGTAATACAACCAATACAATGCTACTTCCAACTGCTTCAATACATAATTCTTCTTGACTATAATCAATCTTAGAACATGGAGTGAAAAATGAATGTGGGTAAGTGACGGGGTTGTAATTAGCGAAAAGAGAAATAATGGTGGGGAAAGAGAGTGGGTATTTTTCATAAAATTAATTAAGTAATCCAAATAACCATTCTGTAAAAGGAATTTCACCAACCAAATGACCATTGTGACCCAATTAACAACCATTGTGTATAGTTCACACAACTCTATGCATTAACTAGTCCACTGTTCATAATGAAATATTTAACACAGTGTCAACAAACAAAACTGTATGCATACAACAATCTATAGGGGAGCTCTGTTTTTTCTCATTTATCCATAAGAAATTTCCAAATGAATACACAGTCAGTTACTTCCACTTTTCTCATCAAATGTAGGCATAGAAATCACGCTCGATTCTGTCTTTCAACTCATTTAATAATTAAACTGCAACATGGTCATATTGTCACAACACGCGTGCTTGTCACTATTTAAAATGCATGACATTCATTTAACATACATAGTGGACAATCAACATAATGATCCAAATTCATCTTGCAAGGATGTTGGCTTTCCATTTAAACATGCAGACAATAGTCACCACTTCAACTCACACTATGTTGTGAATAAACAACCATTCAACAAAACACAAGTGTATTTCTATAACTGTACAGGTCCAACTCTCTTTAACTCTAAACATTCAAAATGTTGGTCTATTCATCCAACAGAATGAGGCAACAACAACATACCCGACCTCATAATACAATTAATCAAATTGCAATAAGTCGTGCTAAAAAAAACTATGTGATTATCTCTGAGGACGTAAACCAAAATAAATATCTATAACATACACAGTGGGTGACCATAATTACCACAATGCAACACTCCCTTTAAAACACTCAATCACAGTATCATTAACTCAACCTATCGTGCCAGACTATCAATCCAATGCAAGGAGACAACAACAAATTGTTCAAATCATTCAAACTGCAATCAAAATCATGCTGTGTAAAACTCAGGCTCATCCTTGATGACACAATTGAATAACCATACTTATACAGTGGATGGAACTGTCATAAACACCCTAATTGCAATGATCATTAGACCATAAAAAACCCATAGTTACAGTAATCATCGATTCACACTATCAGAACGCCACTCATACCAATGCATCAAGCACGAAGCATCATTGTGAATTAATCAATTAAAAATAGTGTCGAGTTATCCATTCAATAAACACGAGACAACAAATGTGTATTTATTTTAGCAACTCATTCTAGTTAACCATGATGAGCTTATCCACTTAATCATAATAACAATGACGTAACCAGATACCAAAACCAACACCAACACCACACAATCAACGGGGCAAGCCGGTAATCAACTTTGTCAACAATACACACCAATCCATAACGACCAATAGTAAACCCAAAAATCCACAACGGTCTTCTCTATCGATCTTCAGACTCGAGGAGTCAAGGTTTTTCTCTGTGAACCAACCTAGGGGAGCTAGAGTCAACTCCTCTAAGTGGTGAAAACCTCCGAGATCGATGGTGTACACACAGATAAAACCAAGATTCACTTGGTGGACAGGGTGACGAATACCGTGACATGAGAGACTATGAACAGAGGAGCAGGGCTCCACTTTGTCCTTGTAATGATACTTTAGCACACACAGGGTATAGCCCTCGTAGCTTCCCAGCTAACCAACTATAACACTGAGGTGAAAACAAGGCCAAGAAGAAGAAATGTAACCCACTGTACAACCATTGGAAGCATGAAGTAACCCCAATACCCAAGTGAATAACGTGCAGTGACACAGAGAGTTTCAAACTCATTAAAACCTCATAAAATCCAAGACTGGGTATGGTGATATAATGAGTGAAGACATTGTCCAGTCTAGACTAGTTGAAACCCTCCACTAAACAGACAAGGATGAAAGAGAGCCTTTATGACTGATAATACTTAGAACGACCCAATACACTGTAACTTCAGACATTGTCACAGATAAAGCCACCAACAATTCATTCCAGAAAAATCACAATTTTACACAGTTTCCATACTTAAGGAAAAACAAAAACCCATACAACCGAGCCAATATCTTCTTCATAACTAGAGCATACTCATGGATGGAAAAAAAAAGACATACTTGTAATCAAAGCACCTTAAAACGCGAGTTGGCCGAGCGGTTTCCCCTTTTCTTGAAAGTCGGAGAAGAACCACAGCAACACAGTTAAACAATAGCTGATTAGGGTGGCGACCAGTGGAGGAAGTAAGGGCGATGTGCAGTAAATGCACGTCGCCTCCATCCCCAGTTCATTAATTCATTTTTACATGCCAGCAAGTTCTCCATTAACACAATTAATCAAACCATGTATCGAAACCATCACCCATTAAAACCAATAGCGCGGCCCATATCAAACTTATGCCATAACATAATCACCACACCATATAAATCAATCAAATTGCAAAACCATTAGCATCTATCACTTTTTCAAATGCGTCACCCACATCCTATCCTTCCAAAATATACCACATGCCTATCAACCCTATAACTCAATCAAATCACATAACCATTAACTTGCTAGCTAGGATTTAACCATAATCATTTTAATGATTCATGCATGTAGTATAGTATATATGCATAGTTAGATCCTTTTTTCTTTCACATTTGTTATATTGTTTTTGCCCTTTTCCAACTGATCTTTTAAGTATTGTTATTAACATATCTGTTGTGCAGGTGTCCTAAGAACATATAGCAATGGTATCAATGAATAACATCGGCCGTAGTAACATAAAATTAGAGCTTGGAACATAACATGCCTTATTCATCATTTACTTGTCGCACATAGAACCAACACATAATAAGCCCAAACCATAGCCAATTAAAACCAAATCTCATAAACCATGTAAGCAATGTCGAACAACAACACAACCATTAAATGAGAGCCATACTTGATCTCCAAAAGAACAAGGGGGTCCCACCTACTAGTATTATTTATATGTTAGCTTATAATAATAGGCTTTAGCAATACTTTGCGGGCAAAAATTCGTTGCGATTTTAATCATCAACAAATTGGGGACTCCACAGGGAAATTTGTTTTCAACAGATTTAGTACTCAGAAATCATGGTTTCGCAGACCAAAATCAGCAGATCAAGGGGATATGACCAGGAAGATTATGCAACAGGGGGAAGTGAGCGGATTTAATGGAAAAATGACCGGGAATTTGGGAATAACTCATGAAAAGTGTTAAGTATGAGGGGGTTTTACCACTGTATGCATAATCATTTAACCAAAATCTTCTCCTAACTTCAAGGAGAAAATATTTAGACTTGCTCAAAAAAAAAATCTCAATGGATGAAGAAATGGCAAGAAGAAGCGGGAGATAACCAGTTCTCTTTATAAAACATCAGTGAAAGCAGATAACAAATTCAAGTATGCTTCAGGGGAAACATCGCTACAATTGTGTAAGCTTGATTGCTATTGACTAACAATGCTTTGCAGGAGTGTCATTGTGGAATAACCGATCCAACATCTTGTTTTGACCAATTAACTAAAAGATGATAGGAAACAAAATCATGACAGAAGTAAAATTGCAGAAATTAAAACAACAGTAATAAAAGACAGAAGTGAAAAATTAGTAAGAAAAGTTTTAACACAAAAAGCAGAAGTCAAACTACCATAAAGAAGAAAAGAGAAGCACAAAAAATGAAATCAGAGCTAGGCTACTAATATATAGAAAATCCAAACAACATTAGAACTTTTCTCGTTGGTCCCTCACAATATTTCAAGAAAGAACTGTTAGTGTTGTAGGAAAACCATTTATTCCGTAAATACTTTAAAATGTAAGAGTTAATGTCCAAGACAAAATCAATTTTGAAAGGACCCGAAAACAACACTTGGAACTCTGATGTAATTATCAACCCCTTGACGTACACAATTAGATCATCAATATAGAAATGGATACTGACCAATTCGAAAGTTGTGTGTATAGGTATTTTAAAAGTGGTACTTGAATCAAGTAAGCCAGAAAATAGGAATTTATAAGTCACGGTACCCCAATCTGAGATAAGATTGGTTTTGTAAGCATCTGCCCCTTTTACCTTGATTTTACTGCAACCCAAAAAACTATCGAGTAAGGGGCTCAACTGTGACTCTACAACCTGCTGCAGAATTATTTCCATATTGAGGGGAGGAAAAGGATTTCTCATAATAGCCTAACTGAAAGTGAGAAAATGAATGCAGGTTCTAATATGATCGTTGGTATTCAAAGCAGGTACCCAATTTGGAACCCATTTAGGGTGAACTGAAAAAATAATCCTAGCCCTTAAGAAATTTCCCAACTCCCTTTGAAAGGTTGATTTAAGTGTAGGGTTGACATATATTTTTTTCTGCATAACTGGTTTCATTATTTCCTTGATGGAAATAGCATTCTGTAGGATACCGGGATCAAAACCATGAAGATCCTCATAAGGCCAAGCATAAACCTTTTGAAATCCACCAAGTATCTTCGCAAACTTCATTACTTCTTTATCAGAACATTGGGTACCTATGTTATCATTCGTTGAAGATTTGAGTGCCCCAATGTTCAAGGTGATGGTTTCACCCACCTTCATTCGTAACTCCTCTTCTTTTTGTTTTTCTTTATTGCCTACATTACTCGATGAAAATGAACTCTCAAGAGGAGTCAAGCCCCCAGGAATCTTATTGTTTTCTAAGGATATAATCTCCTCTGACTTATTAAGAGTTCTGTCTTGAATGAAAGAAAAAATTCTCTCATCGTTAGGGAGGGCCTTCCAAGATCCTACAACGTCAGGGATATGTGAACAATATAGAGATTGAAAAGAACAATCAGGCATGTGAGACAAAAAATGTTGATTAGGAGAAGCTACAAAGACAGCTAACCGATCAACCATTGAATTCAACTCCCTCATAATATGAGTGATGTTGAAAGATAAAAGGTTCGAGGTAAGTTCCCAAATAGTTTGGGTGTATCATTCCATCAGCTTGTTGCTAGGAGAACATGTCTTACATATCAAGTTCACAACAAGCTAAGAATCTCCAAAAACTAAAAGGTGACCACAACCGAGATTAAGGGTGTTTTCAATGCCTAATAATAAAGCTTCGAATTCAATGGCATTGTTTGTACAAGAAAACTCTAACCTGTAAGACAAATTATGAATTTTCCCTATAGGGTAAACTAAGATAATGCTAGCCCCATTACCTTCATTAGAGCATGAACCATCAAATTGCATGTGCCACATATCATCATTTAAATTGATTTGTTCCAAAGGAAAATTATCCTCCTCAACAAATATGGAATACACTCCTAGGTCCTCTTCGATATAGTTTACACTAGACTGTGGAACAATTTCTATGTAGGGTGAAATCCTTCCCTCTCTAAGGACTATAATATTCTTACCATTTCGAGGCACAGATAAATGCATCCCATTGAGTGAGAGGTATCCACATGTTAAGGCTTGCCAATATCTTCCCAAAACGATTGAATAATTGCTCATAGGCATATCGATTACCTGAATACTAAGGGTTGTTCTTATTTCAGGATGAGCGCATAAAACCAAGGTCACATCCTTAATCTCTCCTATGGTTGTTTGTTGTAGACTATTATAGGAGAGCATGCTTCTGGCATTTTCATTTGTACAAGACAAGCCTAGCTCTTCCATAATAATCTTCAACATCACACTTGGGCCTGAACCACCATTAATGAGGCAACAATGGGCAATCTTATCCATAATCTTTACAGAAATATAAAATGGGGGATTTTTTATAGGGTATATAAAGTTATGTACACCTAGTTTATTTACATAAGAGTCCTCTTTGTTTACCTCTTCAGAAAGATTGGCTACAACGAAATATTGGATGCATCTGTTGTTCAGGGATGACAACCATGTCTAGAAGGGTTGCATCTACTTTGATGTTGGCCAACTGATTCAAGATATTTTATTTGGAAGAGGGGAGAGGGGGAGTGATTCCTTGACTCTCAAGAATCTTAAGAACCTGGAGAGTAGCAACGGTTGAGGATGAGCTCGGGCTAGAAGAACTGCGGGGAGGATCAAATTTACCCTTGGGAGCATAGGCTTTGTTCCTAGTATTGATGACCATGACATCTTATGGCTCTGCAAAATCTAGGACAACGATAGTAGCTTTTGGTATTTTACCAAAGATATTATCTCAGGCACTCTTCTTTACCTCACATGTGGTTTCTTCGTGGTGTTCCTCGTAGAAGTTACACCAAATTCGAGGAAGGATAAATTTAGGCTAAAAATTGTTTTCAACCGGATTTCTAAAGGGGGTTGCAGAAGAGGATGAAGCTCCAGGGGTGAGAGGAGAGACAATTCATTTCCTCTCATACACTATCATACGGTTATTAATATCTTGTACTATCTGTAAAAGGGCAGACATGTCCGTCTGTCTAACCGATTATCCCTGGGGAAAGCCAGTTCTTTTAAACTGTTCTTCATACTCTGACCAAGTATGCAGAGAAGAATCGAGATTATCAATGGATTTTTCCTCAATCCTATGATAGTAGGGGGAAGGCAATGCATTGTAGTAATGCATGAAAGTGGCTTGGTTCTCAGGGCGGATGAGTTTGGGGATTTGATTGTATAACTTGGTGAAACACAAGTTGAAAGACTTGATGGTCTCACTGTCCTTAGAGGTGACATTGTTATATTCCCTTAAATTCTCGGCTGGGCTTTTAGATTTCCCATAATTGGATCTAAACCAATAGATTAAATCCTCCCAAGTAGACAAAATCTTAGGAGAAAGTTCAAAGAAATCGGTCGCAACCTTTCCCTCCAAGGAATTGACGAATAAGCGCATGCAAGTATCATTGTCATTGGCCCCTATGTTATGATAAGCATTAGAAAATTCCACTAGGTGGTCATTTGTAGTGACAGTGTTATTTCCTGAAAACCTAGGAAGATGCTCTTTAAATTTAGGAAGTGGACGAGAAGCAGGTGCTAGGTTAAGAGGAGAGGACACATGCCACGATGTGGTTGTGGCATTTTCTTTGAACTGAAAAAGCCCATACTTTTTAATGAATTTGGTGGGATTTGTGGTAGATTGGACAAGGATATGATGGATATACAAGCTATTAATCACTGATGACGATGAATATTGAGAAGATGGATCACTTTCAGTGCCACAAGAGCCACCACTAAATGCCATCTTGTGGATGATAGGTGAAGGAAAGAGAGACGAACTAGAAGAATCAGACAAAGTTCTCCTCAGAGCACTCTGTTGGGTAGATAACACACCGTTTCTTCTTCCTATTTTAGCAATAAGATTGATTTCAGGTGACAAGCCTCTTCTTCTTCTAGAAGCACGAGAGTCTAAGGACACGAAAGAAAGGCCAAAACTGAAGAAACAAAAAGGTTACTACTGATTTCTAGGTTGTTTACGTCTAGCTTCCAATCATTCTTGAGCACTAATATCTCGTTCAATTGCTACCCAAGAATGGTTAAGCTCAACACGGGTATTGGCAGTGCCTAAAATGGTATTAAACAAGTTCAAAGCAATGTTGGTTTGGTCTTGGAGACCGGGCTCAATATTGGGATGCCTTGCAACAGGCGCAGTCATTCAAGAAATGAAACAATCAACGAATCAATATCAGAAAAATAGATGTATCGATGAAAATCGAGTATAAAAATTAACCAGGGAGATATCGAAGATCTCCCCAGTATGGTTGCCAAAATAAATGTTGAGGAAAAGTTATGAAATGATCTTACTCAAGCATTTCAGATTTTGCTTGGATAAAGAAAAATAGACGGGAATGTCACCCTAGGTTTATAGCCATCAAAAATAAAATCATAATTCACAAGTATTAATTACAAATGCTTAGGCTAGTCTTTTTTACAAATAAAAACTTACCGAAAAATTCATTTTAATACAATTTTATGAATATAATAGTTGATGAAAACAAATGTAAAGATAGAAATAAGACACCAAGATGATAATCAAGACATATGAGACATAAACCAATCCTTTATTTCATTCCAATTCACCAAAGAGTCATTCTCTTTACAAAATCCCATACAGAAATTTTGGACCAAAGTCAAACTTAGACATCCCCGATGGAACATACAAAAGGACCTCTGACAAAAAACTAAAACTGAACTCTAAAATCTGGATCAACTTGCCACAGATTACTGCCCAATCGACTCTGCACAATAGCCTTTGTCAGTCATGAAAATTAATTCACAAACAAACAAGTCTACACACACTATCAAAGATAGATTAACACCTTTGAAAAACAAGTGTCTGAATGATGTAATTCAGCCCTGAATATTGATGTCTACAATAAGACCCTTCTATCATAAAAGAGAATTAGGCTTGTGATGAATAAAGGAATGAATGAAAATTGAACTATCTCAACATAAACTCAAAGAGAAAACCTTAGTATGCTTTTGCTTCTATCTCCTTTCTTGTTCCTCCGTTTCCTTTTGCTTTTAAACAAATTAGAGTTGGTTGAAGTAGTTGAACCAACTCATTAATTAAGTTAATTAAAAGACTCAACCAACTTTTAGTTACGGGGAAAAGCAATAATCATAATAAGGGATATAAATAAATAATAACTAGTAGGTGGGACCCCCTGTGACTCCCTTTGGCTCTTAACAATCATAACATATTAACTAGTTAAGAAAAACACACCTCCTTGTGACTCCCATTTAACATTTGACAATTTAGCTCATGATATGTGAAATTATTTTCAAAAAATATATTACTCATATATCCAAAAATAAAACATGTTGTCCAAAAACTTCTGAAGTCAACTGTTATCAACAATAGATAAAATAAAAACTCAAAAGTCATATTTCCCACTCTGAGATGCAATCTTTCCTTTATTTCTACTATCACCTTTTGATTTTCCTGAATTTGCCTTTGGTTGTGCTGAGCCTTTATGCCTAATCTCGTTGATCACGTGGGAACAATCGTTCCTCAAATGCATCCGGGAAGACATGGATTTTTCAGAGCCATTGGAGGGTGAGGAAGGGGCAACAGTGGCTTTTCCTTTGTCAAGGGAATGGTGGGCCTCGGTTTTCAAACTTTTTCTTGCATGAGAGGATTGCACTGGTGAGTGGGCAGGGGTAGCTTGGACAATGGGGTTAATAGGCAGAGGAGTAGGTAGGGATAAATTGGGCCAGCCACGATGCTGGGAGACTGTCAGGTGGACAATCTCTTACCATCCGTCATTTTAGGGAACCTCGGGTTGCAATGAGACATGAGGAGGCATAGGGATACCAGGGGCTTGCAGAAATTGGAAAGGAGGCTTTCAAGCCTAGGTTGGACCACTCCTTGCCCAATCTAATTGAAAAATATGGCCTGAAAGAACTGGCCAATCTCTTTTGATTCAACATCAAAATGTGTGGAGAACATTGCCCTTCTTGGGCCTCTGTTCCAATTACCTCTCCATCGGTTGCCTCGGCTGGAAAAACTCATTCCTGCATGCATGATTGATTAGAAAAATAGTCTTTTAAATAACCATACATGACAAATCTTTAAAAATATGAAATAGATTTGGCTCAACAACATATCAGACTCATGCAATCCAATCCATACAAATTGTTTAACTATTTATCAATGAGAAGGGGGTGAATAAAGGGTCATGGGACATGTGAGGGGTTTGTATTGAGCGAAACATGATATGATGAGGGGTAAAATAACATGGTTACTGCTCAAAGACAACAACAATGAACTGTAATAAAAACCAAAGAAAACATCACTGTAATCCAACCAAGACACTGCTACTTCCAACTACTTCAATACAAAATTCTTCTTGACTATAATCAATCTTAGAACAGGGAGTAAAAAATGAATGTGGGCAAGTGACAGGGTTGTAATTAGTGAAAAGTGAAATAATGGTGGGGAAAGAGAGTGGGTACTATTCATAAATTAATTAAGTAATCCAAATAACCATTATGTAAAAGGAATTTCACGAACCAAATGACCATTGTGACCCAATTAACGACCATTGTGTATAGTTCACACAACTTTGTGCATTAACTAGTTCATTGTTCATAATCATATATTTAACATAGTGTCAACAAACAAAACAGTATGCATACAACAATCTGTAGGGGAGCTATGTTTTTTATCATTTATCCATAAGCAATTTCCAAATGAATACACAGTCAATTACTTCCACTTTGCTCATCAAATGCAGACATAGAAATCACGCTCGATTATGTCTTTCAACTCATTTAATAATTAAACAACAACGTGGTCATATTGTCACAACACTCATTCCTATCATTGTTTAAAATGCATGACATTCATTTAACATACATAGTGGACCATCAACACAATGATCCATATTCATCTTGCAAGGATCCTGGCTTTCCATTTAAACACACAGACAATAGTCACCACTTCAACTCACGCTATGCTATGAATAAAAAACCATTCGACAAAACGCAAGTGTATTTATATAACTGTATAGGTCCAACCCTCTTTATCTCTAAACATTAAAAATGTTGGCCTATCCATCCAACACAACGAGTCAACAACAACATACCCGACCTCATAATACAATTAATCAAATTGCAATAAGTCGTGCTAAAAAAAACTATGTGATTATCTCTGAGGGTGCAACCCAAAATAAATATCCATAGCATACACAGTGGGTGACCATAATTACCACAATGCAACACTCCCTTTAAAACACACAGTCACAGTATCATTAAATCAACCTATTGTTTCGGGCTATCAATCCAACGCAAGGAGATAGCAACAAAATTGCTCAAATCAATCAAAATGCAATCAAAACCATGTTGTGTAAAACTCGGGCTCATCCTTGACGATGCAATTGAATAACCATACTTATACAGTGGATGGAACTTTCATAAACACCCGAATTGCAATGATCATTAGACCATAAAAAACCCATAGTTACAGTAATCATTGATTCATGCTATCGGAACACCACTCATACCAATGCATCAAGCACGAAGCATCATTGTGCATTAATCAATTAAAATCAGTGCCAGGTTATCTATTCAATAAACACAAGGAGGAAAAAATTGTGTATTTAATTTAACAACTCATTCTAATTAACCATGCTGAGCTTATCCACTCAATCATAATAACAATGTCATAACCAAATACCAAAACCAACACCAACACCACACAATCAATGGGGCGAGCCGGTAATCAACTCTGTCGACAATACACACCAATGCATAACGACCAGTAGTAAACCTGATAAGCCATAACGGTCTTCTCTATTGATCTTCAGACTCGAGGAGTCAAGGGTTTTCTCTGTGAACCAACCCAGGGGGGCTAGAGTCGACTCCTCTAAGTGGTGAAAACCTCCAAGACCGACAATGTACACACAGAGAAAACCACGATTCACTTAGTGGACAGGGTGACAAATATCGTGACAGGAGAGGCTATGAATAGAGGAGTAAGGCTCCACTTTGTCCTTGTAATGATACTTTAGCACACGCAGGGTATAGCCCTCGTGGATTCCCAACCAACCAACTATAACACTGAGGTGAAAACAAGGCCAAGAAGAAGCAATGTAACCCATTGTGTGACCATTGGAAGCATGAAGTAACCCCAATACCCAAGTGAATGATGTGCAATGACATAGGGCGTTTCAAACTCATTAAAACCCTATAAAATCCAAGACTGTGTATGGTGATATAATGTGTGAAGGCATTGTCTAGTCTAGACCAATTGAAACCCTCCACTAAACAATCAAGGATGACAGAGAGCCTTTATGGCTGCTAATACTCAGAACGACCCAATACACTGTAACTTCAGACATTGTCACAGATAAAGCCACCAACAATTCATTCCAGAAAAATGACAATTTTACACAGTTGTCATACTTAAGGAAAAACATAAACCCATACATCCGAGCCAATATCTACTTCATAACCAGAGCATACTCATGGATGGAAAAAAAAGACATACCTGTAATCAAAGCACCTTAAAACGCGAGTTGGCCGAGCAATTTTCCCTTTGCTTGAAAGTCAGAGCAGAACCACAACAACATAGTTAAACAATAGTCGATTAGGGTGGCGGTCAGTGGAGGGAGTAAGGGTGACGTGCAGTGAATGCACTTCGCCTCCATCCCCAGTTCATTAATTCATTTGTACATTCCAACAAGTTCTCCATTAACACAATTAATCAAACCATGTATTGAAACCATCACCCATTAAAACCAATAGTTCGACCCATATCAAACTTATGCCATAACATAATCACCACACCATATAACTCAATCAAATCACATAACCATTAGAATCTATCACTTTGTCAAATGTGCCACCCACATCCTATCCTTCCAAAATATACCACATGCCTATCAACCCTATAACTCAATCAAATCACATAACCATTAACTTGCTAGCTAGGATTTAACCATAATCATTTTAATGATTCATGCATGTATTGTAGTATATTTGCATAGTTAGATCCCTTTTCCTTTCACATTTGTTGTATTGTTTTTTCCCTTTTCCAACTTCTCTTTTAAGTATTGTTATTAACATGTCTGTTGTGAAGGTGTCCCAAGAACAGATAGCAATGGTATCAATGAATAACATAGGTCGTAGTAACATAAAATTAGAGCTTGGAACATAACATGCCTTATTCATCATTTACTTGTCGCACATAGAACCAACAAATAATAATTCTAATCCATAGCCAATTAAAACTAGATCTCAGCAACCATGTAAGCAGTGTCGAACAACAACACAACCATTAAATGAGAGCCAGACCTGTTCTCCAAAAAAAAAAGGGTGTCCCACCTACTAGTATTATTTATATGTTATCTTATAATAATACGCTTTAGCAATACTTTGTGGGCAAAACTTCGTTGTGATTTTAATCGTTAACAAGGTGTACCTTTACCGACCACGATGAGGCAAAGATGTCCTCCTGTGCGTTCACTTAGTCCAGATCCCACTTGTCGACCGATGAGACCTCATCGGTACCTCCCAGCCAATGCTAGGGGTACTCTTCTTCCCCCCTAAGCTCCCCGAGCCGCAAAGGGGCCACACACACAATACCAGAAAATGATAGCACCCAGCTCACCTTGCAAGGTCGAGCTACCACTCGTTACCCGAGCTGGGTATCCCAACCCCCACAAGAGAAATTTCATTCAAGATAAAATTTCAACAGCGTAACATTACGCAACAAGATGTGATCCATACTCCTCCTCTGCCATCCTTTTTATAGAGTTTCTTAGTCATTAGTTTCCCAAACCCTCATTAGATTCCTTTTTCATTTATTTAATTAGGAAAAACCTCCCTCGTACACATGTCGCCCGATCCCCTAGTTGCACCAGAAAATCAATTTTATTAATTAATTAAATATTCCTATTTCCCTCACTCACCTAAAAGCGTTCCTAAAAATGTTCCTCGGTGTCCCAATATTCCCTTACAATTCTTAAATGACTTACACCTTACTTAATTCCTAGTTGAATTCATAAATAGAAAATCCCAAAGGTTAGATTCATTACTAAGTTGGACATTCCTCTTTTTCTTTAAGTTTCCCCTTTTCTTTAAGTTCCATTTTCTTTTAAGTTTCTCCCTTTTTTCTTTTTAACTAAAAATCAATATAGAAAGTGTAGATAAAAACAACCATTTACCCTCTTTCCTTTTTAACTAAAAATAAATTTAGCAAGTGTATATAAAAACAATTATTTACCCTTTTTCCTTTTTAACTAAAAATCAATTTAGCAAGTGTAGATAAAAACAACCATTTACTGCTTTTAATAAATTTAATCCTCCATTATAATTTTTACTTTAATAACTAAAGTTTGAATTTCTTTACCCCTTTCTTGTTATATGTCTAATTATTTTTGTTCAGAGGTTCTAATTAGACCTAGGTTTTACATTCACTCAGCTTGGCGACAGTTCTTAAGGGAAAATTTGTTATTAAACTTACTCATCACTTTATTCATTTTAAGGCCGACCAGGTCCTAAGGAGGCATAGTTTTCTAGGCACTAGGTTTATTAACTTACCAGTTAAAATTGCGATGTGCCCTTCAGGACACACTAAGTGCTCCAAGGGTGCCACTCGCCTCTATCCATTTTATTTGTGTGACATGCCCTTCAAGACGCACTACGTGCTCCAAGGGTGCCACTCGCCTCTTGACTGAATTTGGTAGACGTCAAACCCCTGGAGTCAATACTTTGTCAGGTGATCTTGTGGGAGACTAAGGGCCTCTAAGGAATAAGGACCCTACCTTATTGCACACCCCTTAGAATAATCATGAGCGACTGTCACAGTTTTCCCTCATGACATCGTGGGTCTTCTTGAACTAGGTAATCGTTAACCTACAGTTCGAGCCATGGCGGGAGTGCTAGTAGGTTGTGGTAGGGTTTCTGCCACACCTCTCCCTCAATGTCTCTATTTTTCATGCATGACCCCTCTACTCCAAATTTGAGTCTGGTCGGCAAGCTATCGTCAGCCCGCATCCATCAACGAATCATGTCAGCAATAATAATCAATCATCATAACATCTAATCATATGTACATATGTTACATAGACAACATTCAAACCCTAACAGTCCACTCCCTGACTCGATCCAGAGTCCAAGGTGTTTCATCGATGCCTCTGCATCCTCAATGTCTAAAGTCCTGCACACTCAAGAGAACTTAGTCAATAGCACCTATCTATGTAAATACAACAAAATAACATATCATCAAATCCACAATATCTCATCATCATAATCAAAACAACCAATAGTATAATAACCCGGATCACTTGCATGCAAGTGTCCTCAAAGAATAAGATCTCTCAGTGCGTGCAAGAGAGGGATGTTACATACACCCCCTCTTGTTTTAAACTTCGTCCCTAAGTTTCATAGTATGTAAGTGCTGAAATAAAGTGCATCATAATATCATAGGTCTAGCTATCAAACAAAAAGGGAAATTGTTAACACATATCATATGCATCCTCCTAGGTTGTCGAGTGCGGACTATAGTTTTCCAACTGGGACTTGACCTGATCTAGTGTTTGACGCCATAGTTGTCGAATGTGATGTTATAGGATGTGTATTGGCTCTGCCGTGAGAGAACCTTCATCTTATACGTGCAAGTTACTCATGTCAATAACATGTGTAGGATTACTAACATAATGTCTCAAAACAGATACATGAAAAACATTGTGTATACGCCTCAAATAATCAGGCAAGGCTAGTCGATAGGCCATGGGACCCATCTTTTCCACAATCTTGAAAGGTCCCACAAACCTAGGAGATATTTTATCACCCTTTCCAAACTTGATCAAACTCTTATGCGGTTTCACCCACAAGAAGACTCGATCACCAACTTTATAACTATGATCGACATGACGCACATCGACATAACTCTTCTGTCGATCATGTGCTTCCTTGATCCTTTGTCTTATTGTTTGCATTTGATATTCCATTTCTTAGATCACTTCTGGTCCCACCAAGACCCTATCCTCAAGCCAATCCCAACTCAAAGGCATTCGACACGGTCACCCGTAAAGAAACTCGAAAGGCGCCATCTTAATTGTGCTTTGATCATTGTTGTTGTATGCAAACTCTACCAGTGGAAATAACTCTTCCCAACACTTTTGTTGGTCCATAACGTGCATACACAACATATCCTTCAAGATTTGGTTTTTTCGTTCGGTCTGCCCATTTGTCTCTGGGTGATACGCGGTACTAAATTTAAGTTGGGTTCCCAAGGCCTCTTGGAAACTAGTCCAAAATCGTCCTATAAACACCGATCCTCTATCAGATATAATCCTCTTAGACATGCCATGCAGCCTCACAATATCAGTGATAAAAACTCTAGCTATGTTAGGTTCCTAATACGTCATACACACAGGAATAAAATGAGCACTCTTTGTCATAGTTTCGACTACCACAAAAATCGAGTCGTGTCTCCTTGCCGTTAGTGGAAATCGAACAATGAAATCCATCGAAATGAACTCCCATTTCGATTCTAGAATAACATGTGGCTATAGTAATCCTATCGGATGTCTATGTTCAGCCTTCACCTGCTAACATTCTAGACATCTTGCCACGTAGTTGAATATGTCTGCCTTCATTCCTTTCCAGAAGAATAAGGGTTTAAGGTCTGCCCTCATCTTCGTGACTCTAGGATGAGCCATGTACACTACTATATGAGTCTCGTTTAGGATCAAACTCCTCAAATCATCGTTGGGTGGCACGTAAATTCGAACTTTAAATCTCAATAAAATGTCGTTGTCCACAATAAATCCATCAAATTTTGGTACCATCATTGTGTTTTGTCCGATAAAATCCTTGACCTCTTTGTACTAGTCATCGTCGCATTGTAAAGTTAGGATATTTTCACGTAGATTCGTTTGAAGAGGCATCACTGAAAATATGTGAGGTCTCTGACTCAATGCATAAACCACTCTGTCCATTGTTCCCTTTATGTAAGTAATCTCAAAATCGTACTCACTAAGCAATTCCAAACAACATTGTTGTCACGTGTTCAAGTTGCTTTGCGTAAAGATGTGTTGTAGTCCACAATGGTCCGTTTTTAGTTCGAATTTCCATCCAATCAGGTAATGTCTCCAAACTCTCAAGGCATAAACAATGGCTAACAACTCCAAATCGTGTGTCACATAGTTCTCCTCATGCCTTCTCATCTTTCTCGAGATGTAAGTGATCACTCGACCGTCTTGCATCAAGACTTCGCCTAAGCCTTCCTTGGATGCGTCAGTGCACACCAAGAAGTCTGCGTCCATTCCAGGGAGCTTTAGTATCAGTGTTTTTGTCAACAACTCCTTGATCCTTCGAAATTCCTCTGCACATTTCTCGTCCAAACAAACTTCTTGCTCTTCTTCTGCAATTCCGTGATCAGATTTGCTATCTTAGAAAAAACCTCGACGAACCGTTGGTAGTATCCCGCTAAACCCATGAAGCTACGCACTTCGGGGACATTCGTCGATGCAGGACATTCCATAATAGCCTCAAACTTTGTTGGATCCACAACGATACCTTCTCCAGAGATGACATGCCCTAAGTAGTGAATCTTTGATTGATAAAATGAGCATTTAGATCATTTCCCATACAAATTGTTCTCTCGTAGAAATTGTAGTACCATGCGCAAGTGCTCAGCATGCTCCTCCATCATCCGAGAGTAAATGAAAATATCATCAATGAATACTTGGACGAACTTGTCCAAGTATTTGTGGAACACCCCATTCATGAAACTCATAAATACCCCAGGGGAATTTGTCAGTCCAAAAGGTAAAACTGTAAACTCGTAATGTCCAAACCTCGTCTTAAAGGCGGTCTTAGGGACATCATCCTCCTTGATCCATAACTGGTGATACCCTAATCTCGAGTCGATTTTTGAAAACACCGTCACACCTTTCACTTGATCAAACAAATCATCAATCCTTGGAAACATATACTGATTCTTGATCGTTTCCTTTTTTAATTGACGATAGTCAATGCAGAGTCTCCATGACCCATCCTTATTTCGTATGAAGATAACATGCACACCCCATGGTGACACACTCAGACGTATAAGTCCTAGGTCCAACAACTCCTTCAGTTGCATTTTCAACTCCTGTAACTCTGGGGTTGACATCTGATAAGACGTTCTTTCTATCAGTTCAGTTCCTAGTTTTAAGTCGATGGTAAATTCCAGTTCCCTCTATAGTGGCATCATAGGTAACTCCACATCGAATACATCCGCAAACTCTCGCACCAACGGAAGGTTTTCTAGACCTTCCACTGCTCCCTTCTCGTTTAACACCAGGATCACATAAATCTTACATCCCTTGTGCATGCTATTCTGTAGCTGCAAGGAAGAGATGAACCTCGTGGAAACTCCCTGGTTTCAACCTATAAACACATGTCTTTGTTCCTCATCATTGACCAAGCTCAAATGTTTCGTCTTATAGTTGAGGATCACCTCATGCGATTCCAACCAGTCCATATCGATCATGACGTCATAAGATCCTAAGATCGTGACGTACAGGTTGTCCCTAGTGACAAACTCTCCCAGCTTAAGGCTACAGCCCGTAACCTTCCCACCAACCTTCTGTTTGGCTCCCTAAGCCATTTCTACAAATATAAACTCATCTTGTTTGACTTCCTTTACCTTAATTCTTTTTAGCGCTTCCCCATAAATGAAACTCTCTGTAGCTCCTGGATCTATCAAAATACTAAGGGTCTGGTCAGCGATTGTACCTGACGTCTCGAGTACAGTCGACTGGTGCTCTACCTGGAAATTATTCACCACTACATGAATCTAATGGGCCTTTCCCAAATCTCCCACGGTAGTGAGTCCAGCTGATCCAGATGCTCTGGTCCTTTCCACTGGGCAGTCACGCTGGTAATGTGGTTCCCCACATGTCCAACACCCTTTCTTTGGCCCAGTACTCCTAATACCTGAAGTAGAAGCTGAAGACCCACCGGCCTAGAACCCTAGTCTGTTTTGATGAACATGCCTAAACTGCTACTGATGCGGTCGACGTTGCTGCTAGTGTTGTGGTCCTCGGTAAGGAGTCCATTGCTGAGGCATTGGTCGTCGAGGTGTAGTGAAAGTAGATCCTCTCTAAAAGCCATGATATCCTGGTGAATGTCTAGCTGGTGTCTAATGTTGTTGCGCACTAGATGACACATGCCCCGCTGGTCTCACTGGAGTCCTGCTCTGACCCCGCTAATAAGCTCCTCCTCTGCTATGAGGGCCTTCTGGACAATGTCATGCAAGGTTTGAGGCATCTGAATCCTAACATTTGCACTAATTCTTCCATTAAGGCCAAACACAAACCCGTTGACCTTAAGTTTGTCGTTATTCAGGTGCGGAGCATACCGAAGCATCTCCATAAAATGGGCCTCATACTCGGGCACCTTACGACCACCCTGTTGCAAGGCGTTGAACTCGTTTATCTGACACTCAATGAATTCCTCATATAGATACCTCTTATAGAACCATTCATTGAATAGTTCCCATGACATGTCTTCGATGACCATGTTCAATTGTGACATGAGTGTCTTCCACCATAGAATAGCGCTCCCCTTCAGTTGAAAGACCGCCATACATACCTTCATGTTGGAGGTATAGTTGCAAAGTGAAAAGCACAACACCATATTCTCCAACCATGCCTCGATGACTGCGTCGTCCGGGGCACCAAATAACTTGAGAAATTTGACCTTCTTGAGTTCGCAGTGAATGCTACCAGTACAAATCAGAGTGCACAATGGACCCTCGGGAGCTGCCGATGTCCTGGCCTCATCTCTATCCAAATGACTTATCAGTGCCTCAGACATCCTCTAAAAGGACCTAATTAGCCCAACCACATCACCCACAACTATTTGTTCCTTCCCGTTAACCTGTTCATCTCTCTAGGAGTTAGACCCCTCAGGCATGGATGCTACCGGGGGTGTCACACCTCCTCCCCTAGCACCTTGTCATCTTCCTTCGCGACATCCTCTAACCATGATTACCTGCACGAATACAAATCAATTTAATTAGCAACCTTATAATCAAACATCTAATCAATGAGAGTCATAGTGATCCCAAGTCACAGGTCAAACCCACTCTGATACCATATGTAATGACCCCAAGTTGTTACGAATACATGCGACGCAAAGAGTGTGCACATATTTTTTTTTTGTTAAGCAGAAAAGTAACAATGACAACAATTAATCAACCCAACTTGACGACGAATAAAATGCATGTAATTCCGACAATAGAGCACAATGAACAATACGCCCACATTAGGAGCATAAGACTCTGGTCAAGTTATCATTCACATCTATCCATCAGGCGTGCAATGATCCCCTCATCAGGAATCATGTCATCACATGGCGATAGGCGTGACAATAACCATGGCACAATATAACATATCTAGACCTTTAACTCAAACAAAATCCCACGCTTTAGGAGACCGAATTAACTTTCAATAAATACATGAAGACTATACCCAAGCACCCAATCAACAAGTCAACAAGATTAAATGTGACGTCATTCAAATTTAAATTGCGCAACCAACCGAAGAATTTCTTGTTTTCCTACAAGGCAATCATAAGTGGTGTAACAACTATGACCAACCACCCTTTACAAATTCAACTTAAGGCACAGGACACATAATAACCAATTAATTGTTAAACTATTAATCCATTTAGCTAATAAAACTATTAAACCCTCGACCATTCATCTTGCGCAAGCCATTAAACTATTACACAATTAAACCCTAAACCATTAGTAGTTAAATCATTGTGACTAAGTGCAAACGAGTGAACTATTGCCATTGCAATTAATTAATTAACCTATTACCGTGGAAATTAAGCAATTAATCTATTACCAAAGCAGTTATTACCATTGCAACGATTAATCTATTAAGCATATAATCTATCACCATTGCAACAATTAATCTATTCCATTGCAACAATTAATCTATTATGGAAAAAGTTAGAAGACTGACATTAAGGTTATAAAGCAACTATTGATTTACGAAAATTTAATATACGAATCAACTATTAATATACGAAAATTCAATGCGTTCCTTTTATGGAAAAAGTTAAAAGACTATTATGACTATAAAGCAGCTATTAATATACGGAAATTTATGGCAAAATTTAATGAGAATTAATATATATGAAAATGATATGAAAATTAATATCAAAGAATATGAAAATTAATATCAAAGAATCTTTTATGGCAAAAGTTAAAAGACTATTATGGCTATAAAGCAACTATTAATATACGAAAATTTAATTTCTCTGACAACTTAGCGCTGTCAATGGTTGGGAACAATCAAAGGGACAATTACAACAAGGAAAACGTTCTTTTGGGTTTTATTCTTGTAGCAAACGGTTGGATAATCTGGGTGTGTTTGTCGTATCCTTTTCAAGAAATTTTTGTATAATTATTATTTAATTAGAAATTGAATATATAAAGAATATTTACCACAGACTTTTCAATTGAATATATAAGGAATATTTATAAAGAATATCAACGATGGTCAACCCGAATATATAAAGAATGCCAATGATTGTCATACATAATATGTAAAGCATGGCCATGATTTGTCAGACAACCCCTTTTATACAAAATATGTAATGAATATACAAAGAAAATCAATGAATGTCAACACGATATATGTAAAGAATACCAACGTTTTGTCATACGGAAAATGTAAAGCCTGACAGTGATTTTTCTCTTTGGACTAGAATCAATTCGAATAGTTGCATGCCATAGTTTGAGAATCATGAGGATTGACAATCATTGAGTGCCTTCTAAATTCTATTCTTAAGAGATCTCAGGTAAGTGACACGGTTAATATTTGTTTTTAAAATTTTTGAACAACAACCTAACCTCGAACAAGCCGTTCAAAAATTTGAAAATTTGAAAATCTATTACAATAAAAACATCATCTGAAGACATTCTAAAAAAAACACAGATCAATTATGAACAATGAAACAAAAACGAGGAAGGATGCCAAGAAGATTCCTTCGAAGCATAACCGCAGACAACAAGGAATTTTGATAGAGAGGGTAGTGGAGCAATGGGCGGAGATTCGTCCTTATAAATAACTACATAAGATGGACTGGGTACATGTTATATAATTCACATTTCCGACAGAAATTTTTTTAAAGGAAAATAACTATGAACCATTTCGTTATTAGATCAATACCACAGTAAAATAATGAGCAAAGATCCATTTCCTTACCACGCGAGAGACAAGGTGAGAACTTGTGTGACATCGATCACTATTAACTGTTACATTTATCCTTGAGATGGATGAATATTTAGTTAAAGTAGCTAAGGGTTCGGGATAGGGTTTGAAAGCACAACACATGGTCTTGATTCTGGGCACTAAGTGGTTAGCGTTGCAAGACATGGAAGGTTTATTTGTTAAGAGCTTTGGAGCAGAGATACGAAGGATCCAAGACACACATTAAAAAAAAACACTAAGGCGCAGAGAAAAAGGACTGGTTTGTTGGGTAAAGAGAGGGGTGCAAAGCCCTCAGCTTCCCCAAATGCAAAGAAACTTGTTGCAAGAAAAAAAATGTTGCGCAGAGGATTGATCCTACACTTATTATCCATGCACAAGAAAGCAGGGCATTTGAATCTAAATCTTTACCACCAGAGTGAAAGACAATCGATTGGACTCCTGGTCGACTTCTCAAGCACAGGCTAATAACTTAAAGGATAAAGGAACATAAGATAAAAACACAAATCTGCATCAAGATCTTCTCATTGGAGAAACAAATATAAAAGCGCGATCAAGGAATGAAGAAAACGCGGGCAGGAGATACAAAAGTGCAGGCAAGGTTTGATTCCAGGGTTCATTCTGGCCTCGCACGAAGACAATAACTCATAAATAAAATATATTGTGGATAGAAAGGTTCTTACAGGATAAATCCAACGACCAGGAGATTACAATTACTGTAGAAATACAAGTGCAAGGAAGCTCACAGCAATGAAATCGTCATCCGAATATAGTAAAATAAACAAGCGTAAATTAAATTTTATTGCAAGTAACAACTTTAACAGGTGTACCTTTACTGATGACGACAAGGCGAAGATGTCCTCTCACACGTTCGCTCAGTCTAGATCGTGCTTGTCGATCAATGATACCTCACCGGTACCTCCCAACCAACGTTAGGGGTACTCTTCTTCCCCCTGAGCCCCCCGAGCTGCAAAGGGGCCACACACACAATACCAGAGAATGCTAGCACCCATATTACCTCGCAAGGTCGAGCTACCACTTGTTACCCGAGCTAGGTATCCCAACTCCCACAAGAGAAATTTTGGTCCAGATAAAATTCTAGCAGTGTAAAGTTACGCAAGCTAGATGTGATCCATACTCCTCCTCCACCATCCTTTTTATAGAGTTTCTTAGTCAATAGTTTCCCAAAGCCTCATTAGATTCCTTTTTCATTTATTTAATTAGGAAAAACCTCCCTCGTATACATGTCGCCTGATCCTCTAGTTGCACCAGAAAATCAATTTTATTAATTAATTAAATATTCCTATTTCCCTCACCCACCTAAAAGCATTCCTAGAAATGCTCCTCGGTGTCCCAATATTCCCTTACAATTCTTAAATGACTTACGCCTTACTTAATTCCTAGTTGAGTTTATAAATAGAAAGTCCCAAAGGCTAGATTCCTTACTAAGTTGGACATTTCCATTTTTCTTTAAGTTTCCCCTTTTCTTTAAGTTTCTTGTTCTTTTAAGTTTCTCCCTTTTTCCTTTTTGACTAAAAATCAATATGGAAAGTGTAGATAAAAATAACCATTTACCCTCTTTCCTTTTTAACTAAAAATCAATTTAGCAAGTGTAGATAAAAACAACCATTTACACTTTTTCCTTTTTAACTAAAAATCAATTTAACAAGTGCAGATAAAAACAACCATTTACCCCTTTTAATAAATTTAATCCTCCATTATAATTTTTACTTTAATATTTAAAGTTTGAATTTCTTTACCCCTTCTTGTTATATGTCTAATTATTTTTGTTCAGAGGTTCTACTTAGACCTAGGTTTTACATTCACTAGGTTTGGCGACAGTTCTTAAGGGAAAACTTGTTATTAAACTTACTCAACACTTTATTCATTTTAAGGTCGACCAGGTCTTAAGGAGGCATAGTTTTCTAGGCACTACGTTTATTAACTTACTAGTTAAAATCACGACGTGCCCTTCAGGAAACACTACGTGCTCCAAGGGTGCCACTCGCCTCTTTCTGTTTTGTTTGCACGATGTGCCCTTCAAGACGCACTACGTGCTCCAAGGGTGCCACTCGCCTCTTGACTGAATTTGGTAGACGTCAAACACATGGATCAATACTCCGTCAGGTGATCTTGTGGGAGACTAAGGACCTATAAGGAATAAGGACCCTGCCTTATTGTGCACCCCTTAGAATCATCGTGAGCGACTGTCACAATTTGCCCTCACGGGATTATGGGTCTTCTCGAACTAGGTAATCGTCAACCTATAGTTTGAGCCATGGCGAGAGTGCTAGTAGGTTGTGGCAGGGCTATTGCCACACCTCTCCCTCAATGTCTCTAGTTGTCATGCGTGACCCCTCTACTCCAAATGTGAGTCTGGTCGACAAGCTATCGTCAGCCTGCATCCATCAACGAATCATATCAACAATAATAATCAATCATCATAACATATAATCATATGTACATATGTCACATAAACAACATTCAAACCCTAACAGTCCACTCCCTGACTCGATCTAGAGTCTAATGGGTTTCATCGATGCCTCTGCATCCTCAATGTCTAGAGTCATGCACACTCAGGAGAAACCAGACAATAGAACCTGTCTATGTAAATACAACAAAATAACATATCATCAAATCCACAATATCTCATAATCATAATCAAAACAACCAATAGTATAATAACCCGGATCACTTGCAGGAAAGTGTCCTCAAAGAATAAGTTCTCTCAGTGTGCACAAGAGCAGGATGTTACAGGAACTTTGACTTTTCGTCAACAACTTTCTCTGGTAATCCAATTGGTTCAAGAATAATTATCATTTTCAACGGTGGCATAGGGAAGTTGTATCGACAATGTGAATTCTTTCGTCTCTTACAAATTCTTGTATGGAAATGCCTATGTAATTTTCCAAGATCAAGATGCAGATGATCTGTGTCACATGTTATGTACCTGTCCAAGAAGGTTGCAATCTTTGAATCATTATCCTTTCCATATATCGGTGCATCTTCTATCTGTTTAAATATTGTAATTGAAAAGAGTATTATATTTATTATTGAGTCATTATTAATTAGATCAATCCCCTTTTGTGGATTGATCATAACAAGCATTGTAAATGACCAAATCCCCTTTTGTGGATTGGTCAAACCCTAATTATATTATGAAAATTAAGAAGTCGGCCCCTAGGCCTAATTAAAGTGGTTTTAACCACTAAGAAGAGAAGTCGGCCCTACCCAGTGAAGAGACACCTTTCCAACTCCTTCCAGCCAGTATAAATAAAGGAGGCTAGCACCTCATTTTTTCACTCACTCAAGTCACTCATTTAGTGCGCAAGTTTGAAGGAATATGTAGTTGTCAGTTGCTGGAAGAAGGAAGAGAGAGGCACATTGCTCAATGTTGGATATTCTCTAGTGTTTTGGTTTATTGTCTTGGCATTGTATTAGCTATCTATATTAAGGAAGTTTTGTTGGGTTTTCTCCTCCATGAGGGTTTCCATGGATAAATGCTGTGTATCTTGCGATTGTTTTTCTCTCAGTGATCCTACCTATGCTATGGTTATCTAGTAAATTGAAAAGAAACCTAATAATATCTCAAAACTTAACATGCTATCAGAGCCATGATGAAGAGAGCACCTTTCACTAGATAACCAAAAACGTCACCATTGTCATACAAGAAAATTAGGGCTTTTTATTAGAAAGGATTTTTTTCCTAAAAACCATCTAGAAAAGTGTGCCCTACCCTAGTGAATCTTTTGGCAGCTTGAGCACACCTTTTCTGTGGATAGAGATTCTGGAAATTCAAACACTAGTTTTGACTAGTACCAAAAAACCAGAAAAACTAGGAAACCATAACCAATACCAGAAGTACAATCCAGATTTTCGCAGGTCAAGTTTCAAGGGGAAGAACTTGAAAATTTTCAAATCTATCAACTCCAGCAAATTCGCCTTAGCCCAGCGCATCTAGTCCCTAGATCAGAATTTCAAAATTTGAAGTTTGCAAAATTAGGGTTTCCTCTTAAAACCCTAAGTTGCAGTTTCAGAATCAACTACAATATCAGTTCTAGTATCAATTGAAGTATCAGTTGAAGTATCAGTTGCAGTACCAGTTGCAGTCACCCTTAAAGTTTTTAAAGGGTTGGTAATTATTACCGCTACTACCAGATGGTACCA
The DNA here is from genome assembly GCA_009831015.1 of Picea engelmannii. Taxonomy (NCBI): domain Eukaryota; kingdom Viridiplantae; phylum Streptophyta; class Pinopsida; order Pinales; family Pinaceae; genus Picea; species Picea engelmannii. The sequence continues at coordinate 56,801 of ML804396.1, forward strand.
CTACCTGAAAATACTATATAAGGTATGTACTTACATATGTTTAAACTGTTAATATTTAAAGGGTATTTGCAGGAGAAGGGATCTCTTTCCATAGATCTAGAAAGATCTCAGATCCAACACATTCAGAGGAATAATGCACCCCAGGTTTGATTATTGTGATTTGCATCTATTTGTTATAACATTATTTTGACCTCATAAACATCTAGGTTATATGTTGAAATCATACTAACCATTGGTCAAAATTATCAAGGATGATTAAAGTTGAGTTTATAGAGTTTATTCTCTAACTTATATTTCTATCAAGATAACATATTGTCTTAGTACAGAAGACAAGTTGAAGAAAGCATTTGTCATCTTGAGTGAAGGAGACTTGAAATAAAAGAAACACACTCATTCTTGAGGACAAAAATTCAGGTTCCAAGTTTGATTGATTAAGTTGATAAGATTCAAACTTGCACATGTCAAGTTTGATAGCTACCTCATAGTTGAGATAACATACTTGGTAGCATGTGAAAATATTGAGATAAATGCTTATTGTGATCATTCACGAGATATAACTAACATCTCCTCTTGGAGAAACTTCTTGGTTTGTCTCCAGGTTACCATGAAGGAATGAGTATTCACAACACTAGAAGAGTGTTTCTCTCATTATTGTATTTCTTACTGTTAACCCTTGTTGCATGCAAGTCATAAGTGATAGCTCTAAAGGAGCTACTGTGGTGATTTTTCTCACCTTTGCTTTATTATTATTATAAAGAGTATTATTCTTTGTTGTTGTTGTAGTGAAGGTTGCAGAAGGCAACAAATTGGATGAGACATGAAGCAAACTATGTACATGATCATACACTTTCATATACCAAAGAAGATGAAGAAGAAGTTATTTTTGAGATCTAGAGTATCTTGTATGGAGATTGACTGTAAGGAGAAGAAGGCTCCAAAGATGACCAAACATTAGAAAAGAACTCATAGAAGACTTGGTCAAAGGATAATGAAGCCACCTTGACGGGAAGCAGAACTCATTCAAAGTCTGACTCAAATTTTCATATTTAGATTTGGTATTCAACACCAAGTACACCCTGTAAGAGATGATGAAGTTCTTGTAGACTTAGAAGAAATCAAGAGTAAGCGTGATATCAGAAAGGATCAGATGAAGAGACATCTTCCAAGACTGGGAGACAAATTCCATGAGAATACTAAATCGTAGCTTCAGAGACTCCTAGGAGATATGGAATCTCTTGGAAGATTCCCTTGTTTTAGTGACAGAGAAGGAAACCAGTCAGAAAGACTGGGATATGGATTTTTTTCCATGAGAATTCGGTGATGACTTTCAAGATTGATCTAACAAATCAAGCATGCTGCATATGTACAAATATTGAACCGTGTCCAAAGGATTTTCCCAGCAAGAGGGAGAATACTATGACGAGACACTTGCTCCATTAATTGAAGAAATAGTTCCAGTATTCATGAAGACAGCCATGACAACCATGATTATGATATAGTATGAGATTCAGGGGGAGCAATCCCTATATTTGAGAGTGAGTTATCTCTAGTGTCAGTTAGTTCAGTACATTGGTTGGGCCATGGAGACATGAATACACTAGCAGACAGAGTTACCTCCATGAAAGAAGAAGAACTACTTTCAGCATTAGTTATTGAGACACTCTCAGTTTTAGATGAAGTTGTTTCCATGATAGATTAGAAGAGGTGCTCTCATATTTCAACAACCACAATAAGAATGAAGCAAATCATTCTCAGCTTCGGAGCAACTACAGGTGCAAAGTCCCAGTTCTAGAAGGAACAATTGCAAAAAGAGTAGAGGAAATACTCTCAGGCAGTGAGACAGATAGTGCTTTGTAGAAAGCACATAGAGCTAGCACATGATTGTGCAAATTAAGTTGCAACTAATAAAGTGTACCAGGTTGGTACAATGTGATGTGAAAATTTGGTTTGAAGTTGAAGATAGAAAGACTCATGTTTGCAGATTGAAGAAAGCTCTGTACGGATTGAAGCAAGCTCCTAGAGCTTGGTATGGAAGAATTAACAGTTTCCCGACGAGCTTAGGCTTTACCAAGAGTAAAACTGATTCTAACCTTTAATTCAAGTTTATGAATGATGAGCGAGTTATATTACTGTTGCATGAATTATTCTTAACTGGAGAAGAAAATCTCATTACAGGTTGTAAGAAGAAGCTCGTTGCAGAGTTTGAGATGAAATACCTAGGCCTGATGCACTATTTCTTAGGTCTTGAAGTTTGGCAGATCCCATAGAAGATCTTCCTTAACCAAGGGAAGTATGTAGTAGAAATACTGAAGAGGTTTGACATGTTGGAATATAAAGACATGAACACACCCATGGAAACAAAGTTGAAACTCTTGGTAGATACTTCATCAGAATTGGTTGATTCTACTCTGTATAGACAGATTATTGGTTCGTTGATGTATCTGACGAATACCAGGCCAGATATATGTTTTACCTTGAATCAATATCTGATAGAACCCATACGTGTTTACCCTGATGATGCAAAAAATGTGATGAGATACCTTAAGGGTACGTTGGATTTTGATCTATGTTATACTAAAGATCATGACTTCAGATTGTATGGATATACTGATTCAGATTGAGCTGGAAGTGTTTCTGATAGAAAGATCACTTCAGGATGTTGTTTTAGTATAAGGTAAGCCATGATGTCATGGAAGAGTAGAAAACAATCCAATATTTCTCTCAACATGACATAAGTGAAATATATTGCAGCATGTTCCAGCAGTTGTGAAGCCATATGGCTTCAGATGTTGTTGACAGATCTATTTTATTTGGAGATGGAAGCCACCATGATCCTATGTGATAACCAAAGTTGTATAAATATGATGTGTTCCATGATGAGTCAAAGCACATAGATATCTATTATCACTTCATTCATGATATGATGCAGAGGGGGGCTTTAAAGCTCCAATATGTTGGCATAGATGAGCAGGTTGCAGACCAAGCTCTGTCTCGTGTAAAGTTTAAATATTTCTGAGACAAGTTTGGTATAGTCCGAAAGGACCTCCCCCGAAAGGGGGAGTAGTGATGATGATACTATGGTATCCTGACCAATAGCAGGTAGCTCAATTAGGATTTTATATCCTATGGGACTGATCATCCCTGGACAAATCCTGAAGGTCTGTAAGGACGAGTTGTCAAAGTACTTGTGCATATCTATGCTAGATTTGGTCAGTAGTGGTAGCTCTGTTAGGATTTTTATAATCCTATGGAATATTATGATTCCTGGCTAGGTCCCAAAGGTCTGGTAAGGATGGTCTGTCAGAGTACCACGTGGTAGCTCCGTTAGGATTTTATATCCTAGGGAATCTTATGATTTCTGGGCAACTCCTTAGGGACTGTTAGAGTTCCAAATAATGTTGTTGCACTTGCCTCATTCTGTTGCATATGATGTTGATGTTGTTTCAACCTCATGTTGATGATTTCCAGCCTCATGATGATGTTGATGTTGCCCCAGCCTTGTGTTGTGATGATGATGATGATCAACCTCATGTTGATAATGCTGCCACTGTTGATGTTGTATCAGCCTCGTGTTTTTGATGATGTTGTATTGGCCTCGTGTTGGTGATGTTTTCATGCTATTGATGTTGATACTTCAACTTCTAATTGAAGAAGATGATGATGATGCCACTTCAACTTCTCGCTGAAGATGATGATGATGATGCCACTTCAAATTCTTGTTGAAGATGACAATGATGATGCCACTTCAGCTTCTCACTGAAGATGATGATGATGATGCCACTTCAGCTTCTACTTCAGCTTCTCACTGAAGATGATGATGATGATGCCACTTCAGCTTCTCGTTGAAGATAATGATGATGATGCTACTTCAACTTCTTGTTGATGATGATGTTACTTTAGCCTCATGTTAAAGATGATGATGATGTTACGTTAGCCTCATCCTAAACATAATGATGATGTTATTATAGCCTCATGCTAATGAGGATGATGATGTTATTCTAGCTCCTTTCTTTGGATGGTGATATTGATGATGAGAAAAACTTCTGATGATTTATAGATATGTCAGTCAGTGTTCCAGATGTTGTTGATGTTGCTTCCCTCTCTTTCTCCTGATGATGTTGTCGAATACCCTTCCTGTTAAGGAGGAGTGTTGAAATATTGTAACTGCAAAGAGTATTCTATTTATTATTGAGTCATTATTAATTAGATCAATCCCCTTTTGTGGATTGATCATGTCGGGCACTGTAAATGACCAAATCCCCTTTTGTGGATTGTTCAAACCCTAATTATATTGTGAAAAATAAGAAGTCATCCCCCAGGCCTAATTAAAGTGCTTTTAACCACTAATAAGAGAATTCGACCCTTCCCAGTGAAGAGACACCTTTCCAACGCCTTCTAGCTAGTATAAATAAAGGAGGTTAGCGCCTCATTTGTTCAGTCACTCAGCTCACTCATCTAGTGCGCAAGTTTGAAGGAAGATGCAACTACCAGTTTCCCGAAGAAGGAAGAGAGAGGCACATTGCTCAGTGTTGGATATTCTCTAGTGCTTTGGTTTATTGTCTTGGCATTGTATTGGCTATCTATATTAAGGAAATTTTGCTAGGTTTTCTCCCCCATGAGGGTTTCCCAGGATAAATGATGTGTATATTGCGATTGTGTTTCTCTCAGTGATCCTACCTATGCTATGGCTATCTAGTAAATTGAAAAGAAACCTAATAATAGCTCAAAACTTAGCACTATCCACAACAATCCATGTTCATGCTCACTTCCTCTATTCTAAAATTCTATTACAGAGTAACTGCCTGATACCTTCCCAAAAAAGATTTTGTCACAAGATATCAATTGATTTAAAGAATATATTCTATTTCTATAGTAACGAGTACAAGTAATTGGGTCCTTTCTTATCGGCTAGTTGATGTCCTTGTCTTCTAGTGTTTCATAATGATTTTCATTCCTTTTGTTCCTATACAAATATTTCAATGCACACACCAATTCATGTGATTGATGATCTGCATTGGTGAATATGATGAAAAAGTTTGGAGGTCCGAGTTGTCTTATCATTACAAATACATTTTTATTAATATGTTCAAAGTAATCAAGAGAAGTGCGATTCTTTTTGAAATCTATGTATCCAATATCAGATTTAAGTATCTTCTCCAAATTTGGTTTGTACTTCACATCTTTTGCCAACACCTTTCTTCCTTGTAATTGTCCTTTTCTTATTTGTATCCACGTGTAAGAAATAACTTTGCCAATTATTGTTCGTATTGTTTTGAAGAAAAAAATTGTAGTATGATACTAGAAATCGTCGCTAGCATGTAACAATTCCCATTTCACTTTTTTTTGGTAACTAAATCTTTTTACAATGTCATTGTCACGTGCATTACCATAGAAAAGGGTTGGAAAGTTCATATCTTATGTGTATCTATCCATGAATATTCCAAGTGGACGTTGTCCTTCAGTGAGTGCAACTTCAATGATCTTGTTGTGCAAATCATGGATGCATTACGAGTCTGTGAACCCATGCATCAACATTTCACTAGGTTTCTCACTATCTGATTCCTTTTCCATATCACTTTCACACTCAGAATCTGCCTCTTCCATGCATTTTTTACTATCTTGTTAGAGAACATGAGTCCATTCTTTATTTATAGTGATGTTCACATCCTTGTATAAATCCCTGGAACACAATTCTTTTAATCCTTTCATGACAATGTTTACACAGACTCTTCCCTTATGATATAAATTTTTGTATTGTAATCGTCTCTTCAGTGCAATTGCAATTGTCATTGTTTCATCCATGAATTATGGAAATGATTTTTGGACAATATCCATATCAACAAGAAAGTTGATGATGGATCCTGTCAACCCCATCTATGATCGTTTATATCCCTATTGTCTAATTTGTGCAAATGTAATTCGAATGGACACAAGTCTTTCCTCAAGTTTTGACAGTGTACTTGCAATGGGAAATGGCATGTTGCGTCTTATCTGGTCTGGTGTTGCAAATAGTGGAAACTTCCCATTTTTAACCGCTCTTTTGCCGCTAACACATATCTTCTCAGAAGAGAATGTTTTGTCACATGCACTCAAGATAATATATTCTTTCTTCGATTATTCATTCAAGAATTTAATGGTGTTCGAAAAATGCAACTTTTCACAAATTGCACATTTATTTCTAGGCATGTCTTGGATGCATTTCACATAGAGTCGACGCTCTTGTTTCTTTTTTACATCAATATGCTCAACACGAGAACATCTACTTTTTCTTTTTTGTCCATGTCTTGGACTGTACTATATTTGTTTTCACTTTGCATTTGATATCCTTGGTCTTTTACTGCTACTCTTTGTTGAATTGATTGAAACATCATCCTTTGCATCTGCATCTCTTTTGACTCCTTAATCGGTAGAAAAAATTCAATTTGATTTGTTTGTTTCGCATGCCATCATTTTTAGTCTGTGGTAACTAAATCTCTCTTCCATAAGTTTCTTTGCTTTATGACAACCCATTTTACCAACCGCACTGTTATTTGCCAATGTATTTTTGTTCTGTCCATGTTTTGGACTAGTCTGTATTCGGCTTAACTTTGCATTTTCTACTCTTGGTGTTTTACTACTAATATTTGTTAAATTGATTGAAACTTCATCTTCTTCATCTGCATCTCTTTTTACTCCTTGATCGGTAGCAAAATTGCAATTGCATTTGTTTTTTTCACGTGCCATCATTTTTGGTCTGTGGTAACTAAGTCTCTCCACCACATGTTTCTTTGATTTATGACAACCCACTTTACCAAATGCATTGTTATTTTCCAATGTGTTTTTATAGTCACATTCACATTGCACATTGTGTTCATTTTGTTGTCTTTCCAGTACATGTCCAGGAACCAATACATTGTCTCACATAGTTTTTCTCAATGCCAACACTGTATGTCTAGCATACTTGTTTCCATGAACATTTAATACGCCCACTATGCATTGGTCACGATGTTCATTTCATAATTGAATTCATTTTTCTTAACAATGGGTCATAGTGAATGTGGATTGTTTCTATTTCAAATGACAATACATTGATTGTTTTATCACAATTCGACCCAGGGGAATACAACTTCACAATATTATTGTCATCAAGGTACCACACTTGGATATTTACATCGAAAATGAATGATATCCAATGTAAACATAATGCCCCACCCTCTATCTTACCTTTTCCACATGGCATTTCCATATTTACAAGATGCTTCTGCCAATTTGCAATAGCTGATGCATTGCCTGCAATGCCAGGTGTCAGATATTGGTACAAGCAATGCAATGCATTATGGTCACCACTTTTGATTGCATTACAAAAGGATTGCACAATGTAAAATTTCAATGATTTTGCATCAAACTTTGTATCTATCAAATGGAAAAAACACTTCGAACAAACTATCACCACAACTAGACACAACAACAAATGTTTTTCTCAATCCATAAGAAAACATCTTGTCTATATTACATTTCCAATAGTATTCAAGGTTTTTTCACATGGATGACAATAAAATATGAGGTTGTTCAAGATTGCATCTAGCTAGCTTCTTGTATAACAATGGTTCGTAGTGCCACTAACATGATTTGCATCATGAAATAAAATGCAATATGGATCTACATTTGCATTTTTGTTGAAATGCAAATTTTTTTTCCTCATTACTGACCAAACTGCAATTGATATATTTAACCATTTTTCTAACCATCGTATGCAAAATGTATCTCCCCGTAGCCCTCTCTCATTGTCATTTAGATTTGACGATGTAGATCGACACATTTTTGACAAATATGTATCAATGTCCTGAATCCCACGCAATTCATACAAGAAATCTAATTCTAGTTCAAGATCATATGATTCCAATGCTTCTTTATCTCCATTGTGCATACCGACCAAGAAATGATCTATTAGTCTATTTTTCAATTCAATCGAGGAGTAGCGGAAATGTAGAAGGATGTGTATTGCATCAAACAAACAATCTCCAGGACTATATGTAAATGAATCCAATCTAAACATACCATTTCTATGCAGAACATGGTCAATATCACCACCAACAATTCACAACCCATTGTTTTCATAGTTTTCAACATCTATTGTATCTTTCATGTTGCATTTTATTTCATTCAGACGATGACTAGGCTTTCTCAATAGCATCGACGAACAAGAAAAAACATAAGATGATAAATACAATTTCAAAGTAGAATACCTTTTCTTTGTTAATGTTCAAGTAATGTTCAAGTTTGATTTTCTTTTATACATATAGTTTCTTAAATAGTCCTTTATCACCTTAACCAACTGTCGAAAAAGAAAAACAATAGGAAACGACCAATTTTCCATGTCATACATAGCACACCCCGATAACATTTCATTTTACTGTTTCATCGATGAATACAGACAAGGAAAAAGAAAAATGGTTTCCATAAACATCAGACTAATGCCAATGTAAATTTCAATGAAATGAAGCAACAAGACAATGCATTAACAATAGATTATGAACTAATAACAGTGGAATGTTTTGCAACACATAGTAATGGCAATGTCAAATGTCAAATGTAATAGTTTTTCTATGTATTAGAGTCAACTATTTCTATCCATGTAACTTAACAAATCACAAAAGATAATAGAAGCAACACATCCATCCAGATACATATTTGACACATCATGGGCTAAGAATCAGTCCAACTTTATTAGTATCCTCATTCGGTCAATTACAAGTATAGATTAAGAAAATCATATATGAACATTAACCGAGTCTTATACACTGCCATATAATTCCCAGAGTTACAATGCATTGCGCCATGCGAATTATTCTAGACCCTTAACATATGAAAAACCTAGACACACGACTAGAAACATTACGATACTATAGAATCTCACAACCAATGGTTGGATGATGCACTGGACAATTAACAATTAGCAACAACTCAGTTAATCAACACATTTCTTTGTTGTGCTTATTTCTTTTTATATTCTTGACTGCTTTGTAGTTGGGTATCTTTCATTTCTGCTCCACTTTCTCTACTAACTTACAATCTCGCATGCTTCTGTCACTTGGTTGCATTACACATAGCTTTTCTACAATTTTGGCATTCTTGATTACCTTGTCAGCTCATCTTTTGTCTTCCTCAGGTTCCCATGCACACTTGTTGTAAATATTCACACATTAGCTTGGCGACAGACAAAAGTGGAATGAGCACACACAAGTCGGTTTGTGTGAGCAGGGGATGTTAACCCAAAAAATTGGGTACCAACAGGCCCCAGTGACTATTAGTACACTCATGTTGGAGCCAACAACTTGATGCGATACCAGACACTGAAATAGAGTATGAGAAAATCATCATTAGTAATGAACCAAAGAATCAAATAGAGTTGTGGTAGCAAATGGGTTTGAGTAACAACAAATCATTTGTCCAGGATGTACTTGCAACCCGAGAGAGGTCATGGAATTAGTCAAATGGGTTCCAAGCTAAGTGATGGGTTTTGACTACATTTGGATAGACGCTTGACTCTTTGCCTTCGATGGTGTCTGCGGTCATGAATTAGGAATTTGTTCAAAGCATACCATTCAGACACACATACACCAGATGAACTTAAGCTTCATCAAGAGAGAGCATCATAGTCTGCTCGTATTTTTTCTTTGATAGGACAACACAAAATATAGGGACCTCCTAGATTTGTGTAGCAAACAACCTGCAACTTGGGGCTATCTACTTCGACAAACGTGATTATCCATGGAAATAGGAAAACCAGATTTTGGATTAGAGAGTTTGCGTACTGTCGCATCTTTGAAGCACAATTCAAGCAACTATGACGTCTGAGATTGGTTCTTGCTGACAAATAAGAGAGTATGACCTTTGCCTAGAAGTTGTTGGCAAAGTATCAACCTTCGTGAAAAATAGCCCATGGGTTCTTGAACTATTTGGATGGACTAGAAATCACACATCCGACAATGTGACTGAATCTTGGCCATGAAAGGGGACCTGAATAAGTGAGAAGTGCAAAGATAATAGTAAGCGCCCATAAATATCTGTCCTCATGTATGGGCATGAGCTACAAACAATAGAACATCCAATATTTCTCAAACGACTACATATGTGCAAGACGATATATATAGAGTGTAAAAGAGAGTAGATGTCGTAGGGAGAGGAGGATAATAAACTGGTCAATGGATTGATGCCATAATAAAAATGGAGTCTCAGTGAAGCTGCACATGTGAGGAGATAACGGTTAAGATCTGTCATACTAACGATGTGCCTTTTGAAACGTGGTGCCATCGCTAGGTACATGCCAAGGGTATAGATACTATGTCAGAATCAAATTTCTTGACCCTTCAGTCTAATGTAGAAATAACTAATGCAACCCAATTCCTTGTGAACCCTTTGCCACAACCACTACTTTGTACATAGGCAATAACTTCAAGGTAAATTGGAAATCTTGGAAATCTGCACAACTGTCATTCTATCCAATCCACTTGTGTGAATGGACTATAAATTGTACTTCCAAAGACAAAAATTATGCCAACTATACACTCCTTCGCCTACTGTACATCGTACACTAATATCTACACTGCACATAAGCATCACATTTGATTTTCACCGGATCACTAGGTACGCGCCAAGGGTATAGCTAGTATGTCATAATCGGATTGCTTAACGCTTAAGTCTAATGTAGCGACAATTAATGCAACCCAATTTCATGTGAATCGATTGCCACAATGAGTAGTCTCTACATAGAGCATAGCTTCGAGGTAAATTGGAAATCTTGGAAATCTGCACAACTGTCATTCTATCCAATTCACCTCTGTGACTGGACTGTACTGTCAAAGACGAAAATTATGCAAACTATATACTCATCTGACTGCTCTTCATTGTACACTAATATCTACACTGCACATAAGAAACACATTTTCTTTCCACCAGAATGATAACCAATATGTCAGAATAATAATTCTTTCTATCTTCTTACACTACTATACAAATCTAAAAAATTAGTGGCTAAGGTATTGATGTTGGCTTCATAATTTGATATATAACTTTATTTTCTTTATTTAAATTTTAGGTTATGAAGCTTAAGAACATATAGTCCACACTCAACACGTCCTCATTTCCTCACATGTAAATCCCCGGACATGTATACTCCCATGCCTGCCGCAACAACTAATAAACTCTTAACACAATGTGTTGTTGTGCACATGCATAACAACACAATGATAGCTTCTGCACCTCCGCACAGGTATATCCCTCGCACAACAACATTTATTGTAATAGTTATCAATGTATAACAATATTCTATTACTCATAACATTGATAACTATTTGAATTGTGGAGTTGCGGGAATGTATTTTCCTATTTATATTCAATCTTAATAAATTTAACTTAATATTAAACAAAAACTAATTAATTTAAGATTATAATAAACTCATTTTAATATTCATTTTAACATTATAATAAATATATTCTAGTATATGTAAAATGAAAGTTTTAAAATTGGTTATTCTTCATTTGTATTTAGAATAATTAGATGCATTTACAAATTACTATGATAAAAATGTTGTTGCATAATAGTAACATTTAAATATAAATTAAAAAATATATATATATATATTTATAACAAACAAGAACACTTGCGATTGAACATTGATAATAAAAAGAGAAACACTTTCTGTACATAAATAATAGTTCGTTGCACACTGCAATACTGAACATTTGCAAAATATTTGTTCTATGCATTCCATGTCTCCCTCACATTTCCCTTAGCCTTCCATTGAATTGTGAAATCACAGATTATATTGTAATCGGTTGAAATAAAATTCCTTTGACTTTAATTAGTTGCCCAATTTTTTTACAATTTTATAAAATTTATCAAAGGTGTGTTAAATTTAATTATTAAATTAAATATTTCGAAAAAAAAAATAAAAATTTTAAAATATAATTTCTTATGTTCATGATTGGTTCATGTACATGAAATGATTAATCATATCTAGTTTCACAACAAATTTCCAGATGTACAAATTATTTAGCAAATAAATAAAAAATAATAAAAATTGGTAATGGCAAAGTTTCTTGGGACTTAATTACTAGTGAAAACCACTAACAACTATTGTGTCCAGGTGTCTTGGGGCCTAGTTAACACTGACAACAACCATATACAACTGTGTACTGACCTCATCAGATGGTACTTCTGTTCAAATTTGCTCACATTGTCCCAGGTTCATTGAATACAAGGTAACATCAAAATAATATACAATAAAAAAATGATATACAACCTTGATAGCTTCCCAAGCCTCTGTAATGTCCTGCATCGTAGAATCCCTAGCCTATGATACTTTGTACATTGTAAAATCCATTGTCCTGTGCGTGGTATTGGTAGCAACTTATTTTCCTTGCTCCAATTTTCAACAACAATACCTCTACGTTGCAGATAAGCAGTACATTTGCTTAGCATTGCTTGTGCATGACATTTTCTCGTAAATGCAACCAAATCAATTTACTATAGACTAGTGATATATTTCGCACATTATGTGACTTGTCACAATGACGAATGTTCAATCATTGAAAATGTGAACGTGCAGAAGTATAGCAATGTGAGACAATGACTTGTGCCAGTTCTTCTCATAATGCCTAAAACACAACTTCTTTTATCAAATACCTTCTGAAAAAAAAATACCGACAATAAAAAACCATCAAAAAATCTACAGTAAGTAGCACATTTGCTTCGCATTTCTTCTAGATGGCTTTGCTCCCAAATGGCTACAAACCAATTTACTATAATCCAATGACCTATTTTGCAAATTGCGTCGCTTATCACAATCATGGATGCAAAACTTTTTGAAATCGCAGCTATGAAAGTGTAGCAATGTGGGACGTAGACCTGTACCAGTTCCTCACACAAGGATTAGAAACAAAACATATTAATTACACTAAGTATAGGTGTGCAGGCTGCACAGGGATTCAAAATAGTCTCACTGAATGCTTGCTCTATTATCAATACCTATGTTGGTCCTTCGCAGACATGTAATCCATATAGCTATATTTGGTCTACTTAGCACTATGTATATCTAAGCCTTGTGTATATTCAAAATAGACTAACATAATGCATGCTCTTTCCTTCTAAATCACAACAAATGGATTTACTATAACTTAGAGATCTATCTTGCAAATTGATTTTCTCATCATAATCACTGATGCAAAACCATTTGAAGTGCGGTAGTGTGAAAGTGCAACAATGTGCAAGCACAAAGTGTGTCAGTTATTTGCATAAGGCTTAAAGATATAGTCCCATGTAGACTGAGAATAGATACACGACAATGCCACAACATAAGCCAAATGAAACACATGTACAAGAGTTGGAACAATTGATTGACTAAACGAGGGTTTAAAATAGTCCGTGTGATTTCTTTGCAAAGCAGGCACCTACAAACAACATTGACAAATTGCACCAACAAAAGCACCCGAGCAAATTGTAAAAAACAACATGAATAAAGCCATCACAACATACAACAATCAAGGCATTACAATGAAGCACAAAACTATTGCAAATGTCCACCCACAAAAGCATATCATATTGCGAGCATGTCTTTCTTCCTCACAACCTTCGAAAACACAACAAACCTCTATTATGTTTTCCACGTACCTGTGCCCATGTCCACCCACATAAGCATAGCATATTGCAAGCATGTCTTTCTTCCACACAACCTTCGAAAACACAACAAACCTCTATTATGTTTTCCACGTACCTGTGCCCAGTGCAAACGTACACAACCAATAACTATGCACACTAAAAAAAAACATGGCAGCAGGAAAATATACGTTGAACAATGAAACTTAATAATAAAAAATGTATATAGTATGCACATATATAACTGTGCGAAGGTGTGCAAGTTATATATGTTCCGCACAGATATAGCTTCCACACCTCTGCACAACTATATCTATGCGGAACATATATAGTCCGCAACTCCGTATAGATATGTCTGTGTCGACTATATGGATAACAATAATCTATTATTGATAACATTGATATATCTTTGCGAAAGCTACAAATATAGCATGCACCTCCGCACAAGTATATCCCCACACAATGAATAGTATAATAGTTATGAATGTTATCAATAATAGAATATTGTTACGCATATAGTACATATATAGCTTCCGCACCTCCGCAAATAGGTCACATGTTCATAAATTATATATATATATATATATATATATTTGATTGGGGAAATCAACAACTAGTCGGGCACGTACTAGCGTGACACGTGGTCATGTTATCTGACTACTACCACTATAACCCTAGGCATGCCAACATGGCCCCTCACGCGACACACAAGGATAGTCAAGGGTTTCGAACTTGTGACTTCAAATAATAGAGTGCCTTAACAGTACACTCCATCACCGACTTTTCTACACCTCGGGGGCTTAGAAACAATATATATTAAATAATATGAAATAATATAATATTTTTTATGTAAAAAAAATTATATTATAAAAACAATTTCCAAAAACACATATATCAAATATATCTTACTTAATAATCTGCAATTTTATCAAATTTTACTTAATAATATCAATGTTATAAAAAATCAATAATAAAAATGAAAACACATATTCTGCACAAAGATAGCTTACGCGCCTCCACACAAGTATATCCTTGCACAACCAAGATATAATTTCCACACCTCCACATAGGTATATCAATTTGGATGAGCAAATATGCAGGAATACAATCCATATAAATATATACTATGGCTCCTTGAGCTTTTCATTGGAAAGTGTACAGTTTGAGTTGCTTATTGTTAAGCCCTAAATAGTGGCTCATTACCCCTTAATTGGGGCTTATTACATTAGTAATTTAATTTTATTTATGTTGGCTTGAGTCCATTAGTTGTAATTGTACCTCCTAGTCTCCTATATATACCAAGGAGACATTTTCATTTGGAATCATCTTGTACTTGAACATTTATGTGGTGTATAAGGAGGTTTCCCCCTCAAAGAGGCTTATTATTTGAAATTATCTATTTTTCAAGGCGTTGAGTACTTATTCTGAGGTTTTTCTATGTTATATTGATATTTGGTTCTTAACATATGGTATCAGAGCTCAAGGTCTTGGGGTTTCGCTGCTACATTTGAGACACCTTGGAATTTTTGCCATAACTTTTTTTTCTACAATGTTTCAGAAGGAACGACTTGGAGGATATTTAGTAGACGGATCAAGGTACGTTGGGTTAAAATTTCATCGCTTAAGGCCTTATACTTTCGGAGATACAAACTGTGTAAGATAGGGTTCTAGAACCATATTGAATTGAGTCATTGCGGAATTTTCGCTATAATTTTCTTTTGTAACGTTTCAGACCCTGAAATTCAGATTCTATTCACAGAAATTAGTAAGGTATCTGTTGTAAAAAATTAAGCTTCTGGGTCATCTTACATTTGTAGATACACCCTGTGGAAGATAGGGTATTTGATTAGTCCTATTGATTAGTCTCAAGAAGGTGTTCCGGGTAAAACAATCATAACTTCTTCCTAGAGTATCCAAATTGAGTGAGACTGGTTGTATTGGATAGTGGACAGCCCGTAGTATTTTTGGTATGAGTTTTAGAATTTGATATCAATTATTTTGTGCGGGGCACGCTATATAAGTGAGATCTAATGGACAAGCCAAAAATTAGCAAGTTGTGGGGAAGTTACCGTAAATTCCACTTGGGACATCCAATTTTGATCAGAACTGTGGCATTGCAGAGAAGAAATATCAGAGAACTACAAAAAAGAAATGTTCATACCTAGAAGGGCCTAAACTTTAGAGATACAATAGAAGAAATATTGTCTAGCAGAACCACCTCAAAATCAAGGTTCAAAAGTGATACTTGGCATACATGCCACCCAAAAAGGGAAATTCTACACCAAATAAGCCTCCATACAGTCCTACTTGGACTCTTGATGAAGGTGAAGAAAGGCGTAGGTACATAAATGAATTAAAAAAGAAGACAATGACAAAAGATGAACTACAAGGGATGATGAATTCAACTGAAGCTAAATTGGAGGCAATAATGGATACTAAGATGGATGGTTTAAAAAGGGAGATCATTGAAGGATTGAAAATTTTCCTAATAGAGAGGACACCTGAAAGTGAAAATGTATCCCATGAAATTCATGATGAGGACACAAGGAAGATGAATCAAGAATGGAGAAACTGCAACTTTGGGTTGAAGACCAACCACGTTCCTAAGATCGATATGAGGAATTTTGATGACAAGGACCCAATCACATGGATACTTTAGATGGAGCAATTCTTTGATCTACATAATGTGCCACATACACAAAAAGTACGAATTGCTTCTTTATATTTAGAACCCAATCAATTTGTATGGTATTGATGGCTATGTTCTCGCAAATCACTCGTCACTTGGACAATTTTCATGGACGAAATGATAACACACTATGATTATACAAGGAGCAATACCTTCTTTAGCCAATTGATAAATCTCAAGCAAAAGGGTCCAGTTACAGAGCACATTGAGAACTTCCAAAGATTGAATATAAAGGTAACATATATTCCAGATGAGCACTTGATTGATGTATTCATAGGAACTTTAAAGGATAACATTCAACATGAGGTTCGCCTTTGGGAACCCAAATCATTG